>JACSYO010002150.1:215000-802500 GCA_016806645.1 Ophiodon elongatus
CGACTTCATGTTCTCCACTACATTAACCCTCTGAAGCCCATATATATATCTATATATATATATATATATCTATATCTATATATATAGATATAGATATAGATATATATCTATATATATAGATATATCTATATATATATAGATATATCTATATATATATATATATAGATATATCTATATCTATTGATATAGATATATATTGCACCTTTTTAAGCACATGCTGTAACAGAAGTTACAAAAATGCAACGCTGACAAGAAAAAGGTTGCGTTGATCCTTTTTTTTCCCTCCGCGTGTCCTTTCGGGCCTTCAGCAGTAAATCCTGCTCCAGATTGTAAAAGTCCCACCGATTCCAGAGAAACCCACTGAGGAAATGAAAAGCCATCGAAAGGTCCCGAATGTCAAACTCTCTGCAAAGGTTTTAAGGCAACCGAGAGCGTAAACTGGTGTAACACAGTAACTCCTGATGTTTAGATGAAAGTGTTTTCTCTTGATTGTGACTGATACAGTACATATAGATATATATAGATATATATATCTATATATATATATATATTCATTGAATATTTTTCTTTTTTCATAGATGAATATTTTACCTATTGCGAAATACTGTAATTCATGTAAGTACCTTAAGATGCTGAAGACGAAGCATAATGCCTTAGATCTGTGATTCCCCGTCTGGTGTGTAACCGTGTGGTTTACAGGTGTGTTACATGTGTACTGCTGAGTGTAATCACCTTTTTGTATTTCATCCCCAAGAAGAGACGCGCAGCATAAGACCTTTTCACCTGCGTATCGACAGATACAATGATTACTGTGTCGGCGGTTAAATTGCCGGTAATTTTAACTTTGAGCTGCAGTTTTCCTGTAAATTACAACGATGACGTCGATAAGGGATCGAACCCTAATGCCGGACTTTACTACTGATACAAATAAGCAACTGGAAACACCAAATACATGCAGGAAAAGTTGGAAAATCAGGACATCATTTTGAATGTTTCTGTACGAAACACCACGAGAGAAGCTATTAAGTTATCAAATGTTAGATGTTGAAATATAGGCAATTTTAGACCATTTTATTTGGGCAAACAATAACAAAAACAATACAGTCTTTTACAAGCAGCGACCTCCGCTGCCGAGAAGCCGACGCACAAAAGGAACTGCAGTTCCTCAAACGGCCACTTGACGCTCCAAAAGCGAGTCATTCCTCCCCATAGACCTCTATGTTAAAATGTCCAACTTTACAGCTGAAATAAACATGTTTACAGCCTGGTACAAGAAAACGGTAAATAACTCCCCCGTTTTTAAATATATTAAACCTATCGGTGTCGTCACGGAGACTATGGTCTCAAACGGTTAAATGAATCCACCCGTAGAAGGAAGGTAAAAACTAAGATTGCATAGAAGTTCCTCCTCATCAACTGGAATGTCTTCACTTTCTGTTTAACTTATATTTCACTGAGGTCTTTTGTCAATAGCCTGCTGTTCATATTTTACCTTTTTTTTCAGTTTTTCCATTTAAAGCCACCACACGTAGATTTTTTTATTTTTTTTTGTATGTGTTATTAGCATCTTTAAATTATTCTTATAGCGTAAATTCTTGTTTTGTAGAAGAAAAAATCTAACAATCCTTGAAAAAAAAAAATCGTGAAATCGCGGCGTCGCTTCGAGCTCATTTTTCCGGCGTCCCTGCGTTTTTTGTTTTGTGTTTCTACCACCAGATGGCGCCAGAGTCTAACAATGTCCGCCTCCTTCACATAGTGGCTTTGAGATCCCACCGGGGGACAACGATGCAAGCGGAGAATGTGAATGATTTTATTTTTTTCCCTGTATTGTTGCATCATAACTGCAGCCGTCGGGATATTTAAAGCTGCAGCGGAAACATCTGGAGCTTTTTGTAGTTTGACGGGGAGACTTTATCGCCTCTTATGGCTGAAACATTTCATATTACAACATTGTGCAGGGAGTTATTGTGTTGTACAAATAGTGCAGGTCAGAAGGTTTTGATTTTTAAAACGAGAGCGTAAAACTACAGAGACTCTTTGTGCTGTAATGTAGTAGAAAACATAATTATTGCTCCTTTTTTTTATATATATATATATATTTTGTGAATGTTACCCCCTGCATTTCTTTGCAATCAGCTGTCGGTTGACATCCTGAGAGAGGAAGTGTTTCACGCACAGTTTGGTCGGAGCAATATGTCAAAGAGGGTGTTCAAAGTTCATATTCGATATCTCAGCGGTGACACGGTCCAATAAACACACACAGTTTATTCCAAGTGTGGCTGTTTTTATTATGCAAAAGTCCAGACGTTCACACCACTTTATGCAAGCTGTCGACTCTAATGTTGCTTTTGCCAATGCTGCTCGTTAATTTATGATTCATGCCACTGTAAATAAATTATTTTTATTGAGCGGGACCGCCTCTGTCTTTTTATTTCTCCTCTCTTCCTGTTTTTTTTTTTTTTTTTTTTTTTACATCCAGTACTTCCAGGAACAGCAATGGACGCTGACGACCAATCACATGAGTGAAAAGACCTCGTTACTGGTGTGTGTGTGTGTGTGTGTGTGTGTGTGTGTGTGTGTGTGTGTGTGTGTGTGTGTGTGTGTGTGTGTGTGTGTGTGTGTGTGTGTGTGTGTGTGTGTGTGTGTGTGTGTTGTGTGTGTGTGTGTGTGTGTGTGTGTGTGTGTGTGTGTGTGTAATGAACTCGTTACAGCAGCAGGAGGCGACATTCTCCAGGAACGTGAGATAAACATGTTCACGCTGCAGTTTTTAATAAATAAATATTTCTCAGTATTTTTAATGAAGTATCACGTTGTTATTCTTGCATTAAATTTCAGTTACAGAATTATGTTTTTGTATTATTATTGTATTTTACAGATGAAATGCCCAAAACTAAATGTAGGGTTGTTAAAAAAGTTTGGAGTCCCATGAGGTTATTGTATGAGGTTAGGAATATTACAGTATTGATTAGATGTGTCTCTACATGTTGTTCCTGTGTAGCTATAAATATGCTCTGTGAAGCATGTCAAAACAAATAATTAGTCTTTTGGGGGGTTTTCCACGTCTAGTCTGGCTTTGAGTTGTTCAACAATTTAGATATTAATGCATTGAAAACAAAAAAGACTCCCGAAAGGCCGCATCATATTTCTTACATGGAAGCAAGACTTTGATGCTTTTTCCTCTTTCTCTGTTGATTTGTGTCTCTGTGCTCATATTGTGTGTCTTTGTGGTTGTTTTGTGTCTCTTTATAGTTGTAATGCATCTCTCTGTGGTGTTGTGTCTCCTTGTGGTTGTTTTGTGTCTCTTCATAGTTGTAATGCATCTCTCTGTGGTGTTGTGTCTCCTCGTGGTTGTTTTGTGTCGTCATTTTGTTGTCTGTTGGGGCGGCTGTGGCTCAGAGGTCACATGTGTCGTCTTCCAATCAGAAGATCGGTGGTTTAATCCACTGTTGCTTTGGATCGTGGGAAAAACACTGAACTCATAATTGGCTCCTGAAGGCGTTGCCATGGTTTCCTCTCCGTTAAGAGGCCTCTTGCTTGGCCACCAGAGTGAATGTTGTCATGTGTACAGAGCTTTGAGAGCTCCACAGAGCTTTTGTGTCACTGTGTGGTTCTCTTGAGTCTCTTCCTGGTTGGTACGTGTCTCTCTGAATTACATTTGGTGGGTGAAGACCAGTGGGCCCCTGACACGGTGGGCCTTTGGCCCCGTTCAGTAATCCATCCATCCATATGTATATCCTGAACCCTGACCCTTAACCTTTATCTGCACCTCTCCTAGCTTGTTGAACTTCGAGGCCTGTGGTGCAAACTGGGGATCTGCAGTTTGAAAGATTTACCAAGCAGGGAGGCTGTAGTGGAGACATGTCGTTGAGTTGCATTATGGGAAGTGTAGGATCCAGCATATTGGAGCTTGACCCCGTATCAGGCAGTAATAAAAGTCCGGATATCTGCAAACCCTTTATGACTTTATGGACACTAATTCTATCCATATTTCCCTGTCATTCATCCTCACATGTTGATAGTAATCTTAAATAAATAAAACCCTTAAATCTAATTTAAGACCCATTATTTGGCCGTGTAATTGTGGAAGAACTTCAAGAAGAACTTCCTCATCTCAAATGTTGAGCTTGAGCATTGTGGAGACGTGAGGAGCAGCCACGCGTCTTTAGTGTGGAGGACTCGCGGCATACGGAACAAGGGGACACTATTAGAACAAGTGGTCACGCGCACATTACGAATATACTATTATGAAATATGACGAGCTGTCGGCTGGCGACAGGCTTGAGATGCCACACTATGCTCGGGGAAGATAAAGCCTCTGAGGTAAAGCTTTCAAACGATTGCTCAAGGTCATGAACTTCTGTAAACGTCAGGAATGCTGTCTAACTTGTGGCTCGTGGAGCTAAAACAATCAAATATCATACACAAGAATATCATAACTTTATAATGAGGTGTAGAAGATCTACATAAAGAAATGCTGAGTGCCACAGAGGTGCCCTCATTGAAATATTTTAGTAGTATCTAAGATCTGGACACTCATTGGAGGATTCATCTGTCAAAAGCCCAGCTCTGAGAACCAAAGAAGGCAGGAAAAAGGGAAGACATCTCACTCTGGTTATATTTCCAAACCGCAAACAGGGAGCTGGATGAAAAATTTGCAGAAAAAAGGCGAAACAATATTTAAAAATAAATAAATAAATAAACATTATAGACTACTGATGACGTAATGCATAAATACCTGAAGAAAATACTCTCAAATCAAGTCACTGAGAGCTGCAGGGGTGACGTATTCTTTGGAGGCGCTTTCTAGAAGTTAGCATTGCATCGTTTCCCTCGACTCCGTTACTGAAGGAAATACATATAAATACAAAAACAAGTTTAGAGTACTTACAGGTTTGTGTACAGCAGTGCAATCAGCAAGGGCAAAAAGGCTGTAAGTAATGTTTGTACAGGTAAAAACTTTTCCTTTATAGCCTAACGTTAGCTTTTTTTTAACTTCTGCAGATTGTATTCGCACTTCAAAAATCATAAAAGCGGTGTTCATTTTTCAAGATTATCTTGCTGAACCAAATATACGTGTAAGTATCATGAACGCTTGTATGCCACAGAGAAAATGATCTGCAATAAGCCAAAATCCGATGGAGGGAACCAGTGAGATGCTAACTTCCGGGTTGGCGTGTGTACGTTGATACGTCATCCCTGCAGCTCTCCGGAAGACAAAATTAATAAAAAAATCTCCTGCGATGCTTTTAACGCTCCATCTTGTGCTCCTTTTGTGATAGGAACATTTAAATGTTAACGTGTGACCCCCCTAAACACGCTAAAAACACGTGTCACGGCACAAGTCAGCTAACCGGCGCGTAAATCAAACCGCGATACCGAGCTAACGTTCGCTAAAGCGCGTGGGATCGAGCGGCGGCGGCGTTGTTACTCTTTGATTCCACGTTTCAGTTGTGACATAAAGACGACTGAGCTGCTTCAGAAAATATATTCTCTTTAAAAGGCATTTATGGTAGAGTCACACTTTAGGGAGAACATTTGTAGTTCAGTTGAGCCGCCATCATTGTTATCCATCACTTTGTCAGTTGGGCATCCAAATTACATCTTTCTGTGGTTTTGTGTCTCTTTGTGATTGTCTTCTGTGTCTTTGTGGTTATTTTGTGTTTCTTTATGGTCATTAAAAGAAAAGAAAAGGGTTAGCTGACAGGACTTTGTGCTCTAGAAACCTGACCACTCTGCAGGTAACCACAATACAATTATGGATTAATAACACATATTCTATTGGTAACTTCTGTGCTGTAAACTAGTATTCTAGTGTAGCTAATGGGTGTCATAATAAAGTAGGTAGTGAGTTATCTCTCCTCATGTACGATCTTTGATCAGGAGTATGTATCTGTGTGTGTGTGTGTGTGTGTGTGTGTGAAACTGGAGGGCGGTAACCACTGCAGTCCTGCTCCTCTCAGATAGCGGCACTGCTCCTTGCCTTACTGCAGTAAACGGGGTTGTAGAATTGTACATTTAATTTAAATTTAAATCAGTTGGAGGAGGGCGGGTGGAGGGTGCAAGTGACAGGGAACATGTCGGCGGCACCGAAGCGGCAGGACACTCGGAAATTCATCGAGAATCTGTCCGGCAACGGGAAGTCCATCGCGGTGCTGACGAGCGGCGGAGATGCGCAAGGTAACGTCGTGTCCCGCCGGGTTCCGTTATCGGACAGCGACGGCGCCCCTCACCAGCGTGGTCCAGAGCTGTCCGATAATGGATGTGTTTGGCCGCAATGATGTCTCTATGTTTTTATTTATTTAATTTTTTTAAACATGGATGCTATAATATAATATATAATAATATTAATATCCATGAAAGGTTCTGCTGATAATGAGTTAATAGGGGCTTTTGAATCAGTTGGTGCAGCAGCACTGATATCAACAAGTGATAATTAAAAAATAAAGAGACATTTTCTTTTACGTAAGGGGTTTATCTCCCTTTGCATGCGCACCATTGCAGTTATATGGACACATAGCATGCAAGGTGCGTGTGTGTGTGTGTGTGTGTGTGTGTGTGTGTGTGTGTGTGTGTGTGTGTGCGTGCGTGCATGCATGCGTCTGGCGTCTGTGCGCGTGCACCAGGACTTATAATGTAATCTTGAATGCATCGTGATGTTTCTGTGGTATTCCCCTAAAGAAGGAGCTCAGTCAGTGTGTCATGCATGACCTTGCTGTAAATCCACATTATATAATTGTATATTTATTTTATGTCTCACTGACTCAGGACAGCAAGTACTTTTAGGGTTTTCCTTTTTAATACCATCCAACTTGTTTGGCTAAGTAATAGTTTAAAAAAGTTAGACGAAGTAATATGCATTTAAATTAACTTCTTATGAAGGAAAATAAATGTTTCAGCTATTAAACGTCTCGTCACTGAGGGTGAATCACGACGATTCAAGTGTCACGTGAAACCGAGTTAAAGAGCCCACTTCCGGGTGAGCCCTTCGCAGTACACGTCACGTGTTCCGGTTTACGCCGCGGCGCTTTTATTTTGAAGGCGGCGTGTATCGACTTCCGGTCCGTTCGCCGGCGGCTTTTACTCTTCTTCCTCTCACAGGAGAAGAAGGGGGAATTAAATTAATGCAACTTAACTCACATTTTATCATTAAATATGATATTTTATTTTAATGATATAATACTTCATTAATGTATTATATATTATACTGATAATTAATATTCATGGGATGTTTTTCCATGGAGGGGGGGGGGGGGGGGCATCCATACTGACATCATAACACATAGTTTTCGTGCCACTCTTATAATGACCCTGAAACATCATCAGAGTACAAACCACTGCACACCACCTTGTCCCTGTATGGTTTATCTGTGTTGTGCTCCTCCATCTCCACAGGGAGTGGGGGGGGTGGGTGGGGGTGGGGGGGGGTCACCTCAGCTATTGTTGGCTGTTACGTAACACCGTGTCCCGATAGGCTGCAGCACGTCAGCGTGACGTGGGCTCCTCCTGGCGGCGCCTGAGATTTAATTAAAACTGCTGATGCCCGGAGTCGCCCATGCGTGACCAGTGTCCTGATTTTCCTCCATTCATAACTCCCGGGTTCTGGTTGAGGAGTCCGGACTCTTCAAAGAACAAAGTGGTGTTTGTTGTTTGTTGTTGTTTACAGCCTCCGAACCTCATGAAACAGGCCAACAAAATGAGGACACTTTATCCGGGATGGCAATATGTATCCTGTGACTGGATGCAGAGATACACATAAACATATAAACATATACACATATACACCTGTCAGTTAGACAGTTACAACATACACAATTAGTCCTTGAGCATAAATACTAATTCCCATTATTTATATGTAAATGAGGTTTATTATGCTTGCACATATCTGATTAAGAACAATCAGTGTTTTTATGATAATTTAGTTTTATTTGCAGGTTGTGATTCTAAACATGAAATACATTGTAATAGTATGCAAAAAGAAACTCAAGAAAAACATATATATATATATATATATATATATATATATGTTATTATTAAGTCTACAGACAGGTATAATACAGTAAACAACAACAAGCGAAGAGCCTGAAAATGTTGTCCATCAAAAGCCAGGCGTCAGACTCCTTCGATCCGTCTCTGATATATATATATATATATATATATATATATATATATATATATATATTCTCTCTTTCAAAGCAGCTTGAGGGGTTTACATTGATTCAGGGATCAAAGTGCTGCAGAACATAATAAAAGAAGAGAATGGAGATTTGTGTAGTTCATCACCATTATGTCACCTTTATAATCTGTTCATATTATATATATATAGATCTATATATATAGATCTATATATAGATATATATAATCACCTTCTTGTTGAACTCATTAAACATTTTGTGTTCGTGTTAGCACAGATCTCTCTCCACCAATCAGCTCTTCTCTGGTCTCTTAGCAACGTCATCTCAGCCCATGAGCTCGCATTCTGTGAAGGAAGACCTTCGTTCTCTGTATCGATGTAATCGTTGAGTTCAGCTCGGGCCTGAAACCATCAATCGACTGACAGAAAACCAATCTGCAACTATTTTACATAATTGATTTATCATTAGAGTCATTTCAGGCGCCCTCAGCGGTGACAACCTCAGTGAAATAAGAAAAAGGTCCAAAAAAAAAGAGGGCGGAGCTTGTTTCCTGCTGTGTCATTTCCTGTCCGAGCAGAGACTAAATCCGGACATTGTTGTCCGAGGAGTAGTCGCATCCTGTGTGCGTTCTGCAGACACGGGCTGGCCTGGCCTGGCCTGGCCTGGCCTGGCGTGGGAGGAAATCTGGCAGGCCGAGCCGTGTCGGCTGTGAGGGGCAGCTTGTCCCTGCTGAGCTCGGCGCTTTGCTTCCCTCATACTGACAGAGACTTTATTGAAGTCATCATTTCATATCAGGTTCACATCATATCTTCATCAAAACAACAGAGAAGAAGGAGTTCGGCGACGTCGTGAAGCATCCTGGGATCCTGGGATCCTGGGATCCTGGGATCCTGGGATCCTGGGATCGTGGGGTCGTGGGATCGTGGGGTCGTGGGAGTTGTTGTCTCCATGCAGTGAGCTGCTCGTCGTTACATTCCTCCAGCTTTTCACTCCCTCAGAGGTCTCCTCCTCTTCCAAAGAGACTACGGACTGAAACACGGATAAAGAAGCTTCACGTAAAAATAAATCTGTGTTTCTCCGACGCTGTTCGGTGGACGCAGGACGTTTGCTGAATACCTTAAGATCCTAATCATCTTATATACACCATCATATACACATCATATACACATCATATACACATCATATACATCATATACACATCATATACATCATATACACATCATATACATCATATACACATCATATACATCATATACACATCATATACACATCATATACACATCTTATATGCATCAGGCCTCTGTCTGCTGAAGTCTACAATCAATGTGTTGATCACAGACTCGGCCTGAGATTTATTTCTGTCCTGTTTCTAACTTCGCTAAGTGCTCCGGCAGGCACTTGAAATGTGGCACAAAATCCTCAAGGGCAGTCCTGTCTCCTGTCTGTCTCTCTGTCTGTCTGTCTGTCTCTCTGCCTGTCTGTCTGTCTCTCTCTCGCTCTCTGCCTGTCTGTCTGTCTCTCTCTCGCTCTGTCTGTCTGTCTGTCTCTCTGCCTGTCTGTCTGTCTCTCTCTCGCTCTCTCTGTCTGTCTGTCTCTCTGTCTCCTGTCTCTCTGTCTGCCTGTCTGTCTGTCCTTTGACCTCTTGACCTCTCCTGTACTCAGCTGGTCCTCTTGTCTCCTTTCTCTCCCTGTTTATGTTATTTTCTCTCTCTGAGTTTTGATCCTATGAAATATTGATATATATCCAAAGTCGAGGGAAAGGAGAAAGCTTTCCTCCCCAAAAGGTAAATCTGAGGACAGATCGCGAATGAAAAAGTACGATAGCATCTCATTTCTCTCTTTGCTCGGAGGCGACCCGGCATCAAACAGTCCTACACTCACTTTACTCATCGTGACAGCGTCTCCGATGACTCACCACGTCTCTGCTCTCCGTCCGCTCACAGGCATGAACGCAGCGGTCCGGGCCGTCGTCCGGATGGGCATCTACGTGGAGGCCAAGGTGTACTTCATCCACGAGGTGAGTCACGGCTCGGACTCCAGACGGGGCTCCAGACGGGGCTCCAGACGGGGCTCCAGACGGGGCTCCAGACGGGGCCCCAGACGGGGCTCCAGACGGGGCTCCAGACGGGGCTCCAGACGGGGCATTTTTTGGATTGTTGTTTCACTTGTGGATTTCTAAGAAGCTTATTGTTTCTGTTTTTTTTTTTTGTAAAAATCATTGCTTCGCTCATTAGTATCATAAAAAGGATTATTCTTTCAACACATAACGGGTTGGGTAGATGTAAACAGGAGTGTAAAAATTCACAAAAATATATATTTAATGCCGGGTTTACCGAGAGGATGGAAAAGCAAAGTCAGCGTTTCTGTCGTCGTAAAATAATAATAATACAAAAATCAAATATCAAAACTAAATGTTAAATCATAAAAAAAAACGCTGCAGTGAAAATGCTGTAGGACGTGTTGGTTCCTCTCAACACGGTGTGAGCGTCACTCACTGTCACGTGAGGTGCTTTGATAAGAATCATGTTTTATTATAACACACAGACATTATCACCGCTCTCACCTGCAGAAAGAAGCCTCGGTGAAACAGAGTTCAGACTCTCCGTGTCACGTTTTCTCTCCAGAGGGCGTTTGAACTGTTGAAGCTCCCCGTGGGCTTCAGAGAGACCAGCTGGTTGCGATGGATAAATCCAAATATTTGCTTTTAAGTAAACAAAAGGCTCGTTGAGCTCGTCGTCTTTTAGTTCGGCGTGTTGCGTTTGATGACACACGGATCAGTGGTTCAAAGGTCACGAGGCATCACCACTCGGGTCTGTGGCCGCTGAGAGTAACGCCTATTTATCACCTAAAGTCCATAAACTCACAGAGAGTATTTACACGTGTCAAGTTTGATAATTCTTACTTCCTTTGGACATTTCAAAAATGAAACTTTTCGTCATTTTGAGAATTTAAGCGACAGAGTTTTTGAGTTGTTCTCATTTGCATGTTTTTGTTTATTGCATCTTAGACCAGTTTTACGTGACTATGACATCACGCATTTCTCCGAGAAGCTTTTTTCTTCTTTCTTCTTTCTTCATGCAGACGGCGAATAAGAAAAATAAGCGTTCGCTGACATTAATAATTCAATTTCGCGAGCAGCAGCTTTGAGGAGCTTCGTTTCCCCAACCATCTCTGAGAATACACGCGCAGTTTAAATGTCCGCTGATGGCGGATCGAGGGGATCTGGTCTCAGAGTGGCTATGATTGGATTACCAGGGGCCGCTTCATCCTTCACCAGCCAGCCTCCGGGAGCCACTCGGCTGAGAGCCGGGAGCCTCTCTCTCCTCCGGCCGGTAGTTTGGGATCCACGTAAATAGAATTGAGGAGGAAAACAAACTCTCGTTGGGTTCTCACGCTGTGGAGCACCAATTCATCTTGTTGAGTCATTTATCATCTTCCTCTGGATCCAGCTCCTTCAACGGGAGGGTTTTTATTCAATAATTTAATAGTTTTGAGCCGTTGGTCTGATAAAAACAAAGTTTGAAGATATCATTTTTGTTAAAAACTTTCTTTTTTTGTACTTTTTATAGTCATGGTATAATTTGTTGCACACATTTTTTTTTATTATTGACAATTTAATTGATAGTAAAAATAACAATTTGCTGCAGCCCCGTACATATTGGGGCTCAGGGGGAGAATAAAGTCACCCATAGTCCCAATTACCGTGTGTGTGTGTGTGTGTGTGTGTGTGTGTGTGTGTGTGTGTGTGTGTGTGTGTGTGTGTGTGTGTGTGTGTGTGTCCTGAATGATCCGGTGGACCTTCACCATGTGTGTGTCCTCCTCTCAGGGGTACCAGGGGATGGTGGACGGAGGAGACAACATCAAAGAGGCGACGTGGGAAAGCGTCTCCAGCATGCTGCAAGTGGTGAGGCGTTCAAAGACCCGCCCCCCGTGTTAACGCCGTAATAATCTTGTATCTTAATGCAATATCTGCCGTGCTGCTGGGCCTCCGCGATGGTTATCGGACGCGACTCGGCAACAAGGCCTTCAGCTCCGAGCCGAACGAGTCCCCGATTAGATTAGTTTGTCCACGTGGGACTTTCATCGTCTCAGATTGTGATCTGCGTCTCCCTCAGGGCGGCACGGTCATCGGCAGCGCCCGCTGCAAAGAGTTCCGCGCCCGCGAAGGCCGCCTGAAGGCCGCGCACAACCTGGTGCAGCGCGGCATCACCAACCTGTGCGTGATCGGCGGCGACGGCAGCCTGACCGGCGCCAACCTGTTCCGGGAGGAGTGGAGCGGCCTGCTGGAGGAGCTGCTGCAGCAAGGTGTGTCTCTGAGGCGGGTCCGGAGGTCAGCGGAGGTCAGCGGAGGTCAGGCGGGTTCATCTGGGCGATGAGGGCTGCTGGTGGTCGCCTGTTTCCTCCAAAACACACAGTCGAATAACAACCAGGCAGCGCGAGGACGACGTCTCGTGTTGCCTGTGTTTACTGATGCACGTTGGGTGTGAGGAACAAAATGCAGGAGGAGGAAGATGAAACTAAAAGCAGTAAATCGTCTGCTGATTGTTTGATGGTTGATTATTGTCCCTCGCTTCTTTTTAAATGAGTCAGAGAGTTGACAACGAAGCCAAACTTTACTTCAACCGTTATCCAACAAAGACGAATGCTCTCCGCCTCGTCCTGAAATGGTCCTAAATCGATGCGAGAGTACTTCCTTATTTTATGAATGAATTTTTGAATTTTTGAAGCAACACAACAAAACTCAAACAAAAGTTCTTGTACTTCCAGAAGGTTCAACCCCCGTCCAGGGGCTTCTTTTGGGGGGAGGGTAAAATGTTCCCTATAGAACTAAATTCAGACCCTGGTCCCTGTGGTTCCTCAAAAGGTTCCTCGTCTCTGGGGGACAAAGGGGGCTCATTACCATTACCCCCCTCCCCCCTCGTGTCTCTCAGGTCTGATCGACGAGGAGGCGACCCGCAGTAACTCGGAGCTCCACATCGTCGGCATGGTCGGCTCCATCGACAACGACTTCTGCGGCACCGACATGACCATCGGCACCGACTCGGCGCTGCACCGGATCATCGAGGTGGTGGACGCCATCATGACCACCGCTCAGAGGTGAAGGAGGCGACGCGACGCCAACGCGAGAAACCGCTTCCAGCCGACCCGTCCACCGGGTCTTCACTGACCTTTGTCTTGTTTTCCTCTTCTTTCCAGCCACCAGAGGACGTTCGTGCTGGAGGTCATGGGCAGACACTGCGGGTAGGCTCTCCACTTTGTGTTCGAGGTTTGAACCCCAAACACAGAAGGATATATGTACACAAGTTAGATATGCTTCTGCACTCTCAGTGTCAATAACCAAACAAACCGCAAAAAAAAAGTCCACTCTGAATATCTATTGTCAAACTAAATCATCCGTTTCTTTTGGATTGCATACTTTCAGCTTTTAATAAGTCACGGCCTGGTAAATATGGATAAGAGAGGCCGATGCATGTGTGTGTGATACTAATACAAATACTCTGTTCAGGCTGTGTTGGTGAAATGTTTCGCAACAGCTATCTGTTACAGGGAAGTAAAGGAAGTGTATGTGTGTGTGTGTGTGCGTGTGCACGCGCGCGCGTGTGTGTGTGTGTGTGTGTGTGTGTAGATACCTGGCCCTGGTCAGTGCCCTGGCATGCGGAGCAGACTGGGTTTTTATCCCAGAGATGCCTCCTGAAGACGGCTGGGAGGACAACATGTGTCAGAAACTGTCTGAGGTAACAAACACACACACACTAAAGTTTCACTTTCTCTAAATCAGTGTATTATTATATGTATGTGCTATACGTACAAATAATATATAACATGGATACACATACTCAGACAAACATACACACTGTAGCAATGCTTTTTATCTACCCCAGAGACCTTTTTAGCAAAATGGTATAGAATTTAGTGTTTTCTGTGCTTTAGTGCCATATGGTGAGTTAAAAAGTAATTGAATGTGAAGTGTAGAGACTAAAAAACTTGTTTGGTGAAGAAGAACTGTGTGTAAAAGAGCGACTCTGGTGGGACTCGAACCCACAGCCTTTGAATATCATCTCATGAGAGACATGCTAGAAGTCCAATGCGCTATCCATTGCGCCACAGAGCCAGCTGATCCTTTCAGTAAACACACACGCCTACATACACACACACCCGGCTGTGCTCTCGCTCTCTCTGTCTCTCTCTCACTCTCTCTCTCTCTCTCTCACTCTCTCTCTCTTGCTCTCTTCTCGGCAGCTTGTATGGAACAAAATCTTCAGAAATAATAACTTGCTAACTTTCCACTTTCAGGAAAAGTTGAGTCCCACATTAGTGTGTTGTTTGTCTCAACTTTTCTCATACACACAGTACACACAGTACACACAGACTTCACTGAGAGTCACACACGTTTGTGCCTTCAGCTCAAGCTCAAGTCTTTCTGTAAAAATGATCACACTGAAATGCAGCATTAGTTCAATTCCTACAAAGAAAGTTAGTTTTTAATACTCAGTAAAGCGGCATCTATTGTGGGATTCGAACCTCCAACCTTTGAAACACATTTGATTAGAAGTCTAAGAGAAACACGTCAGCAGCTTGCTTGTGCTTAAGATTCAAGCACAGTCAATGTTTTTAACCACGTAAAGCAGTGCGACTACGGTGGGATTCGAACCCACAACCTTTGAATTGCATCTATAATTATTGACTAGAAGTCCAGTTCGTTAACGTTCCAGTTTTAAGAAAAGGTCGCTACTGCATCAGCTGGTTATTTATGGTGGACAAAAAAAAATGACGTAAATATAATGAAGTAAAGAAGAAGTAAATATATAAATACATACAGGAATAAATACGTAAATAAATATTAAGGCACCACCGGTTAGTCCACCGCCCTCATGTGGCAAAGAAAAGCTACTTCTCCACAGGAGGAACAATTAAAGAAGTTTAAGAAATCAAAGTGCACGCCAGAAGCTAACAGAGCCATTTAATTATGACCATTAATACAAACATTTGGGTCCTCTCTCTGTATAACACCGACTCTGGTGGGACTCGAACCCACGACCTTTGAATTGCATCGCTAATGTGTAACTTATTGCAGTGTGCTTTTAATTGTGCCACAGGGCCTGATATTTACTAGGTCGACAGACTAACTAACTAAATAACTAGCTCGTTAGCTAGCGAGCTAGTTAGCCGCTAGTTAGCTGCTAGTTAGCGGCTAGCTACAGCCGTTGATCTAATAAGTTAGTTAATTAGTTAGCTAGCTAGCTAATTAACTAAGTTATTAGATAGCTAGCTAGCTAACTAATTAATGAACTAACTTATTAGCTCAACAGCTGTTTTAAAAGAAAAATGTAAAATTGTTCATAATCTGATACTGACTGGTGAGGTTTCAGCCGATCTGATGTGGTGAGTGTGTTCGTTACCGTCCAGAGTCGAGCTCGAGGTTCCAGGTTGAACATAATCATAGTTGCCGAAGGAGCCATTGACAGACAAGGGCAACCCATTCCCTGTGGGTTTGTGAAGGCTCTGAGTAGCGCTCGCTTTCAGACTGACGCAGAGGGGAAGCCAGAAGCTGGGTAGCAGTATGTCTGAAAGGTTGCCCAGACACTTGCCCCATTCCTGTGGTTTATTAAGCCTCCAATGTTACATTTTTGACCCCGTCAACAGTGGAGAATACATCGGAATGAGCTGCAACCACAACAACGTGAGAAAAACACCAGTTTTCAATTTGAATTATGTTGACTGTCATGTTGGTGCTGCAGATCTGGCATCTACCTCAAACATTGGCCCCTCTCCAAGTCGGTGGAAGGTCGACACGCTGGCAGGAATGTGCATTTAAGCAATTTGTAACAAAGAAAAGGCAAAGAAGAAGACCGGTATAGCGAACAGGAACGCCTTGAGTTAAACACCGGAGGTTTCCAGAGGGAACAAGAACCTTTAAGCTAACCCTTCTGTCTAATGTCCTTTTAATTATTATGTGTTATGTTTTAAGTAAATGCCATCGTTAAAAAACAAATAGGTTCAGCTCGCTGTAGATGTGAAACTTTTTTTTTGTGTCCGCTGGAGAAAGACAACCAACTGAATGTCCAAATTGGTGTCATTTAAGTGAAGGTGTCTCGGTAGTTGGTCTGAGATCACCCTCTCATTACGGGATCCAGCTTTTGGGGCGATGCGAAACGTTTTCTGTCATGTTACTCAAATGCTTCTGCTTCTCTTGCATCCCTCCAGAACCGTGCTGATAAGAAAAGGCTGAACATTATTATCGTAGCTGAGGGAGCCATAGATTCCCACAACAAGGCAATAACTCCTGATTATATCAAGGATGTAAGTACAGTGGAGACGCCGAGTCACGGACTCTCCTCTCCCCCTCAATCTTTTTTGGTTTTCATGCAAGTCTGTCTTTTCTAAAACATCCACTTCCCTTTTTATATTTCTTGATTCCACATATCCATCTAGTCCCTTTGCACCCATTTTGTTCTCTGCATGCACATCATGTGGCACATGACAGGGTGCGTTTTGCATGATTTCTTCTTCTGTTGTTTTTATGCTCGCAATTGCACGGACCCCTTTTCTTTTTTTTATTCCTGCATTTTCTTACGATTTTTATTTCAAGTTGCTATAAAATCTTAAAAAGAATGAATGTTATATTAGATGGCTGAGTTGCGTACGAGTGAAACCCTTTCATGGTCCAACTCTTTTGTTTAATCACACTGAAAGATGATAATATATAAAAATGTACAGTAGATATCATCAATGCAGTTCCTTTATTTAGTGTTTAATCCTCACTATATTCTATCGTCTGCCTCCACACCCAGCTGGTTGTACGCTGCCTGGGCTTTGACACCAGGGTCACCATCCTGGGCCACGTGCAGAGAGGTGGGACCCCCTCGGCCTTTGACAGGATCCTGGTAAGTCACCATATCTTTCAATACTTGAAAAAAATACTTGGAAAAAAATGCAACGTGAAATTCTCTCCAGTCGTGAGACGCTAGATTGTGAGGCGAGTCAACATGATATTCTCCTTCACCGACGTCTCAAGCTTCGGGGAAAAAAACACCCCACCCAAACATGGTTATTTACACTGCCAACATGCTGCTGTTTAGTGTTGACCTTTAGACGACCTTTGACCCTTGCAGGCCAGTCGTATGGGCGTGGAGGCCGTGCTGGCGTTGCTGGAGGCCTCGGCCACCACCCCGGCCTGCGTCGTGTCTCTGGTTGGAAACCAGGCAGTTCGACTTCCACTTATGGAGTGTGTTCAGATGGTAAGAGGGGAGGGGAGGGAGGGAGGGAGTGAGGAGGGGGGGGGGGTCAGAATGTATGTTTTTAACATGTGGCATTGAAACAAACTTCAGTAAAAACTAAAAAAAACAGGCGGTGTCGCCGCGTGCAGGCAGTCTCAGGGCTGAGGTGGAGGACTAGTTTGTGACGTGTACGATGAAGAAGCTCTTCTATGTTCTTGTCATCAGACCCAGGAGGTCCAGAAGGCCATGGATGAGAAGAAATTTGAAGAGGCAGTGAGACTGCGTGGCAGGTATTTTTTTTTTTAAAACCTTTAAATATATATTTAAATATCAGATTAATTTGCTTTACAAAGAAGTTTAAGGCTGAAAATAAAAGAGGTCCCTTTTTCCACCGGTTCGATCCGAGGTCCTGAATGATGTACGAGATTTATTTCTCGCACAGATTCCAAAGGCTTTCTCTCCTCAACAGCATCAGAAGTGACATCACACTGTGCATTTGCTACGTTGGCTAACTTTCTTTTGTTCTCCACGTCTGTGATCTGCAGTAGCTTTGAAAACAATCTGAGCACCTACAGACTCCTCTCCCACCGGAAAGCAGATTCTGAGCTTCCAAACGTAAGTAATCATAATAATAATGAAACAAACGAGCAACGATTACTTCATCCGTGAGATTCTCACAAACGTAACTCTTCCAATGTGTCTCTCCACCCAGCGGCTCTGAGAGTTGTACAAGGTACTTCCTGGTCAGGTGCCTTGTGGGTGCTGCGGTCTTTTTGTGACACTAACAGAGTCTGTTTTTTTCCGTGGGCCGTCTCTGTCCCGAGGGAGAGGAGGAGGAGGAGGAGGAGGAGGATGAAGAGCAGTCTGATTTATGTGATGAGTAATGAGGCTCTAGCTCAGCTTCTTCTGGGCGTAGTTCACAGAGCAGACGAGCTTTTCAGCAACTAGTTTAGACCTTCTTTTTTTTTGTGTTGCTCCTCCTCCCTCTTGCTCACTTTGGCTTCTAATCCGTCCATGCTGAGATGAAATTTAATAGCATCTCAGCTAATGACTAAACTTCCAGGAGGCCTTTTTTTAAAAAGTTTTTTCCAGAGACAAAATAACATCTGTTTCCATGTTAACGCGGTGCCACAAAACGACGTGCTCATGATCTGTGTCGCTCTGTCTGTCTTTGCTTGTTCCCTCTCGGCTGTGCTTACAAGAAGACGTGTAGACGTGCAAAGAGTCGCATTAGGCGCCGCTCCCCGCCGGCCTCCCTGTCAAGGACGATCACCGTGATCTGCTTCACCTGAAGCAGCCCTCCTTACAGCTCAATGTGGAGACGGTGGCCGACACGGTCTTTGCTTATTCATAACTCAAACTGGACAGGCTCCGCCCCCTCTCTCTCTGTTGAGATCTTAAAATATGACGTGAGAGTCTCTAGATTGGGGAATCAAACTGTTTTGATTCACTTCGTAGGACACTGGAATTATTGTAAACATTGTGAAGATGCAGCAGACGCTACTATTATTATTATTATTATTATTATTATTATGGGGAAAATGCACATCACAGTCATTTTAAATGACTATTATTGCTGATTTTTGAATCTTTTCTCAAGAAAAGGTAAAAAAAAAAAAAGAAAAAGAAGAATTGTTATGCTGACAATTTTCAAACAACATTTTAAAAAATGTTCAAAGACTTAGTGAGAATAGTGTTAAATGATTATGGCTGGGTATTGTTTACATTTTTTATTTTTATTTAAGACGACATGCTAGACCTCTCAGTACTAGTAGTTGAATGCTGTCGTCGACAAGAACCTGGTCTAACAATACGGACTACATAGTTATGATTCAGAAGAGGAAACGTTTGATAGAATAATTGGTGAACAAGATGAAGAAACTGACTGTGACCTTGCTCCGGGTTTTGCTATTGAGAAGTTCCTCGGCAGCTGAGACTCGGACGCCTGTCCATTTCGAGCTTCTCGACGTTGTCTTCATGTTCTTTAATCCAAACCATCCCCTCAATTGACTCTTCGCTAAGCTCCGCCCCCCCCACTACGCTACCATGGAGCCCACACTGCCACTAACTGCACTCCCTTTGTAAATATTGTCAGATTTTTGGAAAACAAAAAGCAATTTATCATAAATTTCTGACAGTTTTATGGAAATGGAAAGGACCCCACAGAGATAGACCTTTTGTTTAAGAGTCAAATCCTTGTAAAAAGAAAAAGAAAAAAAAACATAAACATAAACAGCAGCTATATTGCTCACTCCAAATACACCAAACTCCATTGATAAAATAAGTAATTTTACTATGTCGTAAAACACACTTCATTCAGAGTCGACGAACACAACTGTTCAAACATTCAGCTCCGGTTTGGTCAACGTTAACCCTTAATTCCCCGTTTTAGAATCCACCAACCCTGCCTGAAGATAAAGATAATCACACACGATTGCATGAGATTAAATGGAGCAGAGTCGGATAATTGTTGGACCCTGGTCAGAACTGCCCAATGCTGAGCTACGATTGGCCAGTCTACCTTCGAGGGGGCGGGACCTAGCGAAGGGGAAGAGGAATACTTTCAAAGCAATAAGCTGTCATTGATTCCCAGCACATTGACTGAACACCAATGGGGACTTTGTGGCCGAGTGTATGAGGCTTGCGTTCGAGTGTGGGTCATGAACACACAACCTCATGGGCTTCACCCTGAAATATGGACCGTGTGCACATTCAGGGGGTTTGAAAGTTGCCGTGCAGCAAGCAACTAGTGGAAAAGGATGGCTGGAGTTTGAATAGCGAGAAAACTTTGGATAGTCGGTGAAAGGTTTTCCAATATTTTCATTCGCTGCGTCTTTTGGCGGCATGTGGCTTCTTGCATGGCTCCTCAGCGGTTAGCGAGACATGAATGGTGTTATCAGGCAAGTTGGGACGGACCACTATCCTGTCAGGCACGGGGAACAATAAGTCGGCCTCCTTGGTGTCTGCTGCAGAAATCCCTGCTTGTCTTCATCGCCTCTAACAGCTGCAGAGATCCCATCTCCTTCAGCCCGGCCTTCATACATGCTGTGGTTGTGCAGTGAACGTAAGACACCCGGTGTGGCGGGGTTTTGGAATGTGACGAAGCTCGGGGGTGTCGTAACATAAGGCCAAGCTGTATGCTGCTTTCTCCACCATGTGTGTTGTGTGTTTTCCTGAGTGTGTGTGTGTGTGTGACTGCTTCTCTCTTACCGTCCGCAGAGCTCCTTCAACGTTGCCGTGCTGAACGTCGGCGCCCCGGCGGCGGGTATGAACGCCGCCGTGCGCTCCGCCGTCAGAGTGGGAATCACCGAAGGCCACAAAATGTTCGCGGTCAGCGACGGCTTCGAGGGATTCTACAAGGGGCAGGTCAGAGCTCAAAGGGTCCTACGTAGGGATTCTACAAGGGGCAGGTCAGAGGTCAAAGGGTCCTACGTAGGGATTCTACAAGGGGCAGGTCAGAGCTCAAAGGGCCTACAGGATTCTCAAGGCAGGCAGAGCAAGGGTCCTACGTAGGGATTCTACAAGGGGCAGGTCAGAGCTCAAAGGGTCCTACATAGGGATTCTACAAGGGGCAGGTCAGAGCTCAAAGGGTCCTACATAGGGATTCTACAAGGGGCAGGTCAGAGCTCAAAGGGTCCTACATAGGGATTCTACAAGGGGCAGGTCAGAGGTCAAAGGGTCCTACGTAGGGATTCTACAAGGGGCTGGTCAGAGCTCAAAGGGTCCTACATAGGGATTCTACAAGGGGCAGGTCAGAGGTCAAAGGGTCCTACGTAGGGATTCTACAAGGGGCTGGTCAGAGCTCAAAGGGTCCTACATAGGGATTCTACAAGGGGCAGGTCAGAGGTCAAAGGGTCCTACGTAGGGATTCTACAAGGGGCTGGTCAGAGCTCAAAGGGTCCTACATAGGGATTCTATAAGGGGCAGGTCAGAGCTCATAGGGTCCTACGTAGGGATTCTGTAAGGGGCAGGTCAGAGGTCAAAGGGTCCTACATAGGGATTCTACAAGGGGCAGGTCAGAGCTCATAGGGTCCTACATGGGGATTCTACAAGGGGCAGGTCAGAGGTCAAAGGGTCCTACATAGGGATTCTACAAGGGGCAGGTCAGAGCTCATAGGGTCCTACGTAGGGATTCTGTAAGGGGCAGGTCAGAGGTCAAAGGGGTCCTATGTAGGGATTCACGGCGCCTTTTGTCTGAGCGACGGTCCAAAACTCAAGGGTTTCCAATTAGTAATATAAAAAAGAGAAAAGCGTCAATGTTAAAACTTTGCAACAACAGAATGTTTTTCTTACTAACGAATGACTTGAACCATTAATTAGCATAGTTGTAGTTGATTCATATTTTATGTCAACTAATGGACATTTTCTCCAAAAAAAAAAGATTTTTTGAATTTATTTTTGCTCTTTTCAGAGAATATTTATTTTAAGAACAATATGTTTTGGTTATTTCACTTAATTTAGCAGTATCAGCATATATTAGTACCCATGTTGTGTAAAATGTCTGCATCACTTCGTCTAAAAGCTAAAAATACACGTTGGCTGTAAAGTGCATGTGCATTCTTTTGTACGGATTAGAATCTCGGTTCAGGTGACCTCGCTGTGTTTTAATAATTAATAAAGAACAATAGTGCCATTATACACGTCACAATTTCTTCAACAAATATTCTATTCAGTCATGAAATCTGAGATTTGATGTTGGTCAATAATAGTCAAAGTATTGTGAGAACTCAAGTGCATGAGAAGTTCATCCACCTTAAATGAATATTACAGTCACGCTGTGTAAAGCGTAGCTATGTGTTGCCAGGTTACTCAAGTACGAACAGAATCTCATTCACCTGAACTCGACACCGCTGACAAGCCAACTTATCTTTAGACGTGATGGAGCAGGCCACTCTGTCTTTTCTCTGTGGCATTCCCCCACTCTGCATCTCTCTATCTTATCTTATCTTATCTTATCTTATTTTATTTTATTTTATTTTATTTATTTTATTTATTTATTTATTTATTTATTTTATTTATTTATTTTATTTATTTATTTATTTTATTTATTTATTTATTTTATTTAATTTTATTTATTGTATTTATTTTATTTATTTTATTTATTCATTTTATTTATTTTATTTATTTTATTTATTTTATGTTTTTAAATTTCTTAAATTTTCTTAAAAGTCTTTTATTACTTAATTATAATTATTTATTTTTACATCTGATGTCTGGATGCTGAGACTTTGGCCCCTGCATGTGATTATAAGCTCACATAAAACTCCTCATTATTTAGAGTAAATGATGGACGTGAGCAGTACACACACACACACACACACACACACACACACACACACACACACACACACACACACACACACACACCCTTTTCAAGCTGCTGCCTCAGAGCACCAACTGATCCAGTGCTGCCAGCTCATTGGATATGACAACCCTGGGTATCGGCCAATCAGAGGCCCCCACAGACCGGGATCGTTCTGCAGCCTCGAGGGCGACAGTCTGTTAGACCTTAATCAAACCTGCCTCATCCTGCCTCCCCAAGTTTACTTTTACAACTAAACTCTCTTCATTTTTGTGAGACACAATATTAAATGTGGAAACGTACAGAAACACTGAGGGGTCGTAAAGGTCAGCTGAGGTCAGCTCATTATTTAGAGTAAATGATGGACGTGAGCAGTACACACACACACACACACACACACACACACACACACACACACACACACACACACACACACACACACACAGGATCTTGGTTATTCCTAAACAACCTTTTACAAATTAAGACTTTTTACAAATCTCTTAAATTTACCCTCTTCCCCCGGCTCTATAAATCTTCTTTTAAATATATATCTTTTTAATTTATTTTTTTTTACATGCAATCCCTAATACGCCGTTGCAATGCAGATAGTTTGGGTTTTATTTTCCCAAGATTTCTGTCTCTACCCGATTTACAATGGATTTGAACAACATTGTATCTGTGGCCCTCAAGGTATTGGATAATTAAATTTAAAAGAAACTCAGATGTCATGCTCTGAAATCCCGATGAGTGTGGCTAGTCCACAGAATACACTGTCAACAGGTTTCAGGGGACGTATAGAAAGCCTCTCGGCCTCTGTAGATCTGTGGATCACCACCAACATCGACGACGACGACACATTGAAGGTTTGCAAAAATGAATCGTGGCAATGATTCTGAAATCGTCCCGTGTCTTTTCAAATCAGATCAAGGAGATCAAATGGGGAGATGTCGGCGGTTGGACCGGCCAAGGAGGCTCCCTGCTGGGCACCAAGCGGTGAGTCATCGGGGATTAAAGAGCCGTGTGAGTCTGAAGATGAAGTCATCAGTAACGATCGAGCTCTAGATATCGCTGGTGACTTTGTTTCTTTACGCTCTCTCTCCTCTCAAATCATCCCTTGTTCCTACGTTCGACTCGTGATGTCTATCTTTAAAAATCGGTAACAGTTGCGGGAGATTTGGAAACGTTTTGCTGTAAAAAAAAGAAAAAAGAACGGATGAATGACAAAACCTTGACCTTTGAACCTTGAGGAGTTTAGCTACCAAAGAGCAAAGCAGAATATTCACATATATATTTGTTTTCGTTGACAGGATTAAGCCTCATTCAAGTGTTCCATATAGCTGTAACGTTCTAAAGGGTTCCTCACGCTCACGCTGCGTTCACACTGAAAGCGTTGCGAATTTTCACGTTTCACGTATTTGTGGTTATTTCGCTTCATTCAAGCTAGAGGGGGCGTGGCTTATCTCCAGAGAGGGGGCGTGGCTTATCTCCGTGGAAATAGTTAATTTCCGCCATCCACCGGGGAAGAAATAACCACTATTTATGCTTTGTACACGTTGTGGAAGTCCCACAAACATCAGACGCCCTCGTGTCTGGGTTCATAATATTATTATATATTATATATTATATGTAAATATAATATATAATATTATCCGTAGCCGCACACAGCTTCTCCAGGAGCTGCGTCTGGATGAAGCCGGTGTGAACGCAGCTTTACTCTCAATAAAAACAACTATTATTTCCGTGTTATGTGCCAGAACTCTTCCAGGGAAACATCTGGACAAGATCGCTGAGCAGATTAAGATCCATAACATCAACGCGCTGCTGGTCATCGGAGGATTTGAGGTACGTTTGAATGTCGCAGGAAAACCAGCTTCCTCAATCCCTGTTTTTGCCAATATATAATAAATATTAATATTCTGACTGTTTTTATAATTCAGTATAGCTCCTAATAATTTCCACGAAAGCAGAAATCTTGAGTAATAATTTCATTGTTCCTTATTATTATTAAGAAGTCTCTCTTTTTAAATGTATTGTGTTGTTTAACGTTTCTGATTTCACTGATTTTGGACATTTCAATTTGCAAAACATGTCTCCATCTCTGCATAACCATATTTTCAGAATGCAAATGAAGACACATTAAAATGTCATAGTGTCCCTCCTCGTCTGTCCATATATGGTTATGACTTCATGGCCGAGCTGCAAAGACAAAACCTTGATAATGGGAACTTCCCATATTTGGAAAAACTAATACTAAATGTTACATTTTGGAAATGGAACTTCCATCACTAATATTATTTTGTGCAGCTCGGCCTGAAAGTGATGCCGTCTTTCTGTGTGAGGACGTCCTCTGTATCTCTGTGCCTCTGTCTGGCTGGCTCTCCCCCCTTGGCTTCTCCCCCCTTGGCTTCTCCCCCCTTGGCTTCTCCCCCCAGACTCTCTCGTCTGTCTCCCGCCCGCCATCGCTCTCTCTCTCTTATCCTCCTCCCACGTTAACCCTGAGATCCATCTCCCACCAACGGGCCCCGCCTACCTCGGACCTCTCCTTTTCCACAATAAGCCCCGCCCACAAGTTCCATGTCCTCCCTACGTGATCCTCCACATTCAATGTGTTCATACTTGGTAACACTACCACCAGGCCTCGTAAAGACTTTGGCGTTAGCCCCTCCCCCTCCCATCGTTGTCTGTAACGACCAATAAGACGCTGGCTCTCACTGCTGCAGGCCTACGTGGGGTTACTGGAGCTCTCTGCTGCGCGGGACACACACAGCGAGCTGTGCGTGCCCATGGTCATGGTGCCCGCCACCGTCTCCAACAACATACCCGGGTCCGACCTCAGCATCGGCTCAGACACCGCGCTGAATGCCATTACCGACGTAAGTGTGGCTGGTTTAGAGTGTTACGTGTGTGTGTTTGTGTGTGTGTGTGTAGTCGGACTTAACGCGCACGCACACACACATCATCATCATCATCATCATCATCTTCATCCGGCCTGTCGAGAGTTCGGGGCTTCGCTGATCCACAGCTCGCGTCCTCACATGAACCATCAGCAGGTGGAGCTTCAGGTTCACGTGGTGCTGAGGGAGAAGAACTCCTGAGACGTGTCGGTGGGCGGCCATGTTTTCTGTGTAACCGTAGGCAACCGGACACTCGGCAGCCAGAAGCTGTAGCTTGTTCCTTTAGCTGAACCCTCCGCGTCAAACAAAAGCACAAGGCGATGGTCGTTTATGATACTGGTGCAGCACACATTAGAAGTATTAAAACCAAAACGCAAAACGCAATGAAGACGGGAGACACATCCTTAAACTTAAACTTAAAAAAAACTCCGAATTGCTCCAGGAAATGAAATGAAAGGCTAAAGGCAAGAGATTGTCTTTTTTTATATATATCTTCAAAATAAAGCCTTATTTATGTAGTTATTAAGTTTACTGAGGTAGCGGTTGCAGCCACAGGTCCAAGAAATAGGGATGGATCGATGCAACTTAAAGAAACTAGCTTTTTACCAATCCAATTAATTATTAATCTGTATAACTCCCTCTGTGGAAGAGGTCATTCTTCTCTGTGTGAAGCAGCATCAGACTTACACGTCGCTTTCATAGCTTTGTAATAACAAAACATAACAAAATATTTCTTATTTAGATAATAAATCATGCACCAGCAGCTTGTTTAAAAAAAAAAAAAAAAAAAAAAGGTGCTCTATTCATTTGGTCAGCTGGTGAAAACATTGGCTTTTCCCGATACTGCAAGTGTCCGCATGACCTGTTGACGTGGCAACAAGCCGAGGTGTTTGTTGTCGGCTGCCTCCCACCAGCGTGCCGCTCAGACCTAAACATAGACGGAGCAGCTATTTGAGTCGGTTTGGGCCCGTTACCGGGGGAAGGTCGGCCACAAGCACCACGAGGGCCGGTCAGGAGGACCCCGACTCACGCGGTGTGGCTTCAGGGCCACGCCCACCTCAGTGAAACCCCGTGACTCGGGTTGTTGTTGTTGGTCAGCGGAGGTCCCAGGTAAGTGCTCGGGGGCATGCGGCGCCGTGCGGTGTGGCATCAGTTTCTGTGTTGGCGAGGACAACGGCAGGCGGACGGACGCCGACGGGCTTCAAGGCTTCAAGTGGCTCAGAGTCGGAGCAAGGCTGCATGCAGTCGAGGCCCGAACAGGTCGACCCTTAGTCCTGTTTATTATCGTTGGAACCAGGCCCCGCCCTCTTCACATTCTTGTACATAAAAGGAAGCATCGACCCCCCCACAGCCTCTGGAGACCCCCCCCCCCCCACCAGTCGTTATCTTTACGCGTCAACAAGGCTTGGTGTCAGCCAGGGTGACCCCACCGCTCAACCCCCCCCCTCCCCCTACCCCCTCCCCCTTCCTCCCATCTCCTGTTAGCCAATGAGAAGCCAAAGCCCCCATCACCTGGAGAGAGCCAGCCTGCAGCGCACACACACCCTCACTCACTCTCACACACACGCACACACACACACACACACACACACGCACACACACACACACACGGTACAGAGCTGCATCTTCATGGTCTCGGTTTAACTCTCCCTCTGCTCGTGTCCTTCAGAGGTTCAGTACGTGCAAACAAATCTTTAACGCAGACAAAAATACAACACAAATGTCTTTTAATGGGTTAGGATTCAGATTATCGTTCACAAACTCCCAAAAAGGGGAAGACCACCATATAACCCCCACCCCTTTTTTTTTTACTGTTATTTATTTAAACCAAACTCGAAGAGTTTATCTTTGAAATCTTCAGCAGTTGTGGTTTGTTGTGTAAACACAAGACGCTCTAGATGTTGGTGAAACAGCTCCAGCAAAGATAAATGAAAGAGTCACGGCAGAGTGCTGGTTTCCTGCTGAGCAACTGCAAAGACCCGGATATGCAAATGAGTTCACACAAACCGTAACGAAGTACGGGAACCAACAAAGGCACCGAGCCGAGGGAGCCCTGTGCACCATGAAGCAGCCTGTACCCCCCTCCCTGTAGCCTCCTCCACTCGGGACCCACTGACAGGGTCTCAGATGTGTAGCCTCCCCCCCACCCCCCTCCTCCTCCTCCCCCTAGTGGTCTAAACTCATGTTACGGCCGCCACCATCAGGCCTTCGAGTCCCTGCTGCAGCTGTACGAGGCCCGGTCCGGCTACGAGGAGCTTTGCATCCCGATGTGCATGCTGCCTGCTACCATTAGTAACAATGTGTGCGGCACCGACCTCAGTATCGGCGCTGACACGGCCCTCAACGCCATCGTGGAGGTAAGGGCCAGTGGGGGGAGGGGGGGGACGTAACACGCCAAGAATGTGGGACCATAATGCATCATCGTGTGTCAGCTGTTGCCTTGACGATCTTTATCTCGACCTGCGAGGAAAGTATGTGATGGAGCTTTATCTCAAATTACAGAAAAAATACTTTTAGGCTTTTATTGTGAAAGAAATCGTTAATCTGAAGAATCCATGCGTGGACGTCTTGATATGAGACGAGATATCGTCTTTATTCTATTTTAATATAAGTGATGTCTTCTTCTTACAGTAAAAGTGATGTCATTTAGTCAACTCACCAGCCTGTTGGTAATTATATCCATATTACTGACGATTATTTCTCAAAAATCTCATGGTGGAAATATTTTGTAGCATCAATAGTCAACCCTACAATATTGTTAATAAGTATTTTCTCCATATCTGCCCGTCCCTGTACACGCTGACTGCTTTTCAAAGTAAATATTAAACAAGCTGATCTAAGTTAATATTCTGCAACAACAGAAAGTTGTTTAAACTTTTTATTTTGTCTCACAGAAGACACGCATCAAAACTACGTGTCCAATAAAATGAAAATGAAATACAAACCTGAATATACTGAAATGTATATATTATATATTATTACGTGAAAGTTGTCTAAAATGACATGCAGCGTTTCCTCTGTTTTAAATTAAATTAACTTAAATACTTTGGGCTGTGGAAAACCGATGGGAACACAGCAATAAATCAAAGCAGTTATCAGAGAAATAATAAATAATGATCAGCTGCAGCTCTACTTCAGGAGACGGAGTACGGAGTAAACATCCCGTCTCCTTATTGATTATGAACCATTAACGATTCATAACCGACTCCACACTGTGTTTGAGTGTCTTATTTATCTTTCACCTTCATGGAAGAAATTAAAATGGAAGAAATTACCCTTTTCACCAGCACTTACCGCTCTTACAAATAACCTTATTATCTATAATAGTCGTCTACATCAGTGAGTCTCAACTGGTGGGTCGCGGACCCTTTTCACGGGCCTTTGCCTGGGCAACAAAAAATTGGATTTGATTTTTTTTTTTTTTTATATCCTGTGGTTTAATTTTTTTATGCAGCGGAGTGTCGTCTATTCACACTTTTTTTCCGGCTCTGGTTTCGACTTTTGGCGGTGATTGACAGGTGATGACAGGGGGCGTGTGCCATGTGCCAGGTTGGGTCAAACCATCCTGATATGGGGGAGCCTCTGGGTTTTTAGGATAATGAAATTAAATAGCCTACTGAATATAAAATGCAGCTTACGAACTTACACTTATATTTTATTGAAAATGCATTAAATAAATATCTTTAAAGGATTTTTTAAAAGTTGAGAACCACTGGTCTGCATCAGACGACTGCTCCAAGCTCTCTGTGATTCTTCTGCCTCGTTAATAACTGAACATGTTTCCAGACGTGCGATCGCATCAAGCAGTCGGCCAGCGGCACCAAGCGCCGCGTCTTCATCATCGAGACGATGGGCGGCTACTGCGGCTACCTGGCCAGCGTGGGCGGGCTGGCCGCCGGCGCCGACACCGTCTACATCTACGAGGAGCCGTTCGACATCCGCGACCTGCAGGTCAGAGGCGGAGTCTTCTCCCAGATCAGCCCTCTCTTGTTATATGTCATAACCTTCATTTAAACCTCCGCGGTGAACGTTAATGCGAATGCTTTGAAGCCTCTGAGCCGCGGAGGGTGCAGGCGACCCGGGTTATGCTCATTAATAACCTCTGAACTGCATCACTCGGGGGGATTACAGCTGACGCCGTGTTGTTACCGTCACTTCAGACTTTATTTACTTAATTACGACTTCAAGAGCAATCGTGCACAGAAGCAACTGGCATAAGTTGCGCCTAGTATTTGGGGATGGGCGGTCTACACAAGAGAATAAATAAATCAACATGAAATTACAAGGAAAAAGAAAGAAAAGTAAAGACGTTTGAAAATATTTCAGAGCCTATGTTCATGCAATCAGTTATAAATAGGAAGAAGTCTAGATAGCCTAAAGCAGGTACCAATACACAAAGGCATGTTGCAATGTACAGACATATTATATATATTGTTCTCTTTTTAATTACATTTTTGTCTTTTATTTTTAATTTTTTTTTCATAATCATTGTTTTTTTTAATTGTATTTCCTTGTGCGAGTCACTTTCTACTCTACGAATAATAATATACAGTTAAGTGGCAACAGAAGATATGCATATTGTTTGTTTAGTGAAATAATTCTTCATTAGATTGTATTAATATACATTATAAATATGCCAAAGCATGAGCCAAGATAAAAAAAAAAGGACTTGACTGAGTACAGTTGTTCTAAAGGTTTCATATTTGTGAAATATAAAAAGCTGTGGTGCCCCCTGGTGGTGCAAATGTCACCCTGCACCCTTTCCATTCTGTGGTGGTGGGGTGGGGTGTGTGTGTGTGTGTGTGTGTGTGTGTGTGTGCGTGTGTGTGTGTGTGTGTGCGTGTGTGTGTGTGTGTGTGGAGACCGCTGGACCGGCTGCAGGTTTAACGCGAGGCTTCGCTCTCTGTTTCCAGGGCAACGTGGAGCATCTGACGCAGAAGATGAAGACGAGCATCCAGAGAGGCTTAGTGCTCAGGTCAGTCACCTGGTCTCCTTCATTCTTTTTTAAATGTTACATTTTCACTGCTGTTTCCTTTACCACACACACACATTATTTAGCCTGTGAGTGTGTGTGTGAGCGTGTGCAGACTGTAGTGCATATTCTTACAGGATTGTAAGAATATGTACATCTATTTCTTTCTTATTTCTAAATAAGTGCGTTTTGTCTTCACTGAAATACACAACATTGTTAAGATGTCTTTGGCTTCACGTCCTCTCTCGTGGCTATTTTAAGTCCTCTGCACCATCGCGCTGTTTATAATTGCTCCCAGCAGGACGGAGGTCTGTGGGAAAATAGGACAAGTGTGATATTCTGGACAGTGTGTAGGTGACATTGTGCGTCTGTGCTGAGGTTGTGCACCTGCGGTAACTTCATCGAGACGCATTCGAGCAGAGAGCGGCTCCAGGGCACCTTCAGTAGAAAGTAGTCCCAACGCATCTAACGTGTGTGTGTGTGTGTGTGTGTGTGTGTGTGTGTGTGTGTGTGTGTGTTCCAGAAATGAGAACTCTAATGAGAACTTCACCACTGACTTCATCTACCAGCTGTACACCGAGGAGGGACGAGGGGTGTTCGACTGTAGGAAGAACATCCTCGGCCACATGCAGCAGGTTGGACACACACACACACACACACACACACACACACACACACACACACACACACACACACACACACACACACACACACACACACACACACACACAATGCATCACACCATTGTGGTCATTTTTTATATATATATATATTTATATATATATATATATTATATTATATATATATATGATATGTTATATATATACTTATATATATTTTTATATATATATATATATCATATTATATATGATATATTATATATATATTTATTTATATATATATTATATTATATATGATATATTATGTATATATTTATATATATATATATTATATATATATTATATATGATATATTATATATATATTTATTTATATATATATTATATTATATATATATTTATATATGTATTATATATATATATATTATATATGATATAATATTTATATATATAATATATATGTATATATATATCTCATACAAATATCCTGTTTAATATTGTTATATTTCCCAGCCTTGAACACTGTTTTCTGTCTCAGGGAGGAGCTCCTTCTCCGTTTGATAGAAACTTTGGCACCAAAGTTGCTGCTAAAGCCGTTCAGTGGATCACACGCACACTCAAGGACTCTTACAAAGGAGGTAAACACAAACTCAATGAGTGGGTGAGTGGGTGAGTGTGTGAGTGGGTGAGTGTGTCAGTGGGTGAGTGAGTATGCGTCCTAAAGCCTGGCCTGTCCCCGCTGCAGGGCGGGTGTTCACCCACGCGGAGGACACCGCCTGCCTGTTGGGGATGCGTCGCAGAGCTCTGGTCTTCCAGCCCGTGTCTCAGCTCCGGGAGGAGACCGACTTCGTGTGAGTACTAACATGTTACGGCTTTCCTCTCAGAGCAATACGCCTCCTTCATTCCCCCAAAAAATACATTTAAAAAAGAGAAACGTAATAAATGGGAGTGACTTCCTATTCGTCATTGTTTCTTAAATTGCAGCCCGCTGCCCCCATAGTGTAGTAATATCATGTCATAATGTTTATAAAAAGTCGTTCATAGAGTATTAAAATGTAATATTCATATAAAGTCATAGTTTAGGGTTGCAGCCCAAAGTAGGGAAGAAACAGGAGTTTGTATTTATTTGTAAATATGTCAAAGCTTTGTACGTAATAAAAAAGTGTAATTTCCAATAAAAAGTTTAGCATGTCACAAAAATGTCATAGTATACTATCCCATTAAAAAAAAGAAAATCAATGTAGTATGTCATAGTCTTTAAAAAGTAAGTTTAATTGCCATAAAAAAACAATATAAAAGAAGCCAGAAAGATTTATTTATTGTTTTACTTTTTTATTAATGTCATAAAAATTCCTTTTTATTTTTTTTAGAAATACTTTTTTCATAGTTCATAAAAAAATAAATAAAACAATAAATAAAAAAATAAAAAAATATAATAATAATAATAATAATAATAATAATAAAAAAAAAAAATATATATATATATATATATTTTTATTTATTAAATCCCCCTCCGGTGCTTCGCTCCTCAGCCACAGGATCCCCAAGGAGCAGTGGTGGCTGAAGCTCCGCCCCCTGATGAAGATCCTGGCCAAGTACAAGACCAGCTACGACGTGTCCGACTCCGGCCAGCTGGAGCACGTGACCCCCGTGCGACCCCGAGAGGCCGTCTGAGCCCGCGAGCTCCAACCCAACGACGCGGACATCTTCAGGGGACGGAGGACGGCCGCCACGCACGCGCTTGCTGATCGAACCGCAGAACACATTAAAGTAGATCCATCGAACGGCGGAAGGTTAAAGAACGAGGTGTGGAGTCACGGGACTTCTCAGAAGGTCTTCTATCTTTTAGAGGACGACAGATGAAATATGAGGGCAGGTCGTTTCAACAAACTATCGGAGCCGACGTTGTACTTTCCAGATCCCCAATCAAAGTTATTATATACTTAATATATACATATTATATAAGCACTCATTATGTAGTGAATAGGTATTCAAGTTTTCGTCCTTAGCTGTTTATTTTATAACCTCCTAGCTGAGGCTGAGGTGGGTGATGTTCAGCTTGTGTGTATTTGTATAATGTTCTGCAGCACTTTGATCCCCTGAGTCAATGTAAACCCCTCAAGCTGCTTTGAAAGAGAATATATAAATATAAATATATATATACATATACATATATATATACACGAGGAGGATCAAGCTAAAGCCTGTTCACGCCTTGAAAAATGTCTACCAACTTTACTGTAAACTGGGAGTGTGACCTACAGGAGGGTTAGAGAGCTGAGCTAGTCGTGTGTGTGTGTGTGCGTGTGTGTGTGTGTGTGTGTGTGTCCTTTCACCTGCTAACTGTGTGTGTTGTTGCCTGAGCCATCTGTCCCCACGCTGGGCTTCATGTGCTGCATCTTTATGGTCCTGTGTGTTGGTGTCGGAGAGGAGAACGTCTAAACTGGTGCGCTACATTACCTTTATGCAGTGTGAAGTTAATAAAGCAGTTATTGTGTGGAAAGTTATGAAATTGTGTTTTGTCCGTGAGATTTTATCAGTAACTTCTATTGATTATGAAAAAGGACTGAAGTTTAAAAAGGGTCAGCTCATTCACATAAATAAAAAAACGGAATAATGCCGCAAAAACTAATCGTATAATGTCAAAAAGAGACTTGGAATATATCCAGAAAGTCATAGACTAGCACCTCGAAAAAATTAAAATCACAAAAGTCACAGTATAGTATGTAGAAAGAAATCCCCAAAAAGTCAAACTACAGTATTTCGGAAAAAGTCGTACAGTATGTAGGAAGAAAGAATTATTACATTATAGCATGTCGGGGAAGTCATAATACAGAAAGCCACAAAAAATGTCCCAAAAAATTAAAATTCATAATTTAGTAGATCATACATTTTCACATAATATAGTATCATTAAAAAGTTAGTATAGTATGTCATAAAATATGTCAAAGTATAGTGTGTTATTAAATATATAATAGCAAAATGTCATAGTATTTTATATTTTCGTCGTACTTCAAACATTAAATAATTCGGTCATTATTATTCGTGCATTCTATCATCGTTGCTGGTTTGAAGATTAGTTTTGACATTGAAGATGATTTTTATTTTATTGTCCAGAGTTCTGATTTCTTTCTGAACCACATAACTCGTATTAAACTGCAGAGAAAAACAAACAAGCACAAAACAATAACAAAGAGCGGACTCAGATTTAGTTTTTCCAAATCTAATACTGTAATGTAATAATCACCTTTTCATGAATATGTACACAACATAATACATATAAAAAAAAGAGAGGTTTTAATCTGAAGAATCAGATCAGGACTACATGATAAACTACTCATTCCCCACCATGTTGAATTAAACAGGAGAGAGTTGCCTTTTGGTTTTCCAGTAATTAGCACATTATCATTACGCATCTCATTATTTTACGATCCACGAAGGATCTTTTTTAATCGTCTTGTTCTCGGGACCCAAGATGGCGACGCCACACGTCCTCTGACCGACGCCGAGGTACCTGCAGGAAAACCAGACCAGATGTAGAGACCTACGTTCAACTCTCGTTTCGGGTTTTCTCAACAATTCTAAAACAAAAAAGAGGATGTTAAAAACTGAAACGTTACCTTTCGGCTACGTCCAGCAGGCTCTCGTGAGAGACGGCGAAGAGTCTCTCCCTGTGATCCTGCAGCATCTCATCGGTGACGCCGCTGAGGAAGCGACCCATTCCTGCAAAACATCGAAGCAGCGTTTAAAAAAAATAAAAAAAGCACATAAGTGACGGCTGCTAATATTTATTTTATTTTTCCAGAGCAGATGAGAGGTCCCGGGACAGAGGATGTCGTATGTGTACAAACTGTAAAGCCATCGGAGGCTAATTTGTAATTTTGGACTGTACAAAATAAATTGAATTGTAACTATTAATAACTATTATGTTCATTAATCAATTATTTTCTCGATCAAACAATTGCAACGGGCTTTTTCAAACTAAAGTGACATCTTTAAACCAACAATCAGAAACACTTAACTTGTAATGACATAAAAACAGAAAAATTGCGCAATAACAAAACCCACAGTTAGCTGTGCAGAAACATCTCATCACTGAAGACTTAAAACCTAACGAAGACAAAACGGGACTCTTTGGATTCGATGTGAAACACACGGGGGGTGGGTGGGGGGGGGTGGGGAGGGGGGCTCACCTTTGCTCGCGGGGGCCACGGGCGAGTCGACGGCCGAGAAGACCGACAGTTTGGCCTCGTCGATGTCCTGCTGGGTGAACCGCCCCGACTTGGCCCAGTCGACGCCTCTACGGAAGGCGGACAGGGTCTGCACCGCGTTGGGGTCCCTTAGAGGAGGAGACGGGAACGTGAGGCTCTGATGCTCACCGGGTTATTTAGGGGTCGTTTCCTCAAATAATCGATTAGTTATAAAAGTTTCGACAATGACAAAAAGAAAAATTAAATAAAGAAAAACCAAAAGGCCTTATAGAAATTAGAGATGTAACTGATCCTATAATAAGAAAGGTGACGTGGACAAAATATTTACAGGTGAATTATTCCAATCAGATACAGCGCGTGTAAAGGACATCTGAAATATTAAACTGTAATTAGCATATTCTATGGCCATTTTTCAGCGTGGCCTACCTGTACGAGTAAAAGGTGAAAAGGCCTCCTCCCATCCTGGCCCCGCCCCCGTAGGCTCCGCCCTTCTCCCGGATCTCCCCGTGGAGAAATTTTGCCGTCATCATCCTCGCCAAGATGCCCAAACTGACAAAGAGGGGAAAGAATGAAGACGTGTTCGGACTGATCACCACTAGAAACAACGGGGGGGGGGAGGGGGGAGGAGGAGGAGTAGGAGTAGGAGGAGGAGAAGGAGGAGGAGGGAGGATGGAGCTGGTTCTACCTGGCGTAGTCCTCGTGGGCGAACGGTACCGCGCGAATACTCTCGCTGACAAAGTTGACGGGGAAGGGCAGCTGGAAGAACGTCTTCATCTGACATGGCTGGAAATTCAGCTCCTGAGAAGTGACGTTTAAGAATAAGAGTAAGAAACATAAACATAAACATAAACACACACACACACACACACACACACACACACACACACACACACACACACACACACACAATAAAACAAGACTCAGTAACAGGCGTTCCCCTATAGTGGAGGTAAAGGTGTACATCATAAGCAAGGGGGGGGGTACTTTAAAAGTTACTAATTACCTGTTAAATACTAAACGTAGTCAGTAACAACCCAAACGCTGACATCCCTTCACCTTTAACCCCAAAGCTATGCTGCGTTACCACGGTTACGACACCACTCTTAAAGGGACCCCGTCACCGTACCGTAACCGCCGTAGTAACGTCCCTGTGAGTCCTAACCCGTTCACTTCCCGCTACACCACTAGTCCTGCTGTCACGTAGTCCTGCTGTCACGTAGTCCTGCTGTCACGTAGTCCTGCTGTCACGTAGTCCTGCTGTCACATAGTCCTGCTGTCACGTAGTCCTGCTGTCACGTAGTCCTGCTGTCACGTAGTCCACTCCATAAGTTTATATAAGTGATGCAACTGGATTTGTTACTTTTGGATATGAAAATGAAGACAAGAACTGTACTGCGGTGTCGTTTCCCTTTTCTTCTTTACATACAAAATAACCACATTTGTTCCCGTTGTGATGTGCATGAGTTTTTAAATGTATTTATCTGATTACGTCTTTTTTTCTGTAACTGTGACTGTTCTTATATTTAATATTTCCTTAAGTCTGATCACAACAGAAATGTTCCCTCACCACCAGACTGGTAATCTTAATATACAGTAAGAATTAAAAAGGTACAGTTCTCCGTTTTGTTTATTTATAAACTCAAGAAGGCAGCCGTGTATAAATAATAAAAAAAAAAAAACGTAAGAATGAACTTACGGAAATGAGTTTCCGACTCAGTCCGGAGTCGTCCAGGGGGTCTAGCGGCCTCTTTAATGTAGCAATAAAAAAACAAACAAATAAACAAATGAAGCAAAACATTTCTGTCATAATGAGTTGTTTATCAAATGAAAATGTGTCGATCATTGGCCCAGTTTGATATCTTACCTCAATGATATTAGTCCTGACAGGTTTGCGAGCTTTTCTGTTGTCAGCGACGTCCTTCATGAAACTCTCCAACTGCGCCGACGTGTCGGACATTTTCTGTGGCGTTGTGTTGATTGCGCAACTGCGTGGAGGAGAGATTTGAATTTAGGACGTTAAGTAGAATATATAAACTAAATGCACCCTGAAATCGGTTTGTTATGTTTGCAGCAACAGAGATCTAGAAACCGGCTCCACAGAAGTACACAATGCTCCTGGTACTGGAAGTATTACACCAGCAGGTGTATTTAATATGAACCCACCGCATGTTGTCGGGGTTGAGAATGTGTTTCTTGATCTTAGGTAACGTTCGGATGACTTTGTTGAGGTCGGACATCTCGGCTATCCTCTTCATAAACTTCACCTGAGGTTCAAAAACACACAAACGGCTGCTTCACAAACTGTTGCTACTGAGAAACGGAAAGAAATGTAAATAATAACTCTCTCGCACAGCGCATGAAACATTTCACAATAATGTAAAACGTATGTAAAGTCAGAGATAAAATAATCAAATGCATTTTAAGTTTAAAGTCTTTATATGCATCAAAAAGAATCTTTAATGACACATTTTTGCCCCTTTTTGCTTAAAATGATAGATTTGGATGACAGACGTTTCTAAAACCAGCAACACGACGTGCTCCATACGCTGCGTACCTGCTCCATCCCACCAAAGGTCTCGTGGAGTTCTCCTGCTGGAGTCAGGTGTCTCCCTGCGCGGGTCATGGCGTACATGTGACCCGAGTGGGAGATGCCGTTGGCCAGCTCCTGAGCCGACATCATCACCAGCACCCTGAGGCGCTCCTCGTCGTTGAAGTGGGGGCTGGAAGAGAAACATTCGTTTCGTTTTCAGCGTCCTGAGAACGTCTCGTGTGGAACCTGAACGCGTGTCGGCTTCGCCGCTCGCTGCAGGTGACAGGAAGTGCCGGAGGACGTACCTGTTGAAGATGTCGCTCCACAGCTGAAACATGTGAGGGAGGTTCCTCTCCAGGCAGGAGGAGGACAGGAGGACACCCTGAAACAGAGCACAGAGCCAATGAGAGACTCTCCAACTGCATTTTCTTTATCCACATATAATATTTTCTGAGAGGCAACGGGCTGGGGGCTTTTCCCAGCATGCACTTGGCTGAAATCAGGGACCCAAACCAGCAGCCGGACACCTCAACGAAGCCGTTTCTGCAAAATACACAGCAGGCTTCCTTTTGGTCGCCTCAGACACTGACCTGCTCGTACATGTCCAGCTGGGTGGAGTCGTGGGTGACGAGGGGGGAGACGGACATGCCCCCCGTCCTCAGCTCCATCTGCTGGGACTGCTCCCTGTAGTCCAGAGCTCCACAGCCCATCCTAGTCACGCAAACAGAAAACCGCTTGGCATGTTGGGAAGCGTTTATTATTCGGAACTATATTGTCAACGTGTGTATTTTAAGCATGTTTATGCCCGAGTGTATGTATGATCTATGATCTATGATCCATGCGTGAGGCAGCGGCTCGGACCCAAGACAAATGTCCCCGCGGGACATTAAAGTAGATCTTATCTTAAGATTTTCTTTTTTTTTGTAAAATCCTGATATTGAGGTGCTGCCCTTGTCATAAAAATCCACACGTCGGTCTCCCGGAGCCTCAAACTCTTCCACTAATCCTCCGTTTCTCCTTCACTTGTGATCTCCATCCACTGCTGCTGTTATTATTGGTAGTTGTAACTTTTTCATCATGCTACTACTCTCATTATATGAATCATTATGTCATATGCATTGAATGTGTTGTAACTCTGTTATATTGTTCATTCTGTACACATGACATCTGTACTTCTGTCCATCCTGAGAGAGGATCCTCCTCTGTTGCTCTCCTGAAGGTTTCTTCCCTTTTTCTCCCCGTTAAAGGTTTTTTTGGGGGGTTTTCCCTGAACCGATGAGGTCCCGGGACAGATTGTAAAGCCCTCTGAGGCAGATTTGTGATTTTGGCCGATACAAAATAAATTGAATTAAATCGGTTTTGATAAATCAAAAGAAATGGGGGGAAAAAAGGAAGAATCAAGTTTAACTGGACTAATAATTAGCATAGTGCTTCATAAAAAACAGCCTGTGTTTTTGTACAGTTGAATAATAGATGACAAGAGTCAAAACTTCGCCGCCGCCTCTGTGCAGTCTGGTTCTGGTTCTGGTTCCGGTCGACTCACTTGGTGATGACGCTGCAGAAGAGCGGGACATAAAGCCGGAGGTCCTCCGGCAGCGTGTTGAGGCTGCACATGGCTCGGAAGTAAACCAAGCCGTTGGTCGGCTGCTCGCAGCACTGGACTGGCACGCCGCCTGCGGAGATCGGGAGAGTTTCACCAACAACACAAACCCCCCGTGGGACACACACCGGGACTCGGCCCGGCTGAGGACCTGTGCTGTACCTGCGGTGCCGATCTGAACCGGCGTGACGGGCATCGTGCGCTCAATGTCAGACACTTTGAGCGCGGGCAAACAGGAGGCATCCTGGGTTTCACTCTGAGCCGCCAGCAGCTCCAGACCTTTACGAGAAAAAACAAACAAAACACACAGATGACTTTAAGAATCTCAACTTAAAACAGTTTAAATCAGATTCAATTTAACGGACGAGAAATCCTACGAACGCTGAGAGAAACGTCTCCTTGCTCACCCTCAACATGTTCCGTGTATTTTCACATCTCTTTTTCATCCAGTAATTGTGTTTATCCGTTTGAATTCTTTTTGCGTTGCTTTTATTTTTGTAAGTATGTTTATATTTGTTTCGTTTTAAGTAATGAAATAATCTATAAAATAAAATCTCTGCCCCTCCTCCCTCCAGGTAAAGGTGGAAAGGTTTACTGTAGCGAGTGCCCGACCGAGCAGCCAATAACGTTTCCTGTAATCTCATTAGGGTCGGGTACAAAGAGACCTTCTTGTAAAAGGGGAACGAGAGAATCCCCCCGTAGACTGAGCCGTGAAACAAGAGTCACCTTTCTCGTAGATCTCTTTTCTGTCTCCGTCAGACAGAGCGCCGATCTTCTTCTGGAGCTTCTCCTCCTCGGCCTTGGCCTGCTTCTCCAAGTAGGCCTCGTCTGGGCTCATGGACAGGGTCAGTCTGTGGGTGTTCTCCTGCAGAGAGCGAGTGAGAGTGAGTGAGTGAGTGTGTGTGTGTGTGTGTGTGGGGAGGGAGGGGGGGGAGGGGTTTGAAGGAGAGAAAAGCATTAAATGCTTAAATTCAACTAGAGGGCCTGAGGTAAAGCCGCTGGAGGCAGCGAGTGTCTGTGCTGCGGTCAGAACTTGAGAGGCACTAGAAACCCGACTAGCAGGCAGGTTGCTGTTGTGACCTTTGACCTCTCCCTGAAAAAGGAATGCTGGGGATGTCGCCTGACAGATACGACTGGAAAATAAATAAATAAATAAATATATATATATTTTTTTTGTTTTTTTTTTATTTATAGAAAAAGGATAACATCTCATAACAGTTACAGCCTGTACGTGTTCATTTTAGATGATATATCCCTGAAGTAGTCGGCCTTCACATTATCAATTATTATTCTTTGTTGTTTGATCAAAGAAAGTTTTTCCTGCATTCTCTCAATAACAAAATCCAAACTATCTCAAAACTCCCGACTACTCGGAGTGAGTTGTTGTTGTTGTCGTCGTCGTCGTCGTCTCCAGTTGAACACATGGAGGTCGAGGTACTGTGTGAAGCTGCACTGCACAGAGCTCGTCTCATTCACCTTAAAGTAGTGTTTCACTTTGTCCTGCAGGAAGCGAGGGTTTTCCTTCAGGGCCCGTCTGAACTTGGCAACGCTGTCGCTGAGCTGCAGCAGCTCCACCGGGTCTCCGTCATGGTTCCACGATGACGCTATATACTAGAAACACACAAACAAACAAAACGTTAAAAACAAAGGCTCTGGAAATTAAAATTAAAACGGCATATTGTTGTACTCTTGCTTCCGTTTCATTTAAAAATATTTGAGGTATGTGTCCATGTTTTTAGGCGAGCCTGGATTTTGGAGAAAGAGGAAAGTATCTAGAATTATAGTATATTATAAGAATCCAGCAGGAAGAAAGCATCCAAATGAACGGCTCTTAAGACAAACACTTCACATTCCTGATGTGTAGATAAATACACAGAAAAACTGGGGAAACAAACATCCATCCTCACATACTTCCCACACGGGGGAGAGGGTGAATATTTATAATTATAGTATTATGAATACACTCACCGAGGCCAGAGACAGGCCGAAGTTTGTGGACTGGTGTTTCATCTGGATCTCAATCTTATGGAGGAGCGCCTCGATTCTCTCCTCCTCGAAGCCTTCGCTGTGAACAAGACGGGGAGAAATACTCTCGTTGATCGGAGATAGAACTTCTTGTGCCGGAGTTTGATCAAAGATAACAGAAGAATAACAAAAAAACAACAATAGAATAAAAATATAAACGTATATGAACAATAGAGTAACAATTATTAATTATTGTGAAATAAATAATACTGACACCAGTGCAACATAAAAAATAGAACAGCAATAAGAGAAATGTAAACAAATAAAGAAGAAATTCAACTAAAATAGAAAAAGCAACAAAGTTGTAAAAATAAATAAATTGTATAAGAAGTCATCGTAACACCAGAGCCTAATAGAAACTAAGATATAAAAGTAATACTGAACATGTTTGATGTTGAAGAGAAGTCAAATATAATATTGCACATGAAATGTAAAATGTAATATTGTAAGATGTTGAAAGTAGTAATATTGCACATAAGGTGGTAATGTGTCTGATGAGTTAGCTGTCCTTCCTGCAGAAGGGGGAGGAGTTATATAGTTTGATGGCCACAGGTCATTTACCAACAAACTATTTTATCCATTGGTTTGTTTTTAGCACAATCTACCTACCACGTGAAAAGTGCTACATGTCGACCCTTTTATGTCTTAATTAAAACAAGTTTGATTAGTCAAATAAATTATAGCGTCATCACCTCTGAGCCGTACCCCTCACACGAAGGAGTGCACATTTAACATCAAGCCATGAAACAAATAAAAAACCCTAGTGGCCAACCCGACTGCGGTACTTACTCTATGACGTCATCGAGGGTCCGGCTGATGATCTGTTTCACGCGCTCCGTGTCCTCCTCCGACATTCCCTGCAGCCCGATGCTGAACGACGCCTCCTTGGTGCTGCCGTCGTACCTGCACAGCGGGACATTTCAATACACCAGACGTCAGAAGACGGGACGTCAAACGCATTAAATGGGAAAGTTTGCAGACTTCTTATGCGGATGTCCTAACGGGTGCCGGTGATCAATGTGGTCGACTGAGGTACCGAGTACCGAGCTCGCAGCTGAAAAGCATCCGTCGCTCTTCCTGCATCCAGCGCCGTCACGTGACGCGAAAGGAACCGAGTTGGTTGCAAGAAAGAGCTACAGGCGCTCGCGGGCTGCGGCCGCATTAGCCGAGCGAGAGGATATGGCCGATGCAATGCATCCTGGTACATGTAGGCACTGCAAGCAGGATAACTCGGCTTTCTCTGTCGACATAGAACGCACCGAAGAATTTATATGGCTTCAATTGACTACATTTACCATCAACACTGATCGGACATCCACATTAAAAAAAGACACATTTTCCCTTTAAGACGATTTGTTTTATCCGACAGATGAACTGACGTCCATCGTGGTATAATGCAGGTCTGCTGTTATCATGTTAAAGCTCGTGTGCACACCCTACGACGGAGGAGAAGTCGCTTCCTATCTTGGGTTCAATGAGGGCCTTGTAGAAGGGAGAGTTTGGTCCAGAGATCATCAGCGATGACAGCAGGCTGAGCGTGAATCCTTCAAACGTGTCGGTGATGCTGCAGAGAGAAAACGGAAGAAGAGAGAAGACTCAAGGCGTGACTTTTGAATTCCTGAGGGAGAAACCCCTTGAAAAGCTGTCAACGCGACTATATAAAAACAGAGGACGCAGCATCTGTGGCTTCAGAATCTCATAAATGCCATCGGACCTAAACAAGTACACATGTCTCTGTGAAACGCAGCAGGAATCAAGAGCGAGGTGATGCGATGTGAGCTTACTCTCCCAGCAGGTAGCTCACACACAGCGTGTCCTGCCTGGCTGGATCTGGAGCCAGAGCATCAGGGCTGCAGGTCACGTGGTCTTCCCTCTGGGAAAACCGAAGAGACTCACAGTGAGATCACACCGACCGGTCAACGCATTTCATGTTTTTAAAATACAAAACGATGGCAATTTAATTTAAATACACGACGATGTGAAATAAATCAAACGTAATACATCTGTTCTCTGGACTTACAGGGCTGCTCCAGTGCGGCTGGGGCGGGACCTCGGTGTTCGGGTTGATGCGTTCAAACTTGGACAGAGCTTCCTCTTCAATCTGCTCCAGGTGCTGCTCCAACGGCAAATCTCCGTAGGTGAAGAACCTGAGGAACGCATTGGAGACTCTCTCAGGGGGAGGTTTGAATTTATAAAAGTTTCTTTTTAGGGAATGTGTTAAAACGCATACGTAAAATAAAATAAAAAATATTTCTGTCCCGTCACGGCAACATCGTGAGTGTATTTTTTATTTTATCAGATGGATGTAGAGGGGAAATGTTTGACACCACGACGCTGGGTTCACGATTTTAAACTAGTGGGAAAATTATTCTAAACAACAACAAAAACCAGAATGATTGAGCCGTGTGCGATGACTTGTGAAGATGAGGAACAGGGATGCTGTTCCCCTCCCTGCCTGGGGGTGGTGCTGTTATACTGTTTCTGTGTTCTGCTTTGTTGTGTTGCAGGTGGTTGGACCGAGGGGTTGAAGAGGGAACCTGTTATATGGGTGAGAAACCCTTTTGGGTTAACTGGTTTTCTTCTGTTTACGGCTAGAGAGATGGGTAAGAAACCGGTTCTTTCTTTTGTTATGTTGGGGGGAATAGGTAAGTGGGGTTAGTGGTAAAGATTGTTTTGTTTATTGTTTTGGGCCAGGCTCACCCTGACGCTTGTTGCCACCGTCTATGAATAAATATTGTGAACTATAGTCCTTATTTGGGAGTGGGGGAGAAAGGGAGACACACCGATGCTGCGCTCGGGCTTCCCCTGGAACAACAAGTGAGTTGACACAAACAAACTCCGCAGCATGTTCCTGTTCTTTTCCGGCCGCGTCGAGTGTGCGTGGCTGTACCTGGCGTTGCTGGGGTGGTAATGTGTGGCGTGGAACTGCTTGAGCTGCTCCCAGGTGAGGTCGGGGATGGCCAGAGGCTCCCCTCCCGACACCACGGAGTAGGTGTGGTCCGGGAACAGCTTGTTCTGGAGGTGCTGGCCGTACACGCGCTCGTTGTCCGACTTTAAGAAAACACAAAACACAACAAAAAGACGCCCACAAATGATTACCTCGGATTCTGCCACAGCTCACGTGGTGAAAGCGTTACCTTTGGATTTTTGGGTTTTGTATTGAGCAATTTAAATTTCTAATCTTTCGTTTTCAGTCGTCCAACAACATAGTTTGTTGATTTAATCCCCGCCCCCTTTCTCCCAGTATTTGTTTCAGTCGAAGTTCATGGACTGCACAACATTGTAACTACCTTCCCCCTGCTGATGTGACAGAGACGCTTAATATATAAATTCTAAACGCATTTATGCTTTGATTTTGGAACCGCAGCCTTATGCTGTTATTATTTAGCCTTTCTGAGGCTATTGCATGATTAAATGAATTCATTTTATGAAAAGTATTCTAAACAACCCCCTCAGTCCCTTCCTCCGGTTGCCTGGTCTGCGTTGAGCGGTCCATGTCTGTGTGTCTGTTTCCTTGTGCAGCTTTGCTTTGTTTTTTCTTGATCACAGGACATTTTGTTACAAGGAAAAGCAGAAAGAAAACATTCCCCCCCCGTGTTATAGTTGCATATTACATCAATGTATTAGTATAATAAACAGGACAAACGTATTTGTGCATTAAGTGTTTTAAACTGTTAGGTTTTACACCGTGAAAGCACCTAAATTGCCTGCATGTGTAGAAGAAGAAAGAAACCCTGTATATGATAGGTAATTGCTATAAATATGAAATATCAATGACAGTGATGACTTACAAAAGCCCCCTTCATTTCGTTGAACACCACTCCTTTGAACACCAGAGGGGAGTTGAGATCTGTGGGGGTTTCGTTCTCCAGCCTCCAGCCCTCCTGCCTGAGGAATCAAGACTTACAGAGTCAAGCTAGACGGTTACAGACCGGCCAAGAGACAAAAACACAAACTATGAACTTTATAAAAAGGATAAAACTGAGCAATTTGAGCATCGCAACGTGTGTAATAGTCAGAACTCACCAGAAGTCCTGCTCTCGTAAACAAGGGAAGAAAACTGCATCCAGATAGACCGACAGAAGGTTCTGGAAGTCCTTCCCATTTTGGGTTGAGAACGGATACATGGTGTAGTCACTGGCTGTTACCGAGGAAGCAAACAGACGGACAACGCATGAAAAAATAAAAAAAAAAGCTCGTCAGCCACAAATAACCAACAATTATGTTGTTTTCTGTTCTTTTGAAGCCGACTAATGAAATAAATGACAGCAGTTTTAATTCAATCAATCACGTATTTGTGCATATAAACACTGTCATTTTCAATACTCTGTGTCCAAATATACTATATATAATATCAAATAAATATGTGAATCCATATATTCTGGTCCATCGTAACAATAAGGGACTAATAACAACCTCTGTTCAACTAAAGACCCTCGATTATTTCCATGTAAATGCATTTAAACCTTTAAATCTCCATCTGACTAGATCTCCACGGTCCCCGATTCCTTTTAAATTCACAATATTCATGTGAATATTTGCACACTTTTCCCCCCAACTCACAGCTCCCTTTGGTACATTTAGCTGGAACATGTATGTTCTGTACCCGTGAAAGCGTTCATGAAGGTGGACAGCGACCGGTTGAGCATCTTGAAGAAAGGGTCTCTGCAGGGATACTTCTTGGATCCACAAAGCACCGTGTGCTCCAGGATGTGAGGGACCCCTGTGCTGTCCATGGGGGTCGTTCTGAGCTGGACACTGAAACAAGTTGTTTTTGGGGGATTGTTTTTTGTGGGTGGGTGGATGGATACTTTATTAATCCCGCAATGGGACATTTTTTTGCTACAGCAACATGCATGCATACATACATACCTACATACATACAGGTAAGCAATAAAATATAAAAAATGCACAAAAATGGAATACAATAATAACATAAAAAATGCAGTGTATGTATGTATAATACAATAATGAATGTATAATACAATAATGATGAATAATGAAAATATATATATTATTTATTAGTATAATAAATAATATTTATTATTTAAATATAATACTTTCTTTTTTTATACATGCATACATACACACTATCATTGTACTATTAAATAATATATATATATATATATATATATATATATATATATATATATATAAATAAACACACACACACATATATACAGTATATACACACACATACATATATACACACACTATTATTGTACTATTAAATATATATATACATATAAATATATATATACATATATATACACTATTACATTTTATATATATATATATATATATATATATATATTATTATACTAATAAATAACAGTATTTATTATTTAAATATAATACTTTTTTTTTTATACATGCATACATACACACACAGTATTAAATAATATATATATATATATATATATATATATATATATATTATTTATTAGTATAATAAATAACAATATTTATTATTTAAATATAATACTTTCTTTTTTTAAAGCTCTTATACTAAGCTGGAGAAAAAAAAATGCTTCTGCTGTATCAAACAAACATTTCAAGTGTGACTGCAGAGAGCATATAAAGTCGTAGTGCTGGAACACATTTACACCAACCTGAAGAGGTTATTGGAGTCGTCTCTGGCTGCATGGAGGTACTGAGCTCCAGTTGTATCGTGGGTCAACTTCACTGCTGTGAGAAACAAGTCAGGGACCACAACAACCTGAGGAAAAAAGACTAAAATGACCATTTGTTTGAGTCAAGGATCTCATGCCACTGGATCGGACCGTGTACAAGAAGGACGATGAAATCCTGATTCATAACGCGTCCTTTTACCAGGATAGATTCCTTTAAAAGCCCTAAATCACACTAAGTTTACCTCTTTGACTGTAAAGCCATGGATTTTCTGTCCTGGTCGGTACTGACATGCCCTCTCCTGTGCTGAAGAGCTCTTCAGCCTCCATGTCTGCTGCTGTGCATTGAAGCTGGAAGAACAAGAAAAATAAATAAAAAATTGTTGATAGCACAAAAGAATAATTCGGCCATCTTTGCATAAACAAATGCAGATTTTACAGCGTCGACGTTCCTATTAACGCTGTAATTAGAAGTTTCCTCTGTTATAAAAATGTTTTATCTGTTCAAAACATAATGCAGCCACACAACGTCCACGCGGACCTTAGATTTAAAAGATTAGAAAATAAGGAACTGGGAGGTTTTTCCAATCTCCACCCACAGACTCAATAGTCCGTGAGGGTTTAGTTCTGTGCCCCTGTCAAGTGTTTGAGTCTCTCGCAGACATTTTGAGCCCTTTATGAACTCTTTCGGAGGAAACCGGTTCAACTGGATTAAACCCGTTAAAACATAGAAATTAAATTAAAAAAGGTTATTTTGGGGGGAGGGAGGAAACCGGAGTACCCGGATTAAACCCTTTAAAACATGGAAATTAAATTAAGACAGTTGGTTTTGAAGGGAGGAAACCGGAGTACCTGGATTAAACCCTTTAAAACATAGAAATTAAATTAAGAAAGTTATTTTGGGGGGAGGGAGGAAACCGGTTCAACCGGATTAAACCCTTTAAAACATAGAAATTAAATTAAGAAAGTTATTTTGGGGGGGAGGGAGGAAACCGGAGTACCCGGATTAAACCCTTTAAAACATAGAAATTAAATTAAGAAAGTTGGTTTTGAAGGGAGGAAACCGGTTCACCGGATTAAACCCTTTAAAAAACATAGAAATTAAATTAAGACAGTTGGTTTTGAAGGGAGGAAACCGGAGTACCCAGATTAAACCCTTTAAAACATAGAAATTAAATTAAGAAAGTTGGTTTTGAAGGGAGGAAACCGGTTCTACCGGATTAAACCCTTTAAAAAAACATAGAAATTAAATTAAGACAGTTGGTTTTGAAGGGAGGAAACCGGAGTACCCAGATTAAACCCTTTAAAACATAGAAATTAAATTAAGAAAGTTGGTTTTGAAGGGAGGAAACCGGATTAAACCCTTTAAAACATAGAAATTAAATTAAGAAAGTTGGTTTTGAAGGGAGGAAACCGGTACTACCGGATTAAACCCTTTAAAACATAGAAATTAAATTAAGAAAGTTATTTTGGGGGGAGGGAGGAAACCGGAGTACCCGGATTAAACCCTTTAAAACATAGAAATTAAATTAAGAAAGTTGGTTTTGAAGGGAGGAAACCGGAGTACCCAGATTAAACCCTTTAAAACATAGAAATTAAATTAAGAAAGTCGGTTTTGAAGGGAGGAAACCAGTCCGGATTAAACCCTTTAAAACATAGAAATTCATTAAGAAAGTTGGTTTTGAAGGGAGGAAACGGAGTACCCGGATGAAACCCTTTAAAACAAGAAATTAAATTAAAAAGTTGGTTTTGAGGAGGAAACCGGCACCGATTAAACCCTTAAAACATAAAATAAATTAAGAAATTTTTGAAGGAGGAAGAGTACCTGGATTAAACCCTTTAAAAAACATAGAAATTAAATTAAGACAGTTGGTTTTGAAGGGAGGAAACCAGAGTACCCAGATTAAACCCTTTAAAACATAGAAATTAAATTAAGAAAGTTGGTTTTGAAGGGAGGAAACCGGTTCAACCAGATTAAACCCTTTAAAACATAGAAATTAAATTAAGAAAGTCGGTTTTGAAGGGAGGAAACCGGAGTACCCAGATTAAACCTTTTAAAACCTAGAAATTAAATTAAGAAAGTTGGTTTTGAAGGGAGGAAACCGGTTCAACCGGATTAAACCCTTTAAAACATAGAAATTAAATTAAGAAAGTCGGTTTTGAAGGGAGGAAACCGGAGTACCCAGATTAAACCCTTTAAAACATAGAAATTAAATTAAGAAAGTTGGTTTTGAAGGGAGGAAACCGGTTCAACCGGATTAAACCCTTTAAAACATAGAAATTAAATTAAGAAAGTTGGTTTTGAAGGGAGGAAATCAGTTCACCGGATTAAACCTTTTAAAACATAGAAATTAAATTAAGAAAGTCGGTTTTGAAGGGAGGAAACCGGAGTACCCGGATTAAACCCTTTAAAACAGAAATTAAATTAAGAAAGTTGGTTTTGAAGGGAGGAAACCGGTTCAACCGGATTAAACCCTTTAAAACATAGAAATTAAATTAAGAAAGTTATTTTGGGGGGAGGAAACCGGAGTACCCGGATTAAACCCTTTAAAACCTAGAAATTAAATTAAGACAGTTGGTTTTGAAGGGAGGAAACCGGAGTACCCAGATTAAACCCTTTAAAACATAGAAATTAAATTAAGAAAGTTGGTTTTGAAGGGAGGAAACCGGAGTACCCAGATTAAACCCTTTAAAACATAGAAATTAAATTAAGAAAGTCGGTTTTGAAGGGAGGAAACCGGAGTACCTGGATTAAACCCTTTAAAAAAACATAGAAATTAAATTAAGACAGTTGGTTTTGAAGGGAGGAAACCAGAGTACCCAGATTAAACCCTTTAAAACATAGAAATTAAATTAAGAAAGTTGGTTTTGAAGGGAGGAAACCGGAGTACCCAGATTAAACCCTTTAAAACATAGAAATTAAATTAAGAAAGTCGGTTTTGAAGGGAGGAAACCGGTTCAACCAGATTAAACCCTTTAAAACATAGAAATTAAATTAAGACAATTGGTTTTGAAGGGAGGAAACCGGAGTACCCGGATTAAACCCTTTAAAACATAGAAATTAAATTAAGAAAGTTATTTTGGGGGGAGGGAGGAAACCGGAGTACCCAGATTAAACCCTTTAAAACATAGAAATTAAATTAAGAAAGTTGGTTTTGAAGGGAGGAAACCGGTTCAACCGGATTAAACCCTTTAAAACATAGAAATTAAATTAAAAAAGTTATTTTGGGGGGAGGGAGGAAACCGGTTCAACCGGATTAAACCCTTTAAAACATAGAAATTACATTTTAAAAGTTTTTCGGGGAGGGGGGAAACCGGAGCACTCGGAGTAAACCCTTTAAAAACATAGAAATTAAATTTTAAAAGTTTTTTGGGGAGGGAGGAAACCGGAGCACCCGGAGTAAACCCTTTAAAAACATAGAAATTAAATTTTAAAAGTTTTTGGGGGAGGGAGGAAACCGGAGCACCCGGAGTAAACCCTTTAAAAACATAGAAATTAAATTTTAAAAGTTTTTCGGGGAGGGAGGAAACCGGAGCACCCGGAGTAAACCCTTTAAAAACATAGAAATTAAATTTTAAAAGTTTTTGGGGGAGGGGGCAAACCGGAGCACCCGGAGTAAACCCTTTAAAAACATAGAAATTAAATTTGAAAAGTTTTTGGGGGAGGGAGGAAACCGGAGCACCCGGAGTAAACCCTTTAAAAACATAGAACTGAAGACTTTTTTTTTGGAGGGAGGAAACCGGAGCACCCGGAGTAAACCCCTGTGAAGTTTCTTCTAGAGACACGAGGAGCTGGATTCTTCTCGGGGGACGTCTTCCTGTTTGCATTTGGCCTGTCTCGCCGCCCTCATCTTATCCCCCACAGCCTTTTTTCTGTCCACCATTTCATTCAGCTTCCCGAGTTCTGTGCGAAGGTCGTCGATGTTTCTCTCGAGGTCGCGCGACTCTGCCCTCAGGGAGTTGAGCATGCTGGTTAAAGCTTGCTTGCCCTGCAGTGACCTGCTGAGCACATCGACCTGATGCTGGAGAGCGACCTTCTCTCCGTACAGGGCTTCGTTCTTGGACATAACCGCCAAATTCTTGTCCTTGTATTTTTTTTCCTGTGAGAACTTTTTCTCCAGGTGCCGAAGTTGTTTTCTCAGGGTGTCATTCTGCCTGTGTAGAACTTTGGTCCGCGGCTTGAATATTTCGTAATTTATCTTAAATTCATTCAGAATTTTGAGATGGTCGTTCAAACCCCGGATTTTTACCATCCATTCGTCGTTCTGTTGCTTCAAGGCGTCAACTTGTACCCTCAGCACCTGGTATTTTGGCAGCCACACTTCTTCATTTAGAGCCTTTTTCAAGGTCTCAGAGTGGGACTGAATCAAGACTTTGTTTTGTTCCTCCAGGTCTTTCTTCTCAGCTTCTAGTTCAGAGAGAACGCTCTCGGTTTCTACTCTGATCTCGAGCTGTTGATTGACGAGGTGGAATTGCTCTTTCAACCCGTGGAGTTCCTGATGCAGGCCGTCGTTTTGACGGATCAGGTCTTCATTTGAAGTTTCCATTTCCTCGTTACTCTCCTGCAACGGTTTTACAAACTTGACCTGTTTGTGCATCTCCTGGATTTCGTGCTGCAGAGCGTCGTTCTCCTGGCTGAGAGCCTCATTCTGAGCTTTCGCGGAGTTGAGGGACTTCTCCAAAGCGTCGGCGTGCTCGTTCCTCTCTCTGAACTGCTGGATTTGTTTTTGGAGCTCGTCGTTCTGATTGCTTAACACTTTGTACAAAGTTGCTTCGTCATGGAGCTCTGTGCCCAACTCCAGTGATTTACAATTTGCTTTGAAGGCATTCAGAACTTCGAGATTGTCGTTCAAAACCTGGATTTTTTCTGCCCATTCGTGGTTCCGTTTCTTCAGCACCTCACATTTCTCCGCCCAGTCTTTTTCATTTAAAAGCTGTGTGAAGGCCTCAGAGTTGGACTGAATCAGGACTTTGTGTTGTTCCTCCAGGTTTTTCTCCTCAGCTTTCAGTTTAGAGAGAACCCTCTCCTGGCCGATCGCCTTATTACGAGCTTTCGCGTCGTTGAAGGGCTTCTCCAAAGAAGCCGCATCCTGCAGTTTATTTTCCCAGAACAGAATTTTGTTCTTAAACTGCAAGTTCTCCTGCGTCGTGACGGAATGGGCGGCCTCCAGTTGTTCTAAGCTCTTCAGCTTTTCCTCCATGTGTATTTCAAAGCAGAAATTGTGGGCCTTCTTGATGGAATTTGATTGAGTCATGGTGTAGTTTAAGTAAGTAACAGTGTTTTGATTGCAACTTGCTTTGCTACTTGCGTGGGTTTTCTGTGTTTTGGATCTCTTGAAGCTTGTTAAAATATTAAAATACTTTGTATGCTCGTGAAATTCAGAACAGAGTTGAATCCTCAGCGTTCGATGAAGAGTCAATGCAGAAGGGTGGAGAGTGCCTGGGGTTATAGAGTATTTGAGATAGAATGTGTGATGTCACTGTCCTAAGATCAAAGCCAGTGACATCACCTGTTACAAATTAGAATTTCTGTTGTATATATTAAATAAGACTCGGTCGTTGCCACGGCAACAAGGAATTGAGCTGCATTGTGGGTAATGCAGGCAAGGAAAAGAACTCTATTGCTGGAAAAAAAACAATTCTTTTTAAAATCATAGCTGGAAAGGCTTATTTCTGTTTACAAGGATTATAAATTGTGTTAATCTGTTCTAAACTCAATTATAGTTAAAAATCTATCTGGATTTATCAGTAAAAATATTTTCAATTACTAAAACTAACTAAAATTAAATAACATTTGTTCTTTGTCCTCTTGCCATTAAAAGGCTCTGCACTTTAACAAACTGCTCCAAGGGATTTTAATTAGATCAACTTCAAATTTGACATGGTTCGCCATCATAGCTGTTGTAACGCGACTGTACTTTGTCAAAACTGTCTGTACCATCTGTAAAAGTATTACAGCTGCCCATTTTAACAAGTGTTGTATAACGCCTTTATTATATTGTATTTGATATAGTCGTTGATATTTGCATATTATTGTATATTTATTGCTAATCTAGTGTCAATAGTAATCATTTTCTGCTTTTTCATGCCAATAAAGTCATCACCTGAGAATTATACTGTAATTATACACGCAAGCGGTTCTCTTTAACAGTATTTGTATTCAAAGTTGTAGGCACACCTATTTTGCATTTGAATTCACGTATAAATCAGAATGCATTAACTAATGTGACGCATAGACATTATTACGAGTAAGTATTTTAGTGGTGTAATAATAAAATATGATTATTATTTTAGAGCCTTCAACATTGGCACCGGGATGTGGCCTCCATGGGTCCCAAACCCTATCCTCTCCCCCTGTTGTAAATGCTTTATATAACCTGAAAACAAACAAGTAATATTGTAACACGACGGTGACACTAGCCATGATGAAGAGTAAACAAATGCCTTTTCTGTTATTTATACAGCCTCCCAACCGGCGGAGACTGGACCTTCATCATCCAGCTCCTCGTCTGCTGGACCCACGACATCCACCGCTAGTCTTTGTTCGGCAACCCACGAAAATCTGCTCATTTTCTTTAGTTAAAAGTAAAAAAATAAAAAAGTAAGATCTGTGAATAGGTCACACTCCTGAAGAGATGGAGCCGACAGTTTGGATCACCTGACCCCCACCCCAGCCCACGATGGGTGTCGTGGGTCCAGTTGGACGATGAAGATTATTTTAAATGTTATGTGACCTGATTTTGTTTTACATTTTTGTCTCGTTTGTATTTAAATAAATGTTTTGCATCATCATCTTTTGTCTGTTGTTTTAACAAATCATTAATACTTGCGTTTTCAGTTGTAATACAACTCTTACTCTGCATCGTGTGTTATGATAGTAATTGTTACACACAACACAAATTAAATTCTGTGCATCAGCTGGTGTTTTGCAAGTGATTGACAGGTGATAACATGCACTTGAATGGGAATTAGGGAGCTTTTATTGCATAGTTTGGAGTTGTTGAGGCGTGATATCTTATTGTGAAGGACAGAACTACGGTCCCGGATGTGTTGACAGCGTTGATGGTAATGTTGGTGACCCTGGAACAAGTTAATGGCCCAATCCCAATCTCCCCCCTCACAGATTTTGAGGGTTTAATTCTGTGCCCCTGTCAATCGTTGAGTGTTTAAGTCTCTCGCAGACATTTTGAGCCCTTTATGAACCCTTTCCGTAGGTCAGTATTAGATGCAGACTTTGTCCAAGGGAATTACCCACAATTCATTGCAATGTGACATTAAACACAGGCTTACCAGTGGAAGCATGGAGACTTGAAAAAAGGTAAACAAAGAGGACGGCATGTGGGTGTTCAGTCTGGTGAATTACATTTACACAGAAACATTAAGGATTAAAGATGGAACATAAAAACATATGAGAGGATATTTATTTATTTATTCATCAAATAAATAATTTAGTTATTAACGTTGTTTTGACAAAAACAAGTAAATAGCTTATTTGAAATGACCTCATCTCGTGAGGAAAGAGCCCTGAAGACGTTCAACTCGGGGAGTAAAAAGTATAAAATAAATACCCACAATTGTACATAACAGTTTTTACGTCGTGGTAAAGTGCTGTCCTGTTCATATTTACGCCATCTCAAGGCCTCCCAGCCCCTCACACGCAACCATTTACCAGGTGAAGTCAGTGAGTCCTTGAGGGTTTAAGGCCTTAGGGGGGACACTGGGGTCGGGCCCAGATCCCCCGAAAAACCAGCAGCTGCCCAGCGTGACTAGCAACACGTCAACGTTCCCAATAATGATTTAATTACACGTTTCCTGTTATAAAAATTGTATCTGTTCAAAACATAATGCAGCCACACAACTTCCATGTGGACCTTTAAATATTTAAAAATATTCACTTTAAGAGCAGAAAAGAAGGAATTGGGTAGTTCTTCATCTTTCAATGCAGATAATGACTCAAGAGACCATGAATGCAAAAACCATGACACTAACTAGTAGACACAGCTTTCTACAGGTCTTAGAATAATGGGTAACATTATATGGTGCAACACCAAAGTGGGCACGTGTGAAACTGACGTTACATTTTATTTCCTACCCTTTCCTTGACCCGATACCACGCTTTCGTATCTAGTCACATTGTCACAAACACGCTCGCGAATAGCACACAAAAAGGTGTTTTTTTTTGTTTATTATTGCTTGGCAACAACGTCAGTTAGGTTCAGGCTCAATTACCTGAGATGTCGAAGTTTCTGCAGCACCGCCTTCGTTTGTCGAAACATGGCGTCGTTTTCAAAGCGTGTAGACTCGCAGTGCGCTCGGCTTCAGAGGAGAGACACTTTTAATAAACAGTTAGAGTTGATAAATCCACATTATTGAGGCTGCGCGTGTCCTCTCGCGCCGTGTGTAGTGCGGTTTGACACGGAGCAGTTGGTCACATAAATAAAAATGGCCGCCGCACCTGCGCAGATCGTAGATCTGACAAATGCGTTTCTCCTCGATTAGACCTATCCTGGCGCATTAGAACTCAGCGCATGCGTCGCTGAGCAACTTTCGGCACCCGCGAGCTGAACTTCCTACCTACAAACATGCTTGTTTCCGATTGGTCGAGCTGGAATGAAGAGCAGATATGATTGGCTGGCCAGGAACATCGCTCGTGTTACCAAACCATGACAGATTTGGGGAGATTTTGAAGGGCAGCAATATTATAGTGATTATAACACATATCTAACACCAAGTTTGTATCACACTTTAACTTTTATTTATGTATTTACAACGTAAGGTTAATTCATTTAAAACTATCTAAAGATTTAGAAAAAAAAGATGTTACACACTCTTGCACATCTTATTTTATTCTATTAAAATACACTTGCCACTTTCATAATACACTTGTTTTAACGTACTGCTATTTGTTTGTTTGTTTACCATATTTTTATTGTAAATCTTTAAATTTTTTAATTATTTTAATTTATATATATATTAAAAACATTGTTTTTGTTTATTGTTATGAACCTTCCACCAAGTAAAATTACTTGTATGTGTAACGTACTTGTCAATAAACAGTTCTGATTCTGATTTCATCTTCCACTATTTCCATTGAGTTGTAATTAAGTCTCTCTTCCAGCAGATGTCGCTGTAAGATCATGTTTAGCCAAGTAAGTCACAAAAGTAGTTTAGTGAGTAACTTTTTATCAGGTGACACTTAAATGTTCCACTCTGGGCTCCCAAAGTAGAGAAAAGTGAGTAACACATCATGAAAGTGTAACTGAACACCCTTTATTGTGATTTAAAAAAAAGTGCATACAGTCCCCCATATTAATTTCAGTTTGCGTATGATCATATTTACATACATTAATACTATCTACTTCAGTGTTGCTAAGCAACTTTTATAATTGACATGACATTGCAAAATGCATCTGAATAAAGACCCTCACTTTCAAAGGTTTGTTTTACTGAGAGAACATTAGTACATTTTATTATTATGATTGGTAATTGGTAGTCGTTAAATTTTATTCTCTCCACTTCCAGACTTATTTATAGTCTGCAAATGACTCACTGGTGCTTTAAAACACCTTTTTTACCATTGACATGCATACGAGTTTTTAATCCAAGTATGTGCTGTCTGTAGGCTCAATAAATCTATATAATCTAATATTAATCTAATATTTATCTAATATTTATCTAATATATTATCTAATATTTAAGCAGCTACAAAACCCTTGAATGGCAATTTCACAAACCTACATGAGATGCATCCATTCTGTATTTTCTTATTTAATATATACACTGCTTGGTCATATATAGATTAATCTGTTAGAAGGTCGTGGGACAAACTGCTGAGCTCTCATTATCTCCTCCATTGCTGGTGATAGAACACTAACCCCTGCTCCAGGTCCACCGTGTGGTGAAATGATTAAACCCAAATCAGTTGAGAAATATGCGCCTTGTAAGTAAAGCCCGCTGTAGTAACCAAGGTCTCATAACTAGATCTTGGCAAGGGGACGCTCTTCAAAATAGACTCAAGACTACGCGATAAAGCAGGACCCACCTTTAGGCCTTCATCACCTCGTGCTTTCTGTGTTACAAGTAATCAAAGTCCCATAAACCAATTGCTATGCCGTAAACGTATGTTTTTTTTGGGGGGGGGGGGGGGGGGGCAGACCCTGAGCAGACTCATCCCAGTTGGTAATTCAGCCTCATGCACGGTGTCTTCAAACCCAAGACACTGTTATTGTCTGGCTGCACCGATAAATCAAATGTATCATATTAGACGTCTCTTGCATCATTTCACACACGCTGCCTCCCCGACACTGACTGACATTTGGCTGAGGGTGGAAACTTTGGGCTTTCAACAAGGATTTAAAAACATCGTCTGCAAGGTTTGAGTGAAGCGATTGGTCGTGTGCCGCCTCAAAATCATTGTGCAATCATCAAAGCAATCACCCCCCCCCCCCCCCCCCAACAAAAAATAATAATCAGGTGAGGCTTGTTTAGTTTGTGATTTGCAGTCTGCATTTCGAGACCAGTCATGTTATGGGAGGTTGCAGCGTTCTTCTTCTTCAAAAAGCTGAAGGGGAACCCTCTGCAGAGGAGGAGGCGCAGCATCGGCCTTCGCTGTTTATTAAGTAGCAAGCATGTGGCGACAAAAAGAATATCACACAAAGGTTTTCAAAGGTATGACATCGTCACTCCAGACCTACCATGGACAACTTTTTTTTTTTTAAATATATCTTTTGAAACCCCTCCCCCATCCCCCAACGGTCATCCCTTGTGTTTCCACTGACAGCATGTGGGATATTTTCCCGCTGCATGAATAGAAAACCTTGGCGAGGAGGCATGGGGTTTCATTTTTTATTTTTATTTTTATTTTTGACAGAGCGGGAGCGTCGACCTCCAACAACGGTAGCCGGCTCCGGTCTGCGTGTTCTTTATCAGGGATAAAAGACCTTGATCACACAAAGCGTGGGTGAAACAGACACGCTTGCAAGTATATATTCATATTAAAAAAAAAAAAACCTGGTTGCATGAAAAGTAAAAAGTGACATAATTTCAGTGGAATTTCACTTGTTTTCAAGGACTTTCTTTGGTCGGATTGAAACAGTGTTTCAGTGGTTTCATAACGTTGCCGCTCGTAAAATAGTCATTTATTTTCTTTCATCCGTCGTTATTTCACACAAAGGGTTTTTTTTTTTTTTCAGGTGCAAACCCACATACCTTCAATCTGCAGGAGGTGAAGAGGCATTTTCGGCGGTGTGCATCTTGCCTCGTTAATTTGATGCGCTCCCGTTGAACGGGGACGTTGCAGCAGGACATAACGCGAGGCGAGATCCATCACAAGTTTTAACATGATGAGATCTCAAAAGAAATAAAAGAGGTTTTTCATTTGCCTGGGAGTTTTATCTCCACACGTTCGACAAAAAGCCCCAGCTCATCAGCTCCCTGCTGTTTTCCAGGAGGGAGAAAACATTTTTCTTGTTTTCTTTTGGGGTGGGGGAGCGGTGGGGGGGGGGCTCTAAAAATGTAAAAATGTAAACTGTTACATAGGATTATATTGTGGTGTGAAAAAAGAATTAGCAAACGACTTTGAAAAAGTTCTTTTTCATTTCATGGTGACTTTGAGGTCAACTGAAGGATTACATGCGCCTCCATAAAGGTTGAACAAACTCCTCTCTCCTCTGCTCTGAAAGCCCAGATTTGAATAAAGCAATAAATACACGGCGGTCAAGCTACGAACAAGGCTGCGTAACACGGCGCGCAAAATAACAAATCCTCAAATTGCAAATGCAAATATAACGTCCGACGCGTGCGGGTCTCCGCATATACAGCGTGTGAGGTTGTCAGGGATGCGAGTGGCATGGCGGCGTGTCGGTGTTGACGTGCTCTTTCCTCAAAGTAATCCACAGGATTCCACAGAGGGCCGGACGGTCCAGACGCCGGTTCATCCGGGCTTAAGCATTCCATCAGTGTCAGATGGAAAACCAAACCCCGGCTTCTCACGCTCCTCCTCCTCTCTTCTGTCTGCTACAGCTCTGTTATCCAGCGACAGCTTGCTGAGTGTGGATGTTTCCTCTCCGAGCAACCGCTCGCTCCTCGCCGCTATAAACTCTGTACGGCCAAAAAAGGCCCCGAGACGGTCCCCGATTATCTGGGCCTGGTTTTCAAGGTAAAGCTCAAAATGTTGGACTTAAAGGGCCAGTTTGCAGGATTTAGGAGCATTTCATTGGCTGAAATGGAATATATTATTCATAACTGTGTTGTCATTAGTGTATCACCTGAAAATAAGGATTCTTGTGTTTTCGTTAGCTTAGAAGGATTACTCCATATCTACATAGGATACATACAATACACACACTGGGTATTGGCTTTAACCTCACCGCTGGAGGCCGTTAAATCACAGCCAAGTCAACGAAGCTCTGAGGGAATTTTATGTCCGTCTGGTGAACGCAGGGCTTTTATTGTGAAAGGTGAGAACAGAAGTTGATCTGGTATATCCTCACACGGACAATGCTAACGTGCTGCTGTTCAGCAGGTACAACGTGCACCACGTTCACCGTGCTAGTCCAGCGTGTTAGCGTGTTAGCGTGCTAACACCTGCTGAGTAGCACTTAACAAAGGAATGCCATCCGTTTTGCAGATATTCGGTCAAAAACAAAAGTATTGGACGAATAAGACCGACCAATAAACATGCAACGCCTTCAAAAAAAAAAAAAAGCAGCGTAAACATGGCGAGGAAAAGGGGAAAGCACTGATAACAGCCTGCTGTATGTAAATCTCAGCGCTCTGTTATTGAAATAATCCAACAGTGGCGTCTATCTTTTGCTTGACATCACGGGTTCGGCAGTAAACACGTTCGATTGCACGCGACGCAGCCACAGCGGTGTGAGGTGGCATTTTGTCTCCGACCGGTCAGCGCTATCAGTGCCGAGGTTTATCACACGACGCCCTCTCCCTGCCTTTATCACTCCCCTCACAAAGGGCAAACAAAGGTTGGGTATTTGATAAAATTTATTATCACGGGCTGTTTACTTTAAGCACGGTCCATCCCTGGTGGGGGAGGGGGGTCGGGGGGGGGGGGCAGAGCCATGCATTCTCCATCAATTCAGCCATATAACACCTCACGGGCAGCTGGGTGGGGATGTTTGTATATGAAATCTTGTATTTCAGTGAATGAAACTTGGTGTAATTTTGAGATATTGAGCAATATGTGTAGCTGCAACTTTTGCATCCCTGAAAAAGGGATTGATTTGGGAAATGGGTGTTGGAATGAACATGTGTGTGATGTTCTGTACGATGCCATTTGATGACAGCAATTAGTGCCGTTGCTGCTTTTGTTAAAAAAAATGAAGAAAAAAAAAAATATCCCCCCCAGCATTGAAACAGCAACGAGGAATTCAAACGTTCAACCTGGCGCCTCTCGCGGTGCGTCCTCATCTCAGTTGCTCGTGCAGGTTGCTGAGACAGGATGAAACATTCTGCATGCGCAACAGAGGTCAAATTCGGCGCCTGGACCCATTTTGTGACAAACGGTGTGAAGATCTGTTCTGCAGAGTCTAATTAATATGATGTGAGATATTGAGTTGCCTTCAGAGTGCACGTCCCGCAGGGCTCTTTGCTTGGCCACTTGCCGATCTGACACGTCCTCGCTTTTTCTTTTTTTTTTTTTTTTTTTGCACAGAAATGTCAATTTCTCCCCAGACCCGTTTTTATTAGTGCACATTTTAGATGGATAGCTGGCCCCGGGTCTGCGCCCCCTCATTCCCATCCACTCTCCTCCTCACCTCTGGGGCCAATTAGGGCGCTGGAGCAGAAAATAAATGAAACGCGGTGGCAAAACAGCGTTTACTTCAAAAAAAAAAAAATAACCAACCTTGCGCTTAATTTGGAGATCTCTCTCTGATCTCAAGTGGAATTAGCGGGCTAATATTCCGTTTGATCTCGCAGGTTTTTGCATTTGTTGCCAACTTATTGAGCGGAGACTCCACGAGGAGCAGTCGGTGCCGGATGTGTTGCTACGTGACGGGTACGCGCACAAGTGAAGTGCATGCACAGTGCAGACGGTCTAACGCAGACTCCCCACTCCCTTCACTCCACAGACACAAAGACGCCAACGTACGGGATGTACATGCACCATGTAGACAATTACTAAATAAGAGAGCACAGAGAGACGTAGACAACAGCACCAAGCCAGACTCTTCCTTCAAAGAACTACTCAACCCCCAAAAATCTCCTTTCAATAGCATTCATTCACACTCCTGCAGACTTTAAAAAGTGTGTATTGTGGCTGCTCCTTGACGGAGGACAGCACTTCATTGTCTACTTCAATTCCCAAGTTACAATGAATTCCAATGGATTCAAAAAAAAAATAAACGTGTCAAAACAAAACCGAAAGCAAAATCAATTCTTTTTTTTTTTTTGCCAATGATCAATTTTCTCAGTATGTTATATAATATGTATAGTTTCTTCACCACGCAGCTAAATACGATACATCCGTGTGGTAACGTCGCCTCCGTATATTGAAGCGTAGATCGACAGGTGGAGAATTGGATTTAGCTGCAGGAGTCGTCTCTATTGACATTTCTTTAAATACTTTTTGTCCCCTTGTGAATCCGGGAAATCCTTCTGTAACTGCAGTGAATCAATGTGAAACATGCCTTTTCAACACTTTGAAGTCACATCCCCGGTCGTACAGTTGCAGCTATTCAAAGTGTCCTCGTGCCACGGTTCCCATGATATCCTGCAAAAAGTTACAAAGCATGTTTTGTGTGCGTTTTCCTACAAAAGGCAGCAACCTGTGTCCATCTCCGCTCGTTACGTTCATACGGCCTTTCTTACAATAAACTTCCGTCGTCACAGAGAACTCAGTTATGTTTAGGCAACAAAACCACTTTGCTGGGTTCAGGGGTCGACGGTCGATCGGGTTTAAACAACCACAGGAAGTTGCCGTTACTGAAGTACGCAAGTTGCGTGACAAAAAACCATCAACATTGACCTCTCGTTCCACAGGATCTAGCGGCCTTCATGCGTCCTCGTTCATGATTACGTTGATAACATATCTACGAATTATTCATTTTTCGTAGTTATTCCTACGAATGCCTGAGTGAGACTAGCCTGAGCTATTGAATAATATAAGAAAGAAAATTACCCCCAAAAATGTATTTCTTTGTATTTGTACTCATTTCTTCCTGTAAAACGTGTGCTTACTTAAAGCTGGTACCAACCGATTTCCACCAATAATATCGCGACATCCGTCCGTCAATCAATCCGCAACATTTAGCAACAAGGGAGGTGTGTGTGTGGAGCCTCTGTAGCTCTAAGCCCGCCCACTTTTTAGTGGTCCAATCAAATGCGAAGGATTTGATTTAAAATCCTCTTGCGGCACCGCTCAATCCCATTCTGTTTTACTGCAGAAGCCTAAGATGCTCTAACTTCTGTTTCATACAGTAACCATGGAAACGGTAGTTTGAAAACCAAATCCTAACTCGAGGTCCTCTTATTCGGAGCTTTCAACAGCGTCTCACGGTCTTCCTCAGTTGATGAAGTTTATCTCCGTTATTACTGTTGTCCCTCAGGAAGGATTATACTATAATTCTTTTGTTGTTGTTGGAGTTATCATCTTATCTAAATATAATCCTAAACCTAACCCTAAACCCAAGAGTTAACCCTCAAACCCTCAAAGTGAAAACTGGCCATCATTTTCAGAAATGTCCTCAATCTCAAGGTTTAAAAACTCTTTCTGTTTTGTATCATGTGAATTTAATGTGTTGTAACTGTTATGTTGTTCTTTCTGTACACATGACATCTGTTGTACTTCTGTCCATCCTGGGAGAGGATCCTCCTGTTGCTCTCCTGAAGGTTTCTTCCATTTTTTGGGGGGGGGAGTTTCTCCTGAACCCATGAGAGGTCCCGGGACAGAGGATGTCGTATGCGTACAGATTGTAAAGCCCTCTGAGGCAAATTTGTAATTTGTGATTTTGGGCTACACAAAATAAATTGAATTGACTTGAAATCTGTCCTCGCTGAGATGGAACGTAAGAGAGCACAGACACACAGCACTAGAAGTTTCTGAGTTCCCTCCCTAGACTTACACAACTCCCTCGACGCTCCCGCGCCGCAGACCGACAGCCACCTGTGTCGGCTCCGGAGCGTCCGGCGGGGTTTGACACTAATGTGGACGGATCGCCCGGACGGACGCTCGCCCTCGTGCCTCAGACCCAGATGGCTCTCCTGACACACAGCCTCGGGCTCGGCTGTTTTTTGTTTTTTGGACTGTGGTGAAATATAAAAAAAAAAAAAAAAAAAAAAAAAAAGACCACACATACACAATGTAGCCATCTGAGCTCCGGTGAACCACACGTTGCATCTCCGTGGAAGAGGGGAGATCGATGAGACGTGAGGCCAGCGGGTTCAAAGCGTTATTGGCTGTGAATTCTCCCGTTCAGGTGTTGTGGGTTCGGTATTGAGCTGCTGGCCGCCTGTTAACAGCCCCTCAGCGGGGGGGAGGGGGGATGGGGGGAGTGGGGGGGGGGGGGCAGAGGCCACCGCGCTGATTGTGAATGGGACTAATTCCAATTCTCACGCTGTGAATATCCACAAAAGAAACTTGAAGTTATGTTAAATATTTTCACGATCACCTCTAACACCCATTGGAAGTCTTAAACTTTGCATGCAATGTACTTAACGAAGACTCGACTGCAGTTTTATCCAATCGCCCCGAAGCCAGAAGCTGTTATCGTTTTAAATAATACAAAGAATAATTCAATAAAACCGCTCAGACTTTTGACTCAGTCAACGTAATACTTTTTATTGAAAAGTTTACACAGTATATACGTGTTATATTACGGCGTACTGTGAAGAGTATACTGTTGGTGAAGAGCCAAAATAAAACCCATCGTCTCTCCACTGTTGCAACAATCCCTTACTCTGGTTTGAGAGTTTGAAAGAGGGACTTCATTAGTAAGAGGTTTAAAAAAATTGGTCACATTGGACGTGACCATAAACCGTTTTGGCTCAGTGAATGAAAGTTACCATATTTGGAATGTGGAGGAGTGACGTAGAGACGCCGCATACGTCTCTGATAGCGGCAGCAACCTGTCAATCACCCTGTAGCCCCGCCCTAAAGCATCCCCTGCTTTATGGTCTGTTTGACTCTAAATGGACCATAATTTACTAAATGAACATCATGCTGTATTGAAGAAGACTTGAAACTAGAGATTGAGACATAAACTCATGTTTACAATGTTTACTGAGGGAATAAATCAAGAGAGAAGTAGAGTTATTTTCTATAGACTTCTATACAACCAGAGGAGTCGCCCCCTGGTGGTCAGGAGAGAGAATGCAATTTTTAAGAACTGGAGGTTGCCACCTGGACGTGACAAACTAGAAAATAAACGAAAGGCATACGCGTCTACTAACAATGGGAAAGGAGTCTATTGTCTATTATTCAGCTGGGTTTAAAAAAAACCTGCTTAATGCACGCACATTTTGGTAGAAAAGGGTATAAAGGACATTTTCTCTGAAGTCTGGGGAATAAGTGAAGGCTCATATCGTGCTCTGCGAGTTCAATATGTGGGAGTTTTTTTTTCCCTGTTTGAGAAGCCTTCCCAGCAGCCTCAGCTGTGACCTCTAGAGAGGACGGATAATAACTTCACTGCAATGAATGTTCAAAGTTAGTTTGCCCTCCACCCACAGCTATATCTCCAATTTCTGCATTTGCTTTCAAGCTTGCACTCTCCCGGCTCCTCAGACTCCCTCTCGCACACATACGCAGTCTATCTCTACATCTTTGTGTGTGCACATCCAGTCCGTCTCATTCCCCATATCTGTGTATATAAGATTCAGTCTGTTCCTACACAAGGAGTTTGTATATCTTCTCCATCTGCTCTCAGAGCAAGGAAAAGTCTGGAAAGTCATTTATCTAATGCATTTCACCTTTATTTCATCTTGCTAGTTGAACTAAATATTTACTGACATTATGTCATATTAATGAGTTGTTCTTCATAAAAATAAATCTTTCAATGAGGCCGTTCTCTTTTTTTTTGCTACTATTTCAAACAACTGTCTTTCAAGATCCACTGATGGTTATTTTTACAGCAACAATGAATTAAATACTATGTGTAATGTGAGATAAGTTGTTTATACGGTGCAAAAACATCACGAACACCCAATTATGCACCCATTATTTGAACCTCTTTTGTTTTGGTTTTCAAGCACATTTACTGGTTTTATTGAGCAAATTAATATCATATTCAATGACAACTTTATCTGTTTACTTCCCCCCGCTCCTTGTAACAAGAAGCAAAATGAACATTGTCATCTTCTATGTTTATTGAAAACATATTAAACTAAAACCACCGTTTCCAAGTAAAAATGTTTTTGTTGCCTGAACGTAACCACACGTGGGAAACCAGGCGGCAACCTCCGGTTCTGCCGAGTGTCTTAAAACGTGCATTCTCTCCACTGACCAGCAGGGGGCGACTCTTCCTCCTCCGTCTTCACGGGAAGTTACGCCGAGGCAACAAAACCCCTCAGTTGGGTCGAGGGAAAGAGCGCGGTTGACTGACTAGCGACTCTCGCCACGACCGAGTGACGAACAACACGAACAACTCACGGGACGCGAACAGCGGTCTGCTGGGTGAAAGTCCCGCGTTTGTTTGCTCACATCCCGTCTTCAGCAACCGGTTCATTAATTTCTGGATAGAGACATTGCTGTTGAAGTTTGTCTTTTTTGAGCACCACAAGCTGAATGACATCTAGTCCCATTATATTGGAGAGATGGCAGACATCATGAAAAGCCCCACAGGTGAGAGGAAACTGGGGTGAACTGTCCCTTTAAAGCCCCTCTGTTTGCCCCTCAACTACCTCAACTACCTCCGTGTCTTGTAGTGTGCATGTAACGTAACGTTTGGCACTTTGTGGACTGGAATTATGTCATTTTTAAAAATGTATTAAACTCAGCAAAAGGAATAGACAGCTCTCGAAACATATCTATTATAGTTTGACACGTTTTCGGGGTTTACCGTTTTCCTTTACATTCAGTCTCAACGTGTGCGTTGCATTCTTTGCCTCTTTACATTTATACATTCTTTTTTATCTTTATCGTTTTCTCCTTGTTGTTCCGGTGAAGTTTTTTTCCCCCGACAGGACAAACGCGCGAGGACGCTTTCAATTTCACGCGAAGACAACGGAGCGAAGTGATTTCATTCGTCGCCGCCGCCCGTCAAAACTTCCACACGCGGGAGTGTGAGCGTTTTGGTTTTGAACCCGGGGAATTGTTTTTCTGTTTGTTAGAATGTAGCCGACGCCGTGCACTCGGCAAAGGATCGTTTCTGAACAACTGTCACGCCGATAAAGTCATTGACTCGAATTAAAGCGTATGAAACGACCACAGATTGACAGGTGTTTGCCAACACGCTCCCACCTGCTGCAGCCTCGCTGTAACCTTGCTGAATATTTCATATCTGCCAACATGTTTCTGTGTCACACTTTTGAAGTCGTGGCGTCAAATTTCACAGGGGTGAAATTTTCGGCGGATTGTTTTTTCTTTTATTGTTTTGCTTCGCCTTTTTTCTTCTTTTTTTCTTTTTTTTACCACAACAATGTCAATTTAGCATGCATCGCTCATCAAAAGCAACCTTGTCTGCCAGCTGCTGAACAGAAACCTTCTCTTTCAGAGCCTGGCTGCTGTCATACATTTAAATTATTCATCCGAATTTTAATAGACAGGAATATGATTATATAGTTTGACAATGAAGAGGGGGGAAAAAATCCTCCAAAATTCATTTCAAACATTCATGCATATTTAATAGGCTGGGTGCCAAGACTTCACACGGCAGTATAATCCCAATATGCGGCGCGTCGTTATCGCTGTCATAGGCAATATGCAATAATTCTGCCACTGTGCACCTCGTTGGAAGACCAAACAGTCTGGTGCTGGTGTTCAACAACCAAAAAAATAAAAAATAAAAAATGGCTTCCAAAGTCAAAACCCACAGTTTTTCAGTCAACCACTAATACACACACACACACACACACACACACACACACACACACACACACACACACACACACACACACACACACACCTCCCAGATCCGCTTTGTACTCCAGTCCTCCCTGTTGCCATCGCTGCTTTCTGATGGGTGCAAATGGGTGATGCGTGGGGTGAGGCGTCCCGTCTGGTGGCGTCTCTAAATGCACCTCAGAGTGAGTTTTTACCCCTCCCATCAACCTCTCGACTAACCCCCGGCACAAAGTACAAACAGGGTTTTATCCACTACTTTTACCACAAACTTTTGAAACAAATAATTATCAAATAGCACAACGGTAAACGCAGAAAGACTTCCTCTATCTCTTTTTCTTGTGACTTTCCCTTGTGGATATTTTTTCTTTTTTTAAATTGAAGGCCTCCTCAGATTGTGGAAGAAGTGATCAGAAAATGTGTCAGAGAAAGTGTTGAATGATGAAGTGGCGCCCGGGGAGCCGTTAAAATACAAAACACATGAAGTTAGAGTGGGAGTGGAGGTGTTGGTGGGGGCGCTGAGGAGGGGCCGGGTGGGCAGGATGATGTAAACCCTCATGGGTTTTCCCCCAATGGGGCCATGAAAACGGAGTGGTGAGAGGTTGAAGAGCCAAAACACACAGCGGCTTCATTTGTGTGTGTGTGTGTGTGTGAGTGTGAGGAGGTCACGTGTTGCGATATAACCTTGTTGTGCTGTTGCTCTCATTGCCGCTCGGCTCATAGATCATCTGTTAGCCTGGTTCAGTCAACAGGTAACACACAGGTTACCGAGTGTACAGAGATTTATGGCTCGCACTGCATCACATCTGCATCACTCATCTAACTGTAAAGGAAGCAATCTCTATCTGTCTGTGTGTGTGTGTGTGTGTGTGTGTGTGTGTGTGTGTGTGTGTGTGTGTGTGTGTGTGTGTGTGTCCCTCTCGCATATCTTGAGAACCGTCCATTCGTTCTACTTCACACTTGGTGGGTGTGCCGCAAGGGACCAAAAGACGCGCAGCGTAAAATTGTGTGCAATTTGGACACGCTGGGGACGTTCAACATTAATAAACTTGAGCTTGTCGTCCGTTGTCGGGCCTTTACAGGCCTCAGCTCCTTGACTTCACTTCCCTTTTTTTCCGCTGGGTCCTGGATACGACATAACAACCAAACTCTTCTTCAGTTCCCTCGACTTTACCCCAAGCAGCGAGGGAAATATGAAAGAGGGAAGGGTCATTACATCACTGAGCTCACACTGGCGCCAAGGTGGTATTTTTCCACATGACTTTTGATTGTCACTAACAAACCATCAAACTGATAATGATATTTGATAATATTCAGGAGGGCTAACGTAAGCCAGCTCTCTCGATAATGTTTACAATTATTGTCAGAAGGTGGCGCTAATCGACTAAATTCATATGCCTCCATGAATCTGGACCTTTTTAGCCGCGCTTCGAAAATTATAACGGTGTCACGACGACGTGTTCCTTCTTTTATATATTCCTTGGGGCAAAGCATAATTAACAGCACAAATGACGAAAGGTGAGTTTTTTCTACTCTCTGTCTCCGTCTCTTTGAATGCTTGATTTAACCCCATGTATTTTACAAGGAAAAAGCCCCCGATATGGATTGCATCCCATAAGACTTGACGTTCACACTCACTCTTCCATTAGAAGCTGCGGTTAAAAACGTTAACACGTCTTCGTTTTCTTGGCCACTTAGCGGCAGCGGAAAACAAGCTGTAAAAAAAAAAAAAAAAGGGTTGGAGTTATAACATTGACATACTATCCTCTTAGTTGCTGTAGCTAATGTGTTAGCAAACAGTTCCACAAATGCAGCAGACAGAGAACATTAGCGTTCACTTGGAGTTGTGTTTCTGGCCGAGAGGTCAATTTAAAGCCGAAACACATTCTCTTTTTTGCTCTGTTTGGGTCCCCACCACCAGCTGCTAATGGGTTCATCAGAGCTGGTTTGTTGTACACGGCGGCCTGTTGCTGACGCAGTAAAGGTAGAGGAGACTTTTGTCTGCATGTATAACTCCAGATTGATTCTTAAAACACAGTGACTAGTAGACCAACAACCAAATGACCATCGGCAGCACCGCTAAAGAATATATTTTGAACCAGAGCAGCGAGGTAGAGCACGGACTTCCCGTCTGCTACGATAAAAATTGCGCTGAAGGACTCCAGTTAACGTTCACATTTACAACTCTGACACATCTGACTTTTCCTCCCTTTATAGGTTCTGTGGGTCCCAGTAAGCTAGGAGCAGATTACACACACCACTTTTTAAATAACAAGGCAGAAGAATTACCCTTTTCATACTCTGCTGAACAAGGTAATGGTGAAATGACAAGTGGTAACCAGCCAAGTGGTTCAACTCAAAGAATGTACTGTTCCAGCTGTGGTTGTAATACGAGAAAACTGCAAATCCGCCCCGTACAAAGTCAGGAAAAAGACAGATGGTTTAAAGCTCTGAAACACTTCACCGTGGACCGAGGTTCCCTTCTCTTTCAGAGTTCAGGTGTGTCGTTTGGAGATCCCCGGCCGGAGCGCATGACCGTTTCAAAATGCTGCCGAGTCCGAACAAGCCCCCTGTTGCCTGTCGGGAGAGCCGGCGTCCAGCAGCCACCTGCTTCCCACGAGCCTCTGGTGGGCTGTTGGCCTCCATTCATAAACGTCGGGGAAATTACACATGTCGGCTCTGACCTGGACGGCCATCTAATGGGCAGCACGCATAATTAACCCGGAGGACGTTTATTAGCCCCGACGGCCCTGTGTGGAGCACTGTGTGGAGCTGTGTGGGGAATTATGTGAGTGTGTGTGTGGGAGTGTGTGTGGGAGAGTGTGCGGGAGGGGGAGACATTTCAAGTGTGCACGTGTGCTTGAAGAGTGCAATGAAAGCGAGGGGGGGGGGGGGACATGTGTGTGTGTCATGTGTCGTGCCTTTTGAACATTAGACCTGGAAAGGGATGACGTATTTGTAAGCGGGGACATTTTCTGTAAAGTCTCAACAAAGTGGGGACATTTTTAGGAAAAATAAGGACAACTTTGTCAAGTAAGGGATGTTTATGAACAGTGAAGACATTCTCGAAAAGCAAGGACATCTTCAGGGAGCGAGGACATCTTGGAATGTGGGAGCGCGATCGTAACGTGACGACATCCTCGGACAGCGAGGACGTTTAGGGAGGGTGAGAAAATATTTGTAAAGTGAGGACATCTTATAAAGCGGGGAAAACCAACGGTTCCCAACTCGCACGAGTAAAATATGAACAATTCCGTCTTTTAACTCAATTTCTCAGCATCTCTTTCAGATTCTTATTCCCCCCCCAAAAAATACAAAATTGAACGTTGAAACAAAATTCTGTAAACTCCCAATAACATTTAACCCCCGATGAGCAAACACGTCTGCAAAGAATGACATAAAATAATAAAATAAGGAACCCAAATTTCTTGGAATAAAAGTTTTTGAGGAGCGTCTGGACGAGGTGAAACAACTTCCTCCACCTCATCACTTTTACGTCGTGTGTGTGTGTGCGCGTGTGTGTGTGTGTAATAGTATGAAACCAGTGTGTGTGGGCTGTGACGAGATACAGGAAGTGAACGCCAGTACAAATGGCTGTTAATATTGAGGATTCAGCCTCCGTTCTGCGGCGAAAAGCTCTCATTGAAATTCCCCATCACTCACCACGACGTTTACATCAATCACCTGTTTTTCTCCTCTCCCCGCCGACAACAAAGGGAATCTCGTTTGGAGGCGAAACAATTACTCGGTCTCTGACACAGAGAGGTCTGCCGAGTGCCTCAGTTCCTGTGAAAGTATGCCAGGTTTTTTGATGCGTCTCTCCCCCCCCCGCCTCACCCCCCCGTCTCACCCATCTCACGGAGATGTTGGCCGGCTATCGCTGTTGGCCAGTCGTCCCCGCTGTTTGAGATGTGCTCCCTGTGCTTCAGTCTGGAGGGGAACGGTGACAGGCTTATCTCCCCCCGACGCTCACTCACCTGGAAAAAAAAAAAGGAAGGGGAGAGAGAAAAAAGAGAAGAAGAAAAAGAAGAAGAAGAAGAAGAAGAAGAGGCTGAAGGGGTTCACAGCTTCACTGAGCACCGTCCTCCAGAGCTGAAACCCACACTGGGGAGGAAGAAAAAAAGTCCATTTCAAGAATTTATTTCATCTGGAATCAAGTCCGTAAACTGTTTTTTTTTTTGTGAGGTGTGATGGAAGGCAGACGTGAGATGTACGTAAATATTACAAATGACTTTAGTTTGGAAAATCCAGCAACCCTCGCTTTGTTGCCTCGAGGGAAAGACGCAACATTTCTTCATCATTGATCGTTGACTTCCACACAAACCACACGGCGAGACACGGAGCTGATTTAAGTCGGGAGGACACAATTTCATACAAAGGACACGTTTAAAATAAAACAATAAAAACAACAAGATAACATCAGACATGATCGTGAAAATCTTTTTTTTTTTTAGGTTTGCAAACAAGCCCTGACCGTGTGGCTTTTGGAGATTCTGCAGAACTTATGTAAAGGGTAACGTTGTTTTTTTGTGCCTTAGTGACCAATGGGGAGAACAATTTTTAGAAATTGGTCCAGCGTCGCGGCAGGGCGCACTGCCAGCGCCGGAGTAGCTCTTCAGCATCGAAGTTCCCACAGAGAAACGAAAGGTTTTTTTCTCTCTGTTTGTTATTGTGTCGTGTGACTACAACAGTGAGAACGCGTGAGAGTCAAGATAAGGGATAAGATAATTCTTTATTAGTCCCACACGGCGGGGACATTTGCAGGATTACAGCAACAAGAGACGTCAGTGGAAAACAAAACGAAACAAATACAATAAATAATCAAACAGTAAATGCATAGTAAATAAGTAAACCATAAAAAAAAAAAAAATAATACAATGTATTCTGATGGAGTGGAGTAGAGTCGGAGCGAGGAGTGACGGTGTTGTCAGTTTGTGGTGCCGGAGCAGAGAAAGTGCAGCTTAGTGTTATTTAAAAGATATTCAACGTCATGAGACGAGAAGAGAAGGGTAAAAACAAACCTTATCTTTCTGAGGGATTCACACGCTTTGATAAGGTGATCCCTCATTTGCATATTTAAACATAACATTTCAGAAAACTTGTAATGCAAGAAAAAAGAAAAAAAAAAAACTTGGGGAAAAAGTTTCACAATGCTATTGTTAGTTCAACGTTTGACCCTAAATGTCCCAAAAGAACTTGTGTCAAGAGTCAGCTCTGAGGACATCCATCAGGAATACATTCCATTCCATTATCCGAACCTTTATCCTATTCAGGGTTAGGGGCGCTGGAGCCGATCCCAGCTGACATTGGGAGAAGGCAGGGTCCACCCTGGACAGGTCGCCAGATTATCTCAGGGCTCACATAGAGACAGACAACCATTCACACCTACGGGTAATTTAGAGTCCAATTAACCTGTTCTGCATGTCTTTAGACTGTGGGAGGAAGCTGGAGAACCCGGAAAGAACCCACACTGCCACAGGGAGAACATGCAAACTCCACACAGAAGGACTGCCCAGACCGGGAACCGAACCCGGGCCCCGGGTGCAGCGGTCAAAGTCCACTGACGGAGGAGCAGCTGAGCTGAAGTTACTGTCAGTGCTTTGGATCAAAGAGTGGAACCACACTTGTTACTTGTTACTTGATTTGCAGAGAAGTGGTGACGTGACACACTCCTCACATTCCGATGTCCCGACTGTCTCTCACATTATGGACTCGGCTGTAGATTGTCCCCCTTTTGTGGTGTGAACAGGATCGCGTGTGTCAGCTGTGGCGTGCAGGTACAGGTGAACGCGTCGCCGCGCTTTCATTAAACACCTTGCACCTCAGGTTCCCATGGAAACAAGCTCGGCAACTTGCACACATGTGAATGTGTTGAGAGAGAGAGAGAGAGAGAGAGAGAGAGAGAGCGCATATAGCAGCATGTGCATGACTGCGTCACTGAGTAAACATGTATGTGACATTCTGGAGGTGGCTGCATTTCCAGCGACGCTCTCGTGCACGTGCTGCACTTGAGCGCACTTTACGCGCGTGCGTTGTTTTTTGAGTGTGTGTGTGTGTGGCTGTGCACGTGGGGAGGGGGGGGGACTGCTTCATCGTTTGCATGCGTGCACGTACTTGCATATCGAGTTCTGTCCACGCAAGTAAGCAAACGCATCGCGGGAGTGTGTTGGTGTTTGACTTTGCCCGTCCGCAGGTGTTTGCATAAGTGCGCGTGCACGTGGCCGCTGGCCGACGCGTCAGTGCGTGTGTGTGCGCGTGTGGAAGACAACAAAGAGTGCAGTTGGGAGTTTTTTCATATTTTTTTGAGTCTTTAAGTGCACGACGGAAGGCTCACGAGTATTTGCGCGCGTGTGTGTGTGTGTGCGCGCGACTCGCGTTGGTTCACGCGAAGTGTGAGTGAGTGTGTGTCGCGGCAGTGTGACGTAAACCAGCTGAGAAGACAAGCAAGCAACCGGTTTGAAGACTTCTTCTTCTTCTTCTTCTTCCTCCTCTTCCTCTTCTTCTTCTTTCTGAGAAGCTGCTGATCACATCTCTCTCTGTCTTTCTCTCTCTCTCTCTCACTTACACACACACACACACACACACGCGCACGCACACACACACTTCGTCACCTGTCTGAGTGCTGCTATCTCCTCCAGCAGGCTCCAGCTCCACTCCTGTGACATTTCAGTGCCTAAAAAAGAGAAACCTCATTTCACCAATTTGACTCTGCCGGACAGAACAGTCCACCAACACACACACACACACACACACACACACACACACACACACACACACACAAATAAATAACTCCAGTCGAGCGCTGTCTTGAGGGGAAGAGGGAAAAAGCCAGAAAAAAGCCCAAAGGCTGATGGGAACCTGAGGACTTTTTACATACATGTCCATTAGTGCCGGCTTTGATCTCAGTGTTATTATTTATTAAAGGCCACTCCACCTTCATGCATGCACACACAGACATGCTGTTCTTCCTTTCACTCTCATTGGCATTCTGCTCCCGCTCCCTCTTTTTGGCTCTCCTTCATTTTCACCTCGTCTCCGTCTCATCTTTCTTTCTTTCTCCGTCATCGTCTCCCTCTACAACCCTCTCACTGTTTGTCCCAGGATATATTGTCAATGTCCATTCTCCCTCTCTCTCTCTTCCTCTGTCTCTCTCTCTCTCTCGCTGTCTCTCTCTCTCTCTCTCTCTCTCTCTGTGTCTTTCTCTCTCTGTGTCTCTCTCTCTCTCTCTGTTTGTCTCTCTCTCTCTCGCTGTCTCTCTCTTTCTGTCTCTGTCTCTGTCTGTATCTCTCTGTCTGTCTCTCTCTCTCTCTCTCGGTCTGTCTCTCTCTCTGTCTCTCTCTCCCAAAATGTAATTCAGAGGGGCTTTATTGGAATGGGAAACATACATTTACTTTGCCAAAGCAGGTGTAAGTAAATAAAATAAATGTAAATAAATAAAAAAGTCCATACAATAAGATCTAGCATGTTATAAAATATATGAATAAAAATATGTAGGCCAAAGTTCAACCTAAAAATACAAACCATTGAAGATCTATATATAGATCTATGTCTATATATATATATATATATATATATAGACATAGATCTATATATAAATACATATATGTACAGTTTATACAGAGAAGTAAAGATAACTTTCGATAAAAATACAAAAATGTACACAGCGCAGTTAAAAAAGACTGTTCTGCAGCTACAGCAGCGTCTCTGATCCCCGTCTGTCCCGCTCCACAAGTCTCCTCATCTTTTTTACTTCCTCCCCCCCCTCCCCCACCCCCCTTTTTTTATTTTGATCTGTTGCTCTTCCTCCTCGTCTTCCTCTTTAAACCATTTCACCTTTTGGTCCTCGAGATGTCACTCAATCATGCCTATTCTTGGCCTGGTTTCTCTTTCTCTCTCTCTCTTTCTCTCATATTTAAACCCCCTCCCCCCTTTTCTTTTTAAATGCTCTCACTATTTGTCCCAAGTAACAGTCATTTCCATTCACTGCTCTCACTTTCACTTCCTCTCTCACTGTTATGGCGTCTCTCTTCTCGTCCCTCTCCTCGGTTTGTTCTCCCTTCCTCTGTCCTTGTGTTAATGTTCTCTCTCTCTCTCTCTCTCTCTCTCTCTCTCCCCCCCACTTTGGCTCCTTCTCCATATGCCTCACGTTTTTTCTTTATCTTTGTGACTCAGTCTTTCCCTCTGTCTCTCTTTCCACGTCTGACTCACCCCCTCTCTCTATTTTAATCTCCCCCTCTGTCTGCTCTCCCGCTTTCTCTTTCTGTCTCGATGCTTCACTTCTTCCGTTTGTTCGTTTTTTTTCCTCTCCGTCCTCCTGTGTGTCCGTCTCTACCTGTCCCCTTGTTTGTCGCCTTCCTTCCGTGTCTCCATTCATTCACCCTGCGCGTCTCGCTTTCTGCCCCCCCCCCACCTCCCCCCTCTAAACATCCCCCCTTTCAATATCTGTCTCTCTTTACTCGGTAGTCACACCGAATATGGGCGCAAATCCTCTCCAGCCTTTTCTGTCCATCATCCTGCTCCCTCTGTGTACAGCCTGATTGACTTAGAACCCCCCGCCCGCCTCCACACACACACACACACACACACACACACACACACACACACACACACGCGCGTTCCTCCGAAAGCACTCACTCCGCGCATATGTATCCGAATTAGCCCGTGTTGCCCGCGGCGACTTCCATCTTAATAAGTACGTTGTTTATGGGCCTATAAGCAAAATGTTGCCTGCACAGCTCATTACTGTTGAGTGGGGAGGGAAACTCCCAGGAGGCAGTGCGCATGCACGTGCACGAACACACACACACACACACACACACACACACACTCTCTCCCGTTTCCTTCACGTACTTCACATGCGTCAGTCCTTTTCTTGAAAGTTGCACAATAGAAAAGGATTTGATGTTTTGGTGCCACCCTCTAATAAAGACACCCTTTGGTTTATAGATGGTTACTAATGTCCTCATTAAAGGTTATTAAATCATTTAACATTGCTTTATGCATAACTTATAAGCAATTATTGGGACAACTTTTTGAGTTGCCAGGTTGCTTGTTGGAGGCGGGTAGGGAGGGGGGAACTCCTCCAATGCCAACATTTACCAGCTGGAGGAGTGCTGCAGAACATCTGGAGAAAAATGTATTACTCCATAGTTAATAACTTAACATCTGTAACCGCACTGTAAGTTAACGGGTTGTTAGGAAGTCCCAACAGAAGATCCTGTGAAAAGGCTCATTTGATTGATTTGTTTTCATAGGAAGCCTAATTATCAAGAACAAGAACGATCAACGTTGAAGAAACACAACTCTAAAATATGGAAACCTTCTGTTCTTCATGTCTTAGTATCTATGTACCGAGTGGACAAACGTCTAATCCATGGTGATGCCGTCTAAAGGGGAAACTCCGTCAGCTCAGCCTGCTGGATACCAGCTTTTTTTTCCTCTCACTTCACAAATCTCTCTCTCTCTCTCTCTCTTTTTTTTTCCTCTCACTTCACAAATCTCTCTCTCTTTTTTCTCCCTCCCCTCACTCAATCTGTTCGTCTTGGCAGTGCAGCGAACGCGGAGCAGTCGGCATGAATCACGAAGTCACCAATTACACCTGTTAACTTACAATTTCAATATCCACGGGAAATAAAAGTAATTGGATCCATTAAATAATATTATGCACTCAATAAGGAAAGAGGGATGAAAAGTGCCAGGCGTGTTTAATTTAAGGGGATAGTTTAGTGTCGAGTGAAGTTAGACCAGCTTTATGTCGTTGGGAAAGAGCTGCCCGTGTGGTGGTTTGGTTCCGGGCACCACCTCCACGTAGAACCGCTGTTCTCCACCTTTACTTTGACGGCATCTCACTGCACGGAGACACACACAGACAGCGCCCGCAATTTAGCATGAAGCCAATCAGAAGCCAATCCACACACCCATTACAGGGTATTTCAGTACGCCATGGATATCGACTCGCATGAAAATCATAATGAAATACATATCCACACCGTTTTTTGTTTGTTTTGTTGAAAGTACTTAGTTTTAAATCCATTTGAACGTATTTGCTCAAACTGCAAACTCTTCCCGGTGGAGCTTTCACGCGCACTCGAGAGGGAAAGCATCGCTATTAAAAGTTATGCAAACGTGCGATCGTTGGGTAAACACAACTGGAGAGCAGTCAGTTGGTAGGAAGCTAAACGAGTCGCCAAAGATTCAATTTTTTTCTAATATAAAACTTCAAACGAGGCCTTTTTAGTGCACGTGAGCGCCCCCCCCGCCCCTCCCACCACGGGCCCGTTCTGCACTGTGCTCTTATGGTTGCGGCTGACCATGAGTAACTGAACTCATGGGAAATGTAGTCTTTCTTTGTTGTAAAAAAAAAAAAGAAATAGCACGGCTCTCTCCAACATGTCACCGTTGATTCATGGCAGCCTCGCCGCTACGTCTCAGTTTGAATTATAAAACTGTAAAACCAGCAAATTGGTTTACATGGTCACCAGAATGCATCATTACAACAAACGATGGTGATGTATTGCTTAAATTCTACAAATAGAATATCTACTTTAAGAAAAACATTTGTTTCTTTATACCACCAATCATTCGAACAGGTGTCGCTTTTTTTTTCTTTTTTTTTTTTACAGATATCTCAGAGCAACTAATCCAATTATTGCCGTATACCTTCCACACGTGTTCCCCCACCTACCGGGGAGTTGGGAGACATTGTGACTGCAGGAGCGACAGTATGTGACACTTGAACACATGTCGACACTGAGAGCGAGCTGGGAAACAGATGGCGGCGCGGCGCAGCAGGAAAGACTTAATGCCCGAACTGTGTGTGACACAAAGCGTTTTCTTTTTTTTGTTTTTTTTCTCGCCGTCACCCAGAGTGCGAGATCGTCGCATGCGGAGACAAACTCAACGAATTAATACGTTAATAAAAAAAAAAAACACACACAAACAAACGCATGCGGAGAGAGTGTGACATCTGCAACATCACACCGGTCCCTCTGGGGCGCCGCGCTGAGAGAAGGGGGGGCGGGGTCGAAGGAGTCAAGACGCCAAACGCACCAACAAAGAGATAATCCGGCTCCGCTCTGCTCCTCTTACACGTGTGAAGTGGTGGTTGTGTTCAGGTTACAGATACGAGCCGCTGTTTGTCGGAGCTAAATTGGAGTCAAACTTGAGGGCACCCGGCTGATTGTCTGACAACACTCAAGATCAATGTTGTAACTCCGTTCGTAAGACGCAGCTCTTCTCCTTCAACTAGTGAACCTCTCATCTGGTTTTCTCATCTGGTTCATTTATACTTTAAGTTATTGAAAGGAACTTTAAACTGGTTATGAAAGCCGATGCCTCCATATGACCTACATAAGCAAGGACCACCAGCGAGAACATTGCCTGTATAATATAGTATTCCTAATGCTTCGGCTTCAGGTCTGATTACGAAATCAAGCAGAACTATTTATGGCATGCAGCTCCACCAGACTCTCCTCCAGGAGCCGACACCGTCACCACGCTTCTGAGAAGGGAACCAGAACCAGGACTGCTCGGAGCAGACTTGTCTCTGACAATACCGCTTTTGTCCACAGAGGCCGCCAAAATCAACACCGAATTAAAGTTCCTTGTAGTAGCTTTAAGTTAGATTCTTTTGAGACCTGTGGAAGGCTGAACCTGAAAAACAAACCAGTATACTTTGTGATATACTACTGCAATGTTGTTATACCTCACAATATCTGTGCCCCTGAGTCCAATTCTTTTCTTTTTTTTTGCTCAGGTTTGGTCTTCAACAAACTCTCTTTACCTTTTTTTAGAAAAAGCTGCCGTAAAAAGAAACAACATGATTTGAGTGACCAATCGGAGACTAATCCGATACATAAAATGTGCCCTAAAACCAAAACAATGAGCCCAAAGAGGCTGTCAAGGTCAGTAGAGCTGGGTGGGACGTGGGCTTTGTTATTCAGAACAACCTCTTTTCACATCATGTGAACTCATTTGATCCCGAAATTGTTTTTATCAACGGGCTTAAAACTCTGTTGCAACGGTTGTGAAAGTGTAACAGTGGCTCATATTTTGACTCTTGCAGGCAAAAAAACTCTATTGTAATAATCAAGACAAATGTCTTAAATGTAGTAAAACAATGATTACATGACAGGCACAAACTGGGGCTTGGGTAATCCACTGTCAACAACATTTGCAAGCCCCATTTCCTACATCTACTTCCAATCTCTCCAGGCAGCAGCAACAGCTTTAGAACGATGCTGAGGAATCTGTTCTTTGTCTAAACTCCCGAGAGACACAAATAATTACTTTTCCATGAAATCCACACATTGTGATTTTTGTTTTCTTCTGTAATTTTTGTAGATAATTGAATTCCATACCCCAGAGGCATTGTATTGCCTAAAAAAAAGAAAAAGAAAAAGAAACTGAGCAAACACACACACACACACACACACACACATAGTGAGAAATCTGAAAATTTGTCCCAGTGTTGACTTGTCATATCTGTGCCATTAGACGACTTATCTTAATGCGCTTCGTGTCAGAGCGGATAGCGGCGGATTGACTGACGCGGCCCAAAAAACAAAATAATTGCCTTAAAAATAACATAAGCAAACACGGCAGATATGCACAGCCACACACACACACACACACACACACGCACACACACTCAAGACCGACACGCATACAAACACATTCAAACACACATATACTCTTGCAGGCGAGGGACTACAAAGCGCCAGGCAGTTCTGTGTTTGCTTGTTGAGCTTTCATTAAGTGTGATGGAGGTGTGAAGGTTTCGTTTGATCACTGTCTTATCCACATCCCAATTACTCCAGCCTGTTAGCTGCCAACGGGAGTGAATGGGGAAGCCAAGACAGCCTTGAAGTCCATCCGTCCTCCCCCCTTCCCCACACTTCAAATTACGGTTTCTTTACACTTTTTTTTTTTTTTAAATGGAGTTTTTTTTTTTTTTTACCTCGACATGTATGTGGCTTTTGGCTGGCGAACGCAAAAGGGGGGAAATCACCTCTTTACAGAGCTTTGGTCCGATTTAAATTCAGTCACCAGCTGCGAACAATAGAAACAAAAACCAATGAACAACATTGTGTGTTGGTGTTGTTGCTGTGACGATGACTTACACAAAAAGTTCAAGGCCAACCAAGTGACGGTGCAGCACTTAACTTAAAGCAGATACGAATGCTGTTGGGGGGGAAAACCCCATTTTTAAGTTATAAATTAAAGTCAAGGTTTAAGTTCCTTTATAGGTGGAAAGTAATTCAGCTCATGAAAAATACGTTTGTGAACCGTCACTACAGGTTTGACCGGAGCTTTAAGCTGAATTATGCCTCAGGATCTTTAATGCATCTCATCAAATCTAGATCCTCTGACTTGGGACAAAAACAAACGAAATTCCAATGAAAGCTCAGCTGTGATGTGCAACAGGTTACTTTACATCCGAGTTAAATACAATTGAATTAATAGGCCTATAGTTTTGTATTGAACCCAAAATATGTTTGGAGATTTGACATTATGCAGGCATTATGTTTTCGGGTTGTCCGTCCGTCTAATTCTGGTGAACGCGATATCTCAGGGACGCCTCGGAGGGAATTTCTTCAAATTTGGCACAAACGTAAACTTGGACTCGAGGGCGACCTGATTAGATTTTGGAGGTCAAGAGTCACCGTGACCTCACATCTGTCTCATTCTCGTGAACTCCATATCTCAGGAACGCCTGGAAGGAATTTCATTACATCTGGTCCAAAACGTCAACTTTGGACTCAAGGATGAACAGATTAGAGTTTTGTGGTCAAAGGTCAAAGTCACTGTGACTGTTCACAACTCAAGGATTCATATGCAAATTATGACAATTTCACACAAATGTCTAATCCCATGAAAAGATGAAGTGATGACATTTTGGACAGACATGGACGTAAACTGCAACTTGACTTGGTTTCCGGAGACAAACAACCACGAGTAGGTAATTCTTGCTCAAATTTGTAAGCCGTTTCAACTAGTTTACGGTTAGCAGATTGAATTTAGTTTGAATCCCAAACCAAACTGAAGACAGGAGGACGACCATAACTCATGATGGCATAAATGAACACTGATTGCAACTCTATAGTCTGAGATTACAGAGCTGAACTGAAATGATACGAATTAGTGATGTATAATTTATACTGCTGTTAGCAGTTAGAAGATCAGACAACCTCCGGTTCTGCCGAGTGAAGCCGATACAAAAGTGTCTTAAACTTGCATTCTTTCTACTGACCAGCAGGGGGCGACTCCTCTGGTTGTATAGAAGTCAAAGCTTCATGTGTTAAAGCTGCATTCTCTCTCCTGACCACCAGGGGCGACTCCTCTGGTTGTATAGAAGTCAAAGCTTCATGTGTTAAAGCTGCATTCTCTCTCCTGACCACCAGGGGGCGACTCCTCTGGTTGTATAGAAGTCAAAGCTTCATGTGTTAAAGCTGCATTCTCTCTCCTGACCACCAGGGGGCGACTCCTCTGGTTGTATAGAAGTCAAAGCTTCATGTTAAAGCTGCATTCTCTCTCCTGACCACCAGGGGGCGACTCCTCTGGTTGTATAGAAGTCAAAGCTTCATGTGTTAAAGCTGCATTCTCTCTCCTGACCACCAGGGGGCGACTCCTCTGGTTGTATAGAAGTCTATAGAAAATGACTCTACTTCTCTCTTGATTTATTCCCTCAGTAAACATTGTAAACATGAGTTTATGTCTCAATCTCTAGTTTCAAGTCTTCTTCAATACAGCATGATGTTCATTTAGTAAATTATGGTCCATTTAGAGTCAAACAGACCATAAAGCAGGGGATGCTTTAAGGCAAACAGTAAAATTATTCTTCAAACATTCATCACAGTACACAAACTGACTTCCTGCTTTAACTGGCCAAACAGTAAAATGATTCTGTTGTATACTGTAAACATCCAACCATCCATCTGCATAAACTGTTGGTTGGTGTGTTGGTTTAAAACGTATCTGAGAGTCTGACTGCTCATGATTTTAGTCATATCATGTTCCCAGATCTCAGTAGTTATTTTGAGAAGTTCAATGTTTTATTGTTGATTGGAATAAAAGCCGACAAGTCAAGACCAATGTATAATGAAATGACGAAATTATTCTTTCAATGGTTGAGCAGAATTATATGTTGTACACTTTAAACCGCCAGCCAGTTGGAAACATACTTTTCTATAACCCTTGGTTCGAACTGGTTTCTAGCATATTAATGCATATTCTGTGCTGGGCATTTTCCTTTTCATGGATATAGTTTGTTTTTTGTGTACTTTAATATTTCACTGTCCATAACATCACCTCGTTTTCCGATGACCGCCTGGTCACGAACATACATCAAGGGGAAAAATAAGAAAAATATCAGTCCTGTACGTCCCTTGCGGACTGGTGTAATAACTGCAGTCAGTCATTTTGCATTATATAACAGCACAGGGAACCATGATATTGTACAAGGCTCAGCTGTAGGGAGGTCAGGTGTGTATTGACCTCATTTACTATTCTAATCACACACACACACACACACACACACACGCACACACACGCACACACACGCACACACACACGGCTGTGCCTGCTCAGTCTGGAGTCTCCAGCCCGAGGCCATGTGGGTGTAAGGAGACAAGCGTTAGGATGAGAAGTGACACGAGGTTGCACACCGGGAGGAACAGTCCGCTTGTCTGTCTCTGCGGCTCTGCAGTCACAAGTTAATAATACTAGATTTGTGTACACATCCCATGATGCACTGGTGGACCCTTTTCCTCTCATACATCTGCCACCACCTTGTGCACACCACTGCCTGAATAATACATTATATGCATTAACCGAAAAATCACATTATTGCAAATGTGCTTTCTTTAATTCCTGAGGACATTTTTTACTCGTGGCTATTTCACATATTTCTGTGGGATCAGTTGAGTGTATTGGCTATAAACTATTTAACTGAATAATAAAAAAGCTTGTACATGTCATTGTTTCAATGATACACTTACAGCACTTGTAGTAGTTGGGGTCAACTTAAACCATACTATAATATTAGTCTACTCTTTAAATCCTATTTATATGTTCTTCAACCTTGTCCTGCATTTCTTTTTTTTTAATCTTATATAAATGGCTTTCATGTCATATGTAAAGCAGTTTAAATTGCCTTGTCGAGAGACGCTGTACAATAAACCTGACCCGCCTTGACCGGCCTACTGGCTGTTTTTCTTCTTCCCTTTGGGCTCAATATTTGCTTTTACTCTGCAGTTTTTCTCACCTAGAAAGCCAAGAAATCAAAGAATCAAATATATTGACAAGAAGTCAGCGACAAAAAACTTTAAAAGTAATCTGTCAATGATACTGACATGAACTGAGGAAGCATTTCTCTTTAACTTGACAGCATGGTCATATCCAACTCGATAACAAATATTTTACTTAACTGTGATTAATTGTAGAAACACGATTAGCGCAATTCTTTTGGATAGGATTAAGATTTCTTGGTCATTTACCATATGCAGTTTCTTAGTTTTTATTTTTAGAAGAGTGCATGAACAAGAAAACAGAAAAAAAAGAAGCTGATATTGAGCTTTAAACCACCTACACCATGATCGCATGAGCGCTAGTACACACAACAAGGCTGGAAAGGAGGACTAGTTAGCATTCTGATGTTTAAAGAAGCCCTATTATGCTTTTTCCTTTTCTGAATGTTCACTTCTGAAAGACGATGCTGGTTCAGGACCACAACCTGTAAGTATGATTTATCATTTGAGGACGTGTAATGTTTAAAACAACCAAGGCAGCTAACGTCATTAGCCGGGGTCAAGTGCTCAGCTGTAGGCCTCGGCTAAGTTGGTAGCTAACGTTATTGTGTTCTAATGGCTATGCTAATCAGCTTTAGTCCCACTGTCACCTGACATTGTGTAGAAAAATATGACGGTTGAATATTTGAATATCAAATATTTTTACATTTTCCCTGACAACCTTTGTGGTCTCATTAAGCCACTTGTTAGCAACCGTCTTTTTTTAGATACGTAAGACCTTAAAAATTCCCAATGGGGTATTTGATGACGCATTTTATGTCTTTGAACAAAACCAAATCTCTAAAGCTTCTGTTAACCAAAGTCCTTATTTAAGTCATCTGAGCGAAAACCAATAAAAATAATAAAAAAAAAAAAACCTTGACTTCAAGACGAGGAAACATTAAGTGAAAAAATGCTGAATCGACTCATTTCTTGGTTTCAGGACCAATTCCTGAACCCCAAAGTTTACCAGAACAGAAACATTTAAAAACACATCTTAAAGCATGTTTTACCACCGTGGTCACAACAGTGAAAGTCAGTGAAGGCTATAAAACCAAAAATAATGTATAAAGCCTTAATTTATCTAACTTAGTTTGGTTGTTAATGGATATCCATTCCTGATGAAGTGCAGGCACACAGACGTGTGGCGTTAGATTTGAGTGGGGTCCTCTGTAGTTACGCATTTGTTCAACGCGTCTCTTTGAAAAGACTGAAAAGAAATCTCTGTAGGTTTGAAGTCAGTTATGTCTAGTCCTAATCAAGACCTCGCTGAAGCCTTGATCCACGAGTACAAATGATAATCACACTTCTAATCCTGTCTGTTGATCATCTTGCCACACATGTTTGAGAGCAATGACGAAAAGCTTCATGCTGCGTTGACGTTTGAAGACGTCTTGCATTTCTGTGTTGATTTGATTCGGCTTCAACTGTTCACACAAATGGCAGAAAAAAAAGTTTTGAGAAATGTCCTTGAATCTTTTTTAATTTATTGATGGAAAGAACAAGAGAAAAATCTCTCGCGTCGCGACGAAATGAGCTCATAAACAAAGACTTGCAGCAAAGAGATTGTTTTTGTGTATTTCTGGGCTTTGCTGTGCGAACGGGAGCGACCGTGCGAAGATTGTGAGTCTCATTACGTCGTGTAAAAGCAATAAAATCATAATTGTTTCATGGCTTGAAACAGCAATCTCTCCGAAGTTTGGTTCCTTGGTAGCTGTGTCTACAGACATATCACGTTGTTAAGTCTTAAGTTTCATCATAGCTCATTATGTTGTGTAGAATCAATAAAATCCTGCAATTACGTCTTTTCTTCCACGAAACAACCCTTTCGTTGGAGGAGACCGCGCTCCTCCTCGCCACCGGCAGCACTGGAACACACACCTTTCCCTCAGGCGCTGTAGATTTCCATCGTAAAATTATGGGACGATAATAAAAACGATCAAATCATTTGCTCTTAAAAAACGAATTTACTGTCTCGCCGCAGTTTTTTCCTCTGTATGTTTCATCGCCGTAATGTGAGAGGCTATGAAACGTCTAACTCATTTGTTACGATGATACAGAGACCGTGCAGTCATTGAAGACGCTGGGAGAGCTACAGGGGGTGAGACAATACACAGGGAACTGCCTCCTGAACCTCTGGAAGCAAATAAAACCGCCCAGTAATTTACCTCCATATCGGAGGATTCTGCACATTGTGAATCCGCTAATCCGTTGCCTGTGTTGCTGAATCTGCCACGTCTGCTTTAAGCCACTTGTACAGCAGTCTGGTGCTGCCACGTCTTTGTAAAAAAAAAGTCTAACTTAAAGCTACTACGAGGAAGTTTAATTTAGTTTTCCGTTTTGGCGGTCCCTCTGGACAAAAGCGGTAGTGTTTCCGAGCTCCGGACTCCCTTTAACCCTCCTTCCTTAGACGTTAGAGTTCCTTTAAGAACACAAACTTCTTTGTGGTCACGTGATCTTCGTTGTGTTGCTGCTGTCTGAGTTGTGTTGGGTCCTCGTGTTGCGTGGGTCCTCGTGGGTCCTCGCGTTGCGTGGGTCCTCGTGTTGCGTGGGTCCTCGTGGGTCCTCGTGTTGAGTGGGTCCTCGTGGGTCCTCGTGTTGCGTGGGTCCTCGTGTTGCGTGGATCCTCGTGGGTCCTCGTGTTGCGTGGGTCCTCGTGTTGCGTGGGTCCTCGTGTTGCGTGGGTCCTCGTGGGTCCTCGTGTTGCGTGGGTCCTCGTGTTGCGTGGGTCCTCGTGGGTCCTCGTGTTGCGTGGGTCCTCGTGTTGCGTGGGTCCTCGTGAGTCCTCGTGTTGCGTGGGTCCTCGTGGGTCCTCGTGTTGCGTGGGTCCTCGTGGGTCTTCGTGTTGCGTGGGTCCTCGTGTTGCGTGGGTCCTCGTGGGTCCTCGTGTTGAGTGGGTCCTCGTGTTGCGTGGATCCTCGTGTTGCGTGGGTCCTCGTGGGTCCTCGTGTTGCGTGGGTCCTCGTGTTGCGTGGGTCTTCGTGGTTCCTCGTGTTGCGTGGGTCCTCGTGGGTCTTCGTGTTGCGTGGGTCCTCGTGTTGCATGGGTCCTCGTGGGTCCTCGTGTTGCGTGGGTCCTCATGTAGCTTCAGGCGGCTCACTGACATCACTGAAGGTGGGCGTGTCTCCGGCTCCCATCCCTGTTTTTTTCAACAGGCACGTGTTCGTGTGATTTCACCCGGCGTTAGTGATAGAGGGTAAAACATTTTCGGGTGGATATTATCATTGCAAGTCAAGGCAAGAAAAGTGTATTTGTTGCAGGGAGATTGTGCCTTCACCAGACGAGGCTCACATGTCCCAGGAACATGTGGACCAAAGGACAAGTTCCCAGCTCCATTCTTTTTTAAAGGAATGTTTCATTAACGATTCCCTTCTTTTTCACAAATTTTTGAACCTTTTTTTTAGGGTCTCATTTTATGAGACGTTGTATAGGGGAAAATTAAAGAAGAGTACTTCAATTTGCCGTGTATTGTTGTATTTTAATATATTTTGATGAGAAGTATTTTTATCAGGTACATTATATCGGGTAAAATATACCCGACGTTAGTGATGGTGTTACTAATTGTTACGTTAGTGTTCTAGGGTTAAGAAAACTTCAAATTTGACTCCACTGGTACCAGCAACACGGCCTGGGTCTCCAGGCGCTGCTGACGAGCATTAAGATGATCTGTTCAGAAATAGCCAATCTTCTTGTTGAAGGTGTTGTTTTACTCATGAAGGTCATATAGAGGCGTCGATATTAAATTTCACAAGCAATTAAAATAAAAAATTCTTCACAGTAACTTTAACGTCTGCATATTTTCCTGGATTCATTAGGCAACGAGCCACGCTGACCTCTTTCCTCTGCAGACTACGGCCACATCACAGATTTCTTCCTTGGCTCCATATGGACTAACAATATCTACAGATACTCGAGCTCCTGGAGAGTCTCGATAGGTCGTGTCGTCGGCCATATCGGACGTCTCCATAGCAACGTCGCCCCGCCGTGTCACCGTCTCAGCAGCACACCTGATGAAAGAAAGAAAACGTGGTCAAGTTGTGACAAAGTGTAACTCTGCTTCTCCTTCCTCTCTTTACCCATTTTTAAAGTCGATTTATCGGGACACACCCTTCTTAAAAGCAAAAATTATGAATATCTCCCCTAATGTTTGTCCGTTGCATCAAAGCGAACACTGTTTTTGAAATTTACCGTGATTTTATTTTATTCCTCACTAATCATTCACTTCCACAAAGATCGTGTTATTAATTCCCGAAGCTTGAAATAACCACGCAACCCCCACCTTTACTGCTGCGAGCGCGAGTGCTACTGTACAACACACACACACACACACACACACACACACACACACACACTCTTTTTCTTTGACAGTACGCCACGTTGCTCCCAGTGACAGAGGACTTTTTGATGTTGGCAACAGCGTCGGATCAAAGTCAAACACAAAAGCTCAGTGTGGGGTGTGTGAGGGGGTGTGAGGGGGGGGGAGCTGCAGAGGGAGAGACAAGAGAGAGGGCAACCCCCTTCCTTTAACACCAACCCCCCCCCAGGAGTCACCCAGTCAGTCTGACACACACACACACACACACACACACAAAGTCTCCACGGATCTACATCGATGAGATCACTCTTGATGAGATCATCGTCTCTCGCACACTGTCTCTCCACATTCCCTTCACGCAACATACTTCGCCGTAAGAACAAAAGGTAGTGCGACGGTTAAGATGTCACATGCAAAAGTAAATAGGATGCATACATTTAATAAATACAAACAAAAACAATTAAATGATACAATCATTTTCACGCTATAACAGTTTCTCTGTCTCTCTCTTCTTTCACTGTTTCTTTGGCACAACAGACAGAATTTAAAAGACACAACAAAGTTATAACAGTAGATGAAACATTCATGATTAAATAACTTCATAAAGCGCATACATAAAAGATAATGAAATGGCATATTCGTGCTCACGCTCTTACCATGTCGCTCCAGTTCAAACAGCTCTTTAAATTTTAAGATTTTTTTTCTTGCTTTACAAGAGCCATTCATCCTGTGCATTGATGTCAGATACAACACAATAGAACATCAATGATGAAAGGCTCTGTCTTGTATTTCTGTGCCGTTATTTAATAATTTAAATCCTTACAGTTAGGACAGAGGGATTTTTTTTAGGTGGAATATTCAGCTGTGTGTTTACGAGCTCATGAGGTTGTTAAAGCTGCACTAATTCATATTCTTTTTTAAATGTCAAATGACTTTGAGAATAAGGTTGGTCAACTGAAGAATGATCACAGAGTTGTCTGCAGCTTTTATCTCATTGTTTTGGTTTTACAGCTTATTTAACAACATCTGTGGAACATTAGCAGCTTTACGTTCCCGTCCTGTTCGAGTTCCCCGTGAAACCAAAAGTTTCATTTATGTCTGTAACTTGCAGTAAATAACGCAACAAAAAGTACGTATCTAAAGCCAAACCGTGACGATTAACTAGATCTAACAATCTACTTTTGTTGGCTGAACATAACTACTAAAAAATTATTTTGTTTTGTTTTCGATTCACGGGAACCATGTTTAGTTTTATGGGAATGTCATTTTGCAAGAGCCACAGCTAAAAGACTGATATGTGAGTTGGTGCAGACCAAAGCGGAGCAAACAGAAGACTAAATATTAGACTTTCATTCATCAGGAGACGAACACTAAATGAACCATAACACTGCTCCTCTATTTTATTTTTAGTCAGAAAAGAGAAAGTGATTATCTGGCTGTAGGCTGAATCATTGCCCCGCTGTATTGTGACACTAGCAACTATTTGTGCGTCAATATTGCAGATTATTACTATTATTATTTTGGATATTAACTCCAATATCTTAATGTATATATATATATATATATATATATATATATATATATATATATATATATATTTTTATATATATTCAATTCCCGTCTTTCTCCCACCTCTCTACCCATGTCTCTCTCTCTCTCTCTCTCTCTCTCTCTCTCTCTCTCTCTCTCTCTCTCTCTCTCCTCCATATCTCTTTCTGTCTGCAGGGTCTTGCTCTCACTTTATTTTGCTGGATCGCAATCGTCGCCACTAGTGAGAAACAACATTTCTAAGGCAGTTTACAACATTTTTCGTTCTCTATCTGCCATTTCCCCCTTCCTAACCCCCCCCCACCCCCCTCCCTCCACAAAATGAATCCACGCTAACACACCAACACACACAAACACGGAGCTCAACTTGCTCCCGGGGTGACTCGAATGGAGTAACATCCCTCCGAGGCCAGCCAACTTTCTTAATTAAAGGCATAAATTTCTTCACCCGCTTTTTTTTTTTTTTTTTTTTCCACGACAGAACTAAGGGGCGTTTGTTTCGTTTGCCTCAGCTGGGCCTCTATGAGGAGAACAGTGATGAAACAAAGAAATAAATAAACAGCGAAACCCTCAGCGACTCAGATGCGCTACTGTAGCAAGTCCTCAAGGAACCCTATCCTGAGAGTGCCGTCATTTACATATTGCTTTGATGAAAGAATACATTTATTTGGCTTTTATTTGCATCAGTGGGACAAGAGAATCTTTATTCCTCCTTCTCATTTTTCGACTCCCTCCCCTACAACCGAAAACAGCAGGGAAAATGTTGGTTTTATTTTCAGGTCACATTGAAATGCCAGGGTTAATTTAAAAGGAGGCTGCAGAAGGTGTGTTGTGTTGCTGCTCAGTGCAGATGACTAAGATCAGTCTGTATGTGAACAGCTTCATGTTCAGGGAATGCACCTGAAAGAATCACCAATTCGAAACTCTTGATTTTAATTTGAGTAATTGAGTCCAAAATATTTTCCCTTTTTCACCAGCGTTTGGCTGGTTCTGCTAATGAAAACGGACTCATTTAGAAAATGTGACATTTACAGAGAAGGCTTCCACACTTGTTCCACAAACTGTCGAGTTTCTGGTGAACCGACATGATTTCACCTCATTTTGGTGACAAGCATGAAGAATAACTGTGTAGAAATACACAATCTTGGCACTGATGTTCTTCTGTACTTATATAAGTCATGTAGAGGCGTCAGCATTAAAAAGACACTGTTTCATGACCAGTTAAAAGTTCCTCAAGTAATGTAAACGTAATGTAACTTAAATGTTAACTTATAAAAGTCAATTTTAAGCCATCCATCCAACCCGACCTTTTCCCTACTCAGACTTTTTTCAGTCTTTGAACTAAATCACCTGATTTCCTCCTTTAATCCCACCCCCCTCCTCCACTCCCTCGATGCTGTAAATGTTTGCATTTCAAATGCATCTCTTTAGCAAATGTTCATCGATCCAGAATGGCTGAGCCCTGAAGTAAAACCAGACGATGGCATGGCTGGTTGTCAGACTTGTTACTACAGCAAAACCTAAAAGCTCTCAAAAACTGGGCCAGATCTGGATCGCATTAGGCCTTTGAGCGTGTGACAGTCAGGCCTGACCCGAGGATCAGATGAGGGCTTCCAGAACCTACTTCCGAGTCTGAAGAGGTAAAACTCCAGCTACAAAACAACGTTACAGTCACAATGGCCTGTGGCCTTCATCAGGGCCATCCGTGGTTGACCCTGATGGTTTCTTCTCCATGCACCTTGGAGGTAATGTGAATTACTGCCTTAAGAAGGAGCTACTCATGTCGTCCAATTAAGCCCTTTTCAGACATGGATTATGTAACACTGCTGGCTTCATCTATCAATTAGGGGAAAAGGAGATTAATATTATAATAGCGAAGGAGAAAACTGGTCTCCGTTCTCTTTAGCTGGACCGCTGAAGAATTTTAAAACATATTTTACTGTTGAAGTCCAAGTTATTGACCGAGGGAGGCTCAATGCCTCTTCTCCCAGAGAATCGATCGACACATATCATTTTCCCTCATTTAACGTCACCGGAGAGCAAACTCTGCTTCCTGCTTGACAACATCCGAAAGTGCACAGGCAGTGAATGACAGGCATTAAGTCGGGACTCTCATTCAATTCCTGTTTGCTCACATTCTGTTCGTCACATGTCGAGCATTTCGCTGGCTATTCATCTATTTACGCATGAAGAACGGCATGAAAACATATTGCTGATATATAGAAAGATTACAGGTCAACAAATGTCATTTATTTAGATCCTAACTGCCATTATCTGTTAAAATCACCATTTTCCTTCATGGTTTTCTAGCTCAGCCTGTGATTTTAATTAATCCTGTTTACGAGTGAATTAAAAAATCTCTTCCTCACCGTCCTTCCCACACACACACACACGCACACACACCCACACACACAAATACAGATATACCCTTTTTTTTAGAAGAGTCTGTCCACGTCCTTTTGCCTTTCAACTGTGTAAACATGAATTGCAGTTGTAAAACCGTTTGTATGAGGAGCTTCGCCTTGAGACCAAAGCTCTCATTGTCATTTATTTTACACACCATTTCACCGACCTTCACTCCGAGGCAACATTGTTACGGCTCAACTTGAACTATAGTTGACTCGACAAACAATGTTTGGATCACTTTACTGGCTGTGCAGTGGAGCCTGCTCTTTTGAAACTTAATGAAACGAGCAGACCAAAATCCTTTCCCACCAATAAACAGGGTTTAGGTCAGCTGTGTTATGATTGGGTTCGGTTTAAACATTTGCATTAATTTCTTCACAACCCAGGTTCATATCCCCCTGTGCACCAAAAGACTGCATATAAGAAGTCGGCTTAGTCACGGTGACATCACACGTTGTTTTGTGGACTTTTGTTTTGAAGCATTGATGTCGGCATGTTGGCCGTTTGCTATCTGCAAAGAGGGCGGAGCTAAGTACGACCAAACGCTGAATACATTACTTTTAGGCAATCAACATGTCACAATTAACTTTTATGAACTGAAAACACATTGTGAAAGGGTTAAAGTTGTAAGACGAATACGCAAACAACTACCAGACCGGAAAACGCCGTGGTTGCGACCTGTCAATCACCTCGTAGCCCCGCCCCTAAAGCATCCCCTGCTTTATGGTCTGTTTGACTCTAAATGGACCATAATTTACTAAATGAACATCATGCTGTATTGAAGAAGACTTGAAACTAGAGATTGAGACATAAACTCATGTTTACAATGTTTACTGAGGGAATGAATCAAATCCCTCTTGGTACAGTCCAGATGGCCCATACCTGGTAGAGAGCGGGGCGTTCATGGGTTCCTGTTCATGAGAGCACCATGTTCAACCACCGAGAAGACCTCAAAGAAAATTACTTTTTATTCTAAGTTAACAAGACAGCAAAGAAAGAAATACTGAAATGAAAAGGTCCTCAATAAAGAAAATGTTTAAAGTAACTGAACAAGAATAGATTTAGAAGATTAGTCCATCCAAAATAATAGTAAATGTCAAACCCATATATATAGTATGGGTATATAGTTTCACACATTTTTCCCGGTACTGGGTTCACCCCTGTGGCGTAGAAACAAGATGGTCTATTTATGGTCTATTTAAGATGGTCTATTTATAGAATACATGCACGTCTTACTGTTTTGAAAACATAGAATCTATAAACCACCTGTATGTTGTCCAAACTGTGTGTTATTATTAACAATAAAGTCGAACAAATTTAACCCTCGTAAACATAGGCACAAGTTAAAATATATTAAGGATAAGGATTATGATAAAATTCTATTCTCAGAGCGTTCTAATACACCTGAACGTACCTCGACTCAAAACACACAGCATCTGTTTTTAATGGGGAAACAAAGCAATCAGACGTCACATCTTACAGTCACACTGACATAAATCTATGGTTTTTTTTGCATTCTCCATTTATCTGTCTCATAGCATGGAGCTCTTTGGTCCTATATAAATATTCATCATTATTTGTTGTGTTTATTACTATTTAAATCTGTTTTTGAGAGATTTAGGTTACTTGTAACATGTAGCTATATGGAAATAAAAAGGTTTTGAAGTTAAACTCTCAGTAAACATGGATACCACGAAAGTAGATATTTATACATTGGTACATGGTGTATTTTCATCCAATTTAAATGCTAATTGTACTTGTGCTTGTGAAGTGCTTTAAATATATATATATATGTAGTGTATGAATGTTAGTATATACATACCTGCTCTACCACTGAGCCGCGGTCGGCCGATTGCAGTAGAGAGTAATGTGAAACATTCAGCTGTATCATTATCTATTGAAACTTGCTTATAATGGCGATACTGCATTTGGAATTTAGATTTTCTTTCCAGGGGGAGCGTCTCCATTTACTCTGGAATGGTACCAGAACTCTGGAATGGTAATAGAAATAGGTTTTCTTACAATTTATTCATATTCCTCGGCTTCTTGCCTTTCAAAGGAGACCAGGAATATGCTCAGAAGTCTTATGGCTGATTCATTTTGAGTATGCCTTTAGTCTATTGCTTAGGACCGATGTGTCTTTAGGACAATGAATCAATGTGTATCTTACGAAAAAAAAACAGTAAAATGTTATTATAATGGATTATTTGATTAAAAATTCTACAGTTCTGTGATTAGATTTTATCGCGCAGTGTTTATTATTGCACCATGAACTGTCTGAGTGTGGGAGAGGAATAACAGTGTTGTATGTTTTCTTCATTTTTTTTTAATGCGGACAACATGACATACAGTATATGTGCAGCTGCGGAGCCTAAAAACAGCATGGAAGTAGTTCACTGAGACGAGAACTTCTCTTTCTGTCGTCTCCTTGTCACACTTTCACTGAACCGAGCTCGGCTTTTCTCTCTCTCTCACTGCGTCTTCTGTCTCTCCTCCAGCAGCCAGCGCTCAATAGTATTTTTGTCTCCGTTTGTGCTGAATGAAAGAGTCCTTTCCTATTCAGGTTTTGTTAAATGTTCAGTGCGGCGTTACGCAGGAGCTGCCTGGGAGAGCAGGAGAAGAGCGGCGCTGTTAAAATGAGATATCCAAACCTGGAAGAGGAGAAAAACAAAACAACAAAACAAGACGCAACAAAAACACTGGCATGAAATTCAAGCAGATTAATGACGACTACAAGTCAGTAGTCACGTTAACAATTAGCTTTGAAGGGGATTTCTCTATGAGGACCGAATCATCGTTGGAAATTACCAACTGATGGAGGAAGGAAGCAAAATGTCTGACAAATGGATGCTTATTTTTAATTTTTAATTTATTTTTTAATTTTTTTAATTTTTTTGGAGGCTCGAAAGCAATCAAGTCTTTTTTCCAACCTGCAGAGTTGGACAAAAACTCCTGACGCTACCCCATCATTTTCCTTTGATAGATTTCACCCTAATGAATAAACATTTATTTGCATACTTGACACTAACGACCGATCGGTTATTCCTTAATGGCCTCATATTTCTCTAATTGTATGAGTGTGCAAAGCTAATTAATTAGCAATTACCTGCTAATGGTTGCATGGTCATGAGCCTGAAGCCTATTAGCTTCCAATAAATACTTATTAAGAGGCCCTGATTGCTAAGTAGCTTATCATCAACATGTTCATCGGCTGATAATTGCAGCGTGTTCACTTTCTGTCTTCAGTTCGTGTTGATAGCAACACAGCGACTCTGACGGGGGGAGAGTGGATACGATTTTCATCAATTCCAAAGAATAATAGCTGGCAAGAGACATGGAATTGCAGTTTTGATCGAGAAAAAGTTGGACGAGGCACAAAAAGATGCTCTTTGTCCTCCACCCCCCCCCCCCCCACCCCCACCCAACCCCACCCCCCAGTTATTCCAGAGTCCTTTCACGTCTCGCTCAAAGGCGCCATCGACAGCTCGCGAGGACAATGTCTTTCACGTTTGCTGATTTTGTTGTAAGATTTGAACCTCTATAAGCCTGCTTCTCATCGGGCCTCACGAAAGAACCGCTCGCGGGACTAGATCTGTTCTTAAGTGGCTCTATGAGAGATTTAGAGATTTAGTTGGAACGTTATTTTGTGAACGTGTTACACAATTTACGAGAGGTCCGGACCTGTTATCCAAGCCTGTCACTGTATATTTCATTACCTTGAGGCAGTTTTGAGTTTAAACTGCATAATTATGTTGATATTATCCTGCTTGACTTTGCCATTTGATTCATATTCTATTTCTACGTTCATTCATATGGCTTAACAATATCACCCTACATTTATATGAGCTAGCGATGCTACCGTTTCACACTACAATATCGATATGGACATCTCAAACTCTCCCTCCCGCTGCAGTCATCAATCGCCTTCCTGTGGCGAGACCTTTCTCATACTCCAGATTTTTTAGTGACATTACGACCCTCAGGTGAGCCGGCAGTGACATCACGCGTTATTTTCCCCCCCATTGGTTAAAGCAGGTTCCCTCAATTCTGCTGCTGACGCTGTTATGTTATTAGCCTTATGGGGTATTATTAGGGCATTAATTAGGCTTAGTCACAATTATCATGAAGGCACGCTCATTTACACACTAATTACACATTCATTTAGTTTAAGCTGAAGGAGCGTTTGCTGTATCCGACGTGGCTCACTCATACAGCCCCGTCTGCCAACGTAAAGTAAGAGAAAGTTTAGATAAGAATATGAAAATACTCTTGAATGAGGTTCATTGTAATTGAATGACTAGAATCACATAAAAGCAAACATTAAAACAAACTAGAGGTTTATGACCCTGGCAGTTTTTCTACTTCTACAAACCAGATTCTCTGTGTTTTAGAAATACAGAATGATAACTTTTATGTTTGTTTCCCCGGAGGGAATTGAAAGCGTTTTGGAACACAACTCTTCAAATGCAGCGTCCCATGAAATACGGCGCCTACAAGGACGCAGCCGCACCTGTGAGCAACCTGACACCGTTTTTGATCAAAAGAGCCAACTTTTGAAAGTGCATAATCAAATAAAAGGAATTATTCATACAAAATGACACCCGGGCTCGACATCTCCCGGCTCTGAATGCAGCTTTTGAATTTCCAAACGAAGCGTTGTCATTTTCCGCGCCGTCTGTCCCGTGTGTCTCGGAGTGTGTGTTTTCGGCTTCTGTTTTTAATCACCACAATGCTCCCTCTCTGTGTAAACACAACATATATCCTCATGCTCGGCACCCAGAGACGCCTGTGGCTTATGAGGTAGCGATGGCAACGGCGAGATGCGCTCAGGCTTGCTCCCATGCAGCTGGGACCCATGCTGCGCTGCAACCTCAAGGGGAATGCTGGGAAAGTGAAGTGGGGGGGTCAAGGGTTGTGGATTAATTGTGTTGAATCAACTGTCAAGACTCATGCATGAGGATGCATCTTTGATATAACTTTATTTAGTTGTTTAAAAAAAAATAATTAAATAGGATATATGGATGAAAACTGTAGAGAAAGGGAAATGTGTCTATGAAAGCGAACAATAAACAAAATGAAGCGCTGGATCTAAAAATATGTTGGAAATAAAGTAAAATGTCAATGGAGAAAATGAAGTCAGGAAAGTGTGTGGGAGGAGGTGTGTGTGTTTGTGTTCAAAGACGGAGACATATACGGATGGAAGAAGAGAGAATTTATGCGTCAAGCTACTGAGGAGAGAGCTTCTAAAACCTGTCAAGAAAACATTGAATGAAGACTACTTCACCGCAACATTCAGGGAGCCATTTGCATTTCTTTTTTTTCCTCCAGCAGTTTTATCACCAAACACAGCACAGTAAACTACACTTTCCACATCATTGGCAGAAATATTCCTCCAATATGAAGAGTCTCATATTGGAGGGAATATTTTTGCTTTTTATGAGCATATTAAAATTGTTTATATGAATCAAAATGTGTCCTCAAATTACTGCAGAGTGTTTAATAATGGAACTGCCTGCACTTGTACGTCTGTGATTTCCACTACGTCAAAAAACATTCTCACTCCCAACGTCTCAAATACCGATTCCTGGTTATTGGCCCTTAGCTTCAAACGGTGTGTGTTTTCGGACCGAACTGTTCTGGGGAACCCCCGAGAGGAGCCGTCCACTGGGGAGCTCCCTTGAGAACTATAAAACTTGAAGGGCTTTTTTCTTTCCGTTTACACCACCAATAGGAACGCTGATGTCCAGCACAGTATTGCACACTTCTCCAACTGGAAAGATCGGCGAGTAGCTAGTTCGCTAAGTTCCACAAGCTGTGACATGCTACAATCATATGAACACAAGCAAAACCGCTGTCAGGAAAGTACCTTTGTTTTGAATCTGCTTTTGTTCTTGGGCTTAGTGGGTGTGCTTTGTGCTACTGGGTTAGCCTTTGTGCTGCTGGGTTAGCCTTTGTGCTACTGGGTTAGCCTTTGTGCTGCTGGGTTAGCCTTTGTGCTGCTGGGTTAGCCTTTGTGCTACTGGGTTAGCCTTTGGGCTGCTGGGTTAGCCTTTGTGCTGCTGGGTTAGCCTTTGTGCTACTGGGTTAGCTTTTGTGCTGCTGGGTTAGCCTTTGTGCTACTGGGTTAGCCTTTGTGCTGCTGGGTTAGCCTTTGTGCTGCTGGGTTAGCCTTTGTGCTGCTGGGTTAGCCTTTGTGCTACTGGGTTAGCCTTTGTGCTGCTGGGTTAGCCTTTGTACTGCTGGGTTAGCTCGCTGAGCTGCTGCTCCTACTCGTCTAATGTGCACTGGGTGTGCGCTCATGAACAAGTTACCTTCAGGACTTCACTGTCGGTCCATTTGTCCATGTTCCTTTTTTTCCCGCTACGAGCCATTTGTGTTTTGTGTTGACTTGTTGTTTACGCGGCTAACAGTTATTTTTTTTTAAAGATGAAACACCCGTCAGCGATTGCAACACAACATGGAGAGCTGCTTTATGTGGCGGTCGACCAACTGATAAAAAGAAACCCTAAAGGCGAGCTTTAACCCTGAGTAGTTCTGTTGTTCTCCTTGCTGGACTTATCAGAAGACGACTTCAAATCAATGACGTCAATGGTGGTTTGATGTCAAACCACACTTTGGGAGCCAGGGAAATAAGGGCAATCGGCGGCATACAAGTACACAACTCTGGCATTCAACAAGCATACAAATAATCCCAATGACCCACGAGAGAATGATACAGAGCTTTGTGTCATCTATAGACGCACCAACCTTCTATCTTCACCAAAAAAGTGATCTGCGGTGTCAATAGTATTTGGTACGTAGCCCTCTTTTGCCGATTGGGATGACAGAGTTATTTAAATACATCTGCATAACTGTGTAGGGTAGACTATTGGCTATCTTGTCTGTCAATGCCACCAGTGATGATTGTTTTGTAAAAGCAATAGCCCCCTTTACACAGTGATATGTTGTAATTATATCACAGCTAAAGTCCGTTGTTCGGCCCGACGCAAAATGGAAGGTATATTATTATTACTACCGTTTTTTTATTTCAGTTCAGTCAAACTGATCAGAAAAAAACCAACTAATTAACAAATAAAAAATAACAAAACAGTTCTAATTAAAGAGTTTAACTACAGATAAAGAGCTGACGGATGGTGGATGTAAGAACGTCAGTTAAACCGCTTCAGAACTGTGCCAGCAGGGGTTGCCACTAGCAACAGGAAGTTCAACTGACACGACTGCTGGTGGCAGAATAATGGTGGAAAACATATCATATGAATCATTTTTGCAAAAGTCACTTGTGACTAGTTTGGATGGCAGTGACAGATAACGCTGTTCTCATACGGGTCGTTGTTTTTTTTGGGGGGGGGGGGGAGATGACGAGAAACGTCTCGTAAACCCTCAGTCTCCGACGACACTGATGCTAATCGCGCTGCATCTCATCTGACAGAGTGTGTAGATGTCACAGCACCGCCCACACCGCTTGATTGACAGGTGATGTCTGAAGAATGAGGTGCAGGAACATCACAGCAAAAGAGAGTGCTCAGCAACAGGGAAGATCGCTAGTTGTGTTTGGGTCTTAGTCTTCTGAGGAAAGTCTCATTGAGATAAAAAAAAAAAATATAGCAGGCTGCTTTAACTGAGATTGTTGATTGGATGAAGAATCGTGAAGCTTAAACAGCCTGGAAACAACTTAAAACCGCACCTTAAAGTGAAATATAAAATGAATTTGTCAGACCAGCAACCAGAACTGAAAGCAAAGACGTTCTGAAGCAACGAATTAAAGTCACAGAAATAGATCCAAATTTAAATCTAACTGCTGTGGGTATAGTTGGAGCCTTTTGGAAAACACCAGCTCTTCTTGTTTTTAGCTCGAGCTTCACAGACAAAATCCTAAACCACTCTGCAGACATCACTTAGATTTTTGAAATTTATTTCATCAAAGGGACCCTTTACAACTTTCTACATCAACCGCGCTCTGAACAGTGAGATGCAACTTCAGTTGTGCAAGAAAAAGACCTCCTCCTGAAGAACATTTTTAATGAGTAAGAGAATTTGTATTTGCTTACTGACGCCTACTCCTCACAGGCACAAAGGTTGATCATTCGAGACTCTTTTAATTAAGACAAGAACAACCAATGCAGCAAAGTCACTCCTCCTCAGCAGTCTGAAATCTCTCTCACTCTTATAACGACAAAATCTAAACTTTTTCCGGCTTCACATGGGGAGCGTATCGCTCGTCCCACACTTTTCACACACTTGTCAGTCATCTTGATGAGCTGTCATCCTGCCCGAGGCTGAGGTAACCGGCATCCACAGAAAAACCTCCACGGGCGTCGTTCGAGGAAGCAGGAGCTGAACCCCCCGACAATCTGCCATAACAAAAGGCAACGCTGATGTTTACTGCTTTTTGAACATCTGGCGTCACTGGCACTTTCATCTCCTGCTTCCTTGGTGAACAGCCAAGCTCACTGCAGGTCACAGGAAGTGGTTTATACAAAACAAAAAAACAAAAAAGCATCCATGCTATCACTGAGGCGCCAATGCAAAAGGGAAAAGATTGGATTTAGGCATCAAGCGGAAAGGGTCACAGATAAACACTGGGCGATGATTTATACTATTTCCCGTTCATTTGATAGCCTTTTGATATGAAAATCTTCCACAACGGGCGCTTGAGCTCCACAAAATCTATAATGTCATTTTGGAAAATGTCACCAACATACAAGAAGGCGCCGCGTCCGTTAACTGCAACAGGAGCTCGTATCGATCCTAACAGGTAACTAAATCTACCTGTCAAAATAACGCCTTGAGCTCAGAGCTAATATATCTTAGCGAGCAGATATATAGCGGCCGCTACGAGCTAGCGAGGCGGTGGGTGTCGGGGGTAACGGCCCCGTTGTTTAGCCGACGTGTCACATGAATCAGGCCGATTGTATGATGGCCTTTTCTGCCGCGGCGGCCTCGTAAACACCAAGGTCAGCCGCAACAGTGGATGGAGACATAAATGGGTCATATATATTGCAACAAGGCCGCGGGGGTCAACGCAAACATGACCTTGAGCGCAACCTCGTTTGCACTCCGCCCCCCCACCCCCCAGAGTACTCATTCTCCCAGACTCCTTTATTGCTGGTTTCTATGGCAACAGTCTGCTCGGCGGATTGGCCTCTTAATAGTTAATAGCCAGCTAGTTCTTATGGAAATGGAAAGAAGAAAAAAAAAAAAAGAAAGATAAGCCGGGGCCTCGCTTCGTGATGTTTATATGGTGACTGGAGCGCCGGGCGGCTGATCTTTTTCCCCAGGGGGCGTTTGATTCGCTGCTCCGTGCACTTCACACACACCCTCCTCCACCCAACACATACACATTGCACTACTCCCACTTCCACCACTCGCCCATCCGAGGCCCGGGTCGAGCCATCCCGCCAGGGCCCCCCGGGTGGAGGGGGAGGGGGGGAGGGGGAGGGCGGAGAAACAAAGATAATAATTGGCTCCAGTTTATCGTTGACTGCGTTGTGCGCTTCGCCCGTTTGATGTATTCTTTGGTGGCATGCAGCAACAGCCCAAAGAGGCTCCTCCTCAACCAAGAGCCATACGAGCTCATCCGTGAAACATCCTCCGAAGGCCCGGGGGCCATTAGGCCGAGCAGCAACAGCTTCATCAGTCGCGGGAGGGGCGAGGGCGGAAACAGAGACAGCGATACTGATTTGATCGGGGATTGCATGTCGTACATTATTGTATTCTCAACATTAATATGGCTTTCAAAAAAGGAAAGAAATTAGATCAGTGGTGTCTAGTGCCTTAATTTGATTTGTCAACTTCGCTTGATCCACCAGTGGATCCAGTGTGTCCCACGTGGAGCCAAGATATGGTAGAAGGACTTGTGCAGCGCTTTTCTTGTCTTCCGACCAGTCAAAGCGCTTTAACACTACATGGCATTCGCCCGGTGGCGGGGGGGGCTACCATGCAAGGTGCCCATCTAAGCATTCACACACATCCACGTTAGCTTCCAGAGGAGTCAGGGATTTTGAACCGCCGATCTTCTGATTGAGGGACAACCCGCTCTATCTTCAGAGCCACAGTTGCCCAAAGTTTTTTCATTTCAACCAAAGATCACCCTGCTGCTCAAATCCAAGGAATAGTCTCTGGTCAAATTGGCAAGAACTCTTCCAGGTGGAGCAGATTTCGCAATCACTGCAGCTTTCTGCCAAAAGCCTTCAGCCACCTTGGAACCACGAGCCACCCGTTATCACTCCTGACACACACCCGGTCAACGCTGTGAATTAAATCAAAAACACTCGGTTTAAGTTAAGAAAAAAAAAGAATGATGGTTGGAAATATAAGTACGTACTCAAAGTAAAAACAGCAACATCGTACAGAGACGCGTCGCAAACCTCTCCAACGTAACATCAAAATAACTCTTCACACTTCGGCCTCCATCACTGGTCTCTCGGTTGAAAGTCCCGCGTGTTTGTTTTAAATTGATTGTAAAACTGTACAGTCTACATAAATGAATGTGGCTTTGGAATGCATATCTATGCAAGCTGTAAAAGAAAATAAGAGAATGTTTGACAGCACAAAGTATCCTGCTGGGGATTTCTTTTCTTCTTCTGCAGTTTAGGAGAAATAAATAATTACTTATTAAACAATAATTTCCCTCAACGCTGTTGCTTGTTTTTTTTTTTTTTTGTTTGTTTTGTTTTAAATTGTACATCTTCCAAAAGCGGATTGACAGATTCGGTTTAACAGTCACGTCAACAAGGTAATGGAAAAGTGGGAATGAGAAGGGAGTCGGCGGCAGGCAGTGCTGCTTAAAATACACTGGGGGCGAAGAATGCAAGCTGGAAATATGATAGGTGATTACCTCTTGCTCATTGTGAGAATGAAAGTCTTATAATAGAAACAGAAGTTTCACAGAGAAAGGGGTGAGGGAGTTAGAGTTTTTTTATTATTAATGCTTCCTTTCACAGATCACAGCTGATATCATCTGGGGAGGCAGCGTGATGCCAGTGGGTTCCACGCGCTCCAGCTTTACTTTTTTTTTTTTATATATTGTTGTTCTTTCCGCGCTGCACTTAGGCAGCGATTCAGGATGAATGGACATCGGCTGAGGTAAATATAAAAGGAGTGGGTAGAGACAGAGAGAGAGAGAGAGAGAGAAAGAGAGAGAGAGAGCGAGAGAGAGAGAGCGAGAGCGAGAGAGAGCATATACACAGGGAATGTGAAAGGGAGGAGATGGAGGAATATGGACAGTGACAAGAGTGGGAGAAGGAGAGGGAGATGAGGATGGACAGACTCGGCGATGGCGTCCACAGGAGGGAGGGAGGGAGGGAGGGAGGGAGGTGAAGTGGGAGCTCTCGAGGAGATCTCATCCAGGAAGTCATGTGTCCGCTCTTCAGGATGTTTGGGTACCTGGCAGCAGGAGGAGGAGGAGGAGGAGGAGGAGGAGGAGGCATTAAATCGGGAGCACCTCGGGTCGTACGCGCTCCGGACAAGAAGAGCCGGGTCGACGCTGACCTTTTATTAAAAAGTGACATCGGGTTCAGTGGTGGGGTCGTCGAACCCTGACGTGGTCGATGTGACGCGGTTTGATTGATGACATATTTACACTGCAAGAGATCCGACTGGTTGTCTTTGACAAGCCACAGAACTTTAATTAATAGATTTGCATTGGAAACCGTGCAACTATGCAAGAATTTCTTATTACGATTACGATGATGACGACACACCAGTTCGTTGGTGTATGCTTTGTCTGTGACCGAGCAGGAGTCCTTCACTCTGAGGATCGGCGGTTCGATCCCCGGCTTTAAATTGTGGCAGGTGGCCCCTTGCATGGTAGCCCCTGTCATCATATGATGAATGCACTCTTTGTAAATTGCTTTGGATTTAAAGCTTCAGCTAAATGTAATGTAACATATTTACTATTCTCATATCTATTCTCATTTCTTACTGATATGAAGTCTGTGTGTGCAGCACGGCGGGAGCCGAGCATCAAAGTGTCGCATGAAGACTAAAAAGCTGAACCTTGTCAAAACCACTTATTTGGAGGTGAAACAGAAAAGTGGAACGCGCTGGAAATGTTGGTCACGATCCATAATTGCACGGAAAATCTGTCCACGCTCGATGGCCGAGAGTCAAAACCGAACAAGGAAGCGCAGTTGTTTGTTCAGCAAAGCTGAACGGATGATTGCGGTCGACAGTCTGTTTGTTTCTTCCAAATACTGTAATTTTAAGTTACCATTATTACAGAAAGGCGGCATATCTCCGACCTCTCCGACTGTCTGCTCGTTCCCGGTTCCTGCAATGTTTAGTCACAACCTCGCATCTCAATAATGACACAAAGTATCACCACGTCCAGCTAAAAGGAGAATGCTCTACAATATTATTTAAAAGAAACAGTCTCACCAATTCTTGGATTAGCTTCAAGGTGAATCACAGGTGTTAAAGGGCGACTTTTTCAAGCTGGACCTTTTTACCATGTTTTTGTGTCCGACTGCCTGAAGCTTAGTTTATGGTCACCATAACGAAGCCCAAAATTATGTAATCACAGCCTGCGTGTCACAAATAGTTTACTGATAAGAGCAATACCCGCCCAGGGATTATATACAACAAATGAATCTACATTTGAGCAGATACTGTATATTTTTTTTCAGCCAAATCAAAGTGTTTACAGGATATTCAACCTTTTGTTTCTTCACGATGAATTTAATACTTGACTTCTTCCTTCACAGTGCACGTATTAAAAGGCAATAAAGAGATATGACGTTTTGCCGGTTACATGATAACAAGATTTTCTGAAAATTGGTCTCTTGCAATTTGGCGCCGTCGGTCTACGGCCACTAGAAGTGTTTGTTTTTGCCCCGACGTGCTCAGATTGTTGTCATAAGTGTCTGACAACATTATGGAAAGAGTCTCAATCAAGGAGGAGTCACGTTCTGAAATCTCGTGAGGTGACGTGTTGGATTTTTCTGATAGCAACGCCGACATCTGAAACTCCTTTTGATAAGCGTCCCTTAACTTTGGCTGTTAAATACTCTTTCTGGCATTTCTACACTGCAGGTTCGTCAACATATTGTATTTGCCAGTTTATTATCAGCCGATATCGATGGCCGAAGAGCAAAACCTCCTATCTGAAAAATTCACTTTTTTGAGAATACAAAAAAAAAAAGAATTAGTTTTCTTGCAGAATGCTATTTGTTAAGGATACCCAATACATAATACAATGTATAACAAACAAATGAGAAACATATACAAAGAGCAGGTAGGAGGTTATTGCACTTTTCCGGGATCATTCTGCAGATAAGAGGTTTTGCACTTCGGCCATCGACATGTTGTTATGGACGATGAACAAGTCTGAATCTAACGCTAAAAAAAATTAATTTCTGCAGTGTAATTTGGGTAATAATCAAGTAGAGAGTAATGGTGCTTTCAGAGTCTGATTCATATTCTGAACTGTTCCTAGGGTAGGGGAGAGAGAGAGAGAGAGAGAGAGAGAGAGAGAGAGAGAGAGAGAGAGAGAGAGAGAGAGAGAGAGAGACCCGGTGGCCATGGGAGGAGACTATGTGCAGCTGTGGTTCCATTAGACATGTCAATATTAACTGTTAGCTGTAAAGACCCAGAGGTTTTTGACTGGAACACTGTATGGTGGAACAAAGCCATGGAGGACCTGATCTGCTGAACGGCTGCTGCTTAAAGCCAGGTCAAATACAGACACACACACACACACACACACACACACACACACACACGTATAAACATAGGCATCCTCTCATTATTTGTCAGTTGCTCATGCACAGTTTTCCCCTCTCCCTGTCCTTTGTGTAGATACAAACACATGGAACTGGACACACAAAGGACATAAACACATGCTCATGTGTGCCTAATGCTGTTGGACAAACTGGATATATATTTTGTGTTTACCCTTTCCCAGCGTGATGTTGAAATTGTATGAAATGTGTTTGATCGACCGAGTCCCACGGGAGGGTGAATAAATAGCGCTGCGTTTACCAAAATGTTCCACCACGTCGTTACCGGGGGACGGTCGTGGTTCTGTTCGGTAACCAAAAACACTCCGTTGGATTTGGGGAAGGAACTAAAATCGCGGTTGGGCTTAAAGTAAGTTTGTAAACCAGTTAAAATACGTGTCGGGGGAAACAGTGGCCGGTTGTTCAAAGCGTAGAACACACACACGGATAGCAGTCGGCACCGACTACGTGGCACAAAAGGACACGCTGAAAGAAAGTCGGGGCATTCTTAGTGCACACAAAACGACTTACACACTGTTGTGTCGTTCATACGCCAATTGTTGAGAGCAGGCTAGTTTGGTATACACATATTAAAGGCTGTAAGATAAATAAAAAAAATGTGTAATGATCTAAAAGAATATCTAAAGTTATATTACATACGATGATGTAAAACACCCCCCCAAAAAAATCTCATTAAGCGATTATCACCAATCGGTTACTTGACTAATGTTTCAGCACCGATATGAACACATCTGCAAGGTGACTGAGAGAAATTGTGGCAAATTTATAATTTTTTAGGACCATTTTGTGACCATTTTCAGGTGGTTCCTCTGTACTTTTCAACAGAAGGCTAGAGGTGGACACATAGCACACTGTATTTGCACATAAACAGTGTCAAGCTGTCTCCATTTCCGTAATAAGAATCAATTATTTACCCTCTCGCATGAGCACACAGGAGAACACACGGTCTATTTCCAGGTCCATGCCTTCATTCATTCAAAAGGACGCACGCACACACACACGCGCACACACGCACACACACACACACACACACACACACACACACACACACACACACACACACACACCTCACAGTCAGCTGCTTCCAGTCTGTTTACAACCAGAATCTTTTGTTTTGGCCTGTTCCGCTGAGTGCATGAAGGGAAGGGATGGGGGAGGGGGGAAGGGGGGGGGGGAGAGTCCCCTCAACCTTGACCAGGCGCCTCCGCGTTGCTTCTCAGTTATGAATAGATAAGAATAGATAACATTCTTCACGGGTATTGAACAGTGGGTGAGCACAGCGTTGGCAGATCGCGTGTGTGGTCTTGTGTCAGACGGGATTTCTGAGTCAGTTGCAAAGCGAAGAACGTTTGTCCGCATGAAGCACCGATTGGAAATCAGATAACTGGTGACACTTTGCAACATTACAGCTTCAAATAAATCTCACAAAGTAGGTGAGGGAAAATGGTAATAGCATTAAATGCTTTATAATGCTTGCGGTTGTCAGGTAGATTCCTCAGTATTAACCTGCCCCGGTTCAACCTCCTCCCCAGAGCTTCATCTGTCATCATCCTTCATCTTCCTCCATCACACATTCATCCATCAGGCATTAAAGGAAAATCCAGGACTAAAACACAGACACTTAATCATTGTTAAAAGAAATCTGGTATTATTGCTACAGCTATTATTATAAATGTAGTATAGAGGAGTGTATGAAAACAGCATACAGAAAGAGAAACGGGTGGCTTTTTATAATATTATGAACAGGTCATACAGTGTGTTTTCTTTTTATAATATTGTGAACAGGTCATACACTGTGTTTTCTTATAAAATCATGTAAACAAAGAGCAAACTCTGAAATATGAGTTTAATGTTGTGAACTTAAATTAAAAACCCAGTCGCAAGAATGTTTTTTTTTGGGCTTTGGTCGTTTTCGAAAAAATACGACCACATTTCTGAACCAAAAATATGCTCCACAAATTTCCTATTACGTTTGCAGAAACGCACAATGCCACATGTTGAACAGGTTTACTGAAAAAGATCATGGTTTGTGTGGAAGTAATAATTTAACGACGTAACATAACGACAACAGAACTAACATAAATAAATAAGAAGCGCCGTTAGCGGACTATCTTACGTAACGTACCGTAACAAGCACGACGTTGCCCAACGAGTGTTGAGTCAACGTCGGCTTTTGTTCTCACACGGGACACGAACAGCGGTCTCCGGGGTGAATGTCCTGTGTTTGTTTGCAACAATAAGGCTGCATTACAGGGAAATGTGTATAAAATAATGATAATCCATCTGATATGTGTCTTGGGTTTGAAAACGATGCTCCGCGTAAGCTTGATATAGCCTCAGTAAAGCTCTGGAACAAGCAGATACATAATGTTTTATGTATAACTTTGAAGCAAATAAGCCTCGAGGGAGATTTAATAGGATTATTGGGTTTCAAAAGATCAAACCAGCATTAATTAAGCAACATTTTTTATATTAAAGGAGTACTGCACTTTAGCATTGCCCTTTTATACATTGTTAGACAGTTAAAAAAAACACATCAAATCATTGCAACAAAACCAGAGATGATGTCTTTTTTTTATTTTTATTCCATGCAGTCTTCTTCCTTATCAAGATCTGGTGCCTTTATTACCCACAATGCCACTTGAGCTCCACCAGTTCAACTGGAGATTTGGGTGCGCAGATAATACAGCAGATGATAAAGCCTCGAGCCGCTGGTCCTGAGCAGAGATGAGGAGCGGGCTAAAGAGGTCAACACGTTGCCACGACTTCATGCAGCTCCCTACGGAGCAGCAAAAGGTTGTAATTGTAATTTTTATCCTATGCAGTAGTATTGCCCAAAAACTATAAACATTCACACGGACAATGAGCAGCCCGCTCAGGCAGAAAAGGTCCAGGACAAGGTGAGTACTGTTATTGGAATCTGCCCAGCAGCGAACCGGAGGAGCGAACACTGAGCAGCTAGATGTTTGAGAAGGAGACCAAACCAGAGCTGAAAGGAGAGTGAACGTTGGACTTATTCATCACGTGGACAGAAACGTGTAATTGGTTTGTGGTAAAATAAGAAATAAAAACAGCCTCAGTGTGAATGTTGTTCCCTTAGTTTTCGTATACAGATATTGTATTTGCATTTTTTAAAACACGATGCTCGTTTCATAAAGATTCCAAGCGACCCAGCAGCAGACAGACATCTTACACTGAATGCTGAATAATTCCCGCAGAGTGAGCTCCTGCTTTGTCTTTTTTTTTTTTTTTTTTGCTAAAATTTAGAATCCATTTGTCCTTGTAGCTCGGTCGTGTGAAAGCAAGAGTGATGTGGGGTGGAGTGAGGAGGGGGGAAGTGGGGAGGGGGGGTAGAGTAGAGGGGGGGGGTTTGAGGGTGCACAAACACTCCAAAATCCTTGAGCGCAGTCCCAGAAGTAACAGGAGTACACAGAGGAAGGACAGAGGACACTCCTCGACAGGAAGCGCCGCGAAAAAAAGAAAAAAAGAAATCAGCCTCTTTTCATTGTCACTACGAATAATCTGGCCTCGGCCCAAATTAAATATTTAAATAATAAGAGAGGAACAATAACAACACCTTGCAAGTGTCCAGAATCAAATCCCGCACGGGCTTCGGGGAATAAGGGTGAATACAGCGGTTCAAATCCTCCTGTTCGAGCATGTGTGTTGATGTGTGTGCGTGTGCGTGCACGTGCGCGTGCGCGTGTGTGCGTGTGTGTGTGCGTGTGTGTGTGTATGTGTGTGTGTGTGTGTGTGTGTGTGTGTATGTGTGTGTGTTACTACTTTCAGCAGTGGCTCATGTTGCAGATAAATGTCTGGTTTTAGCAGTCAGGCTGGGATAAGCATTATTTGAAGAACATTTTCTGTCAGCTGCTGCCTTGCTTGTTAGCTGCACATATTCACACACACGCGCGCGTGCACACGCACACACACACGAACAGGTGCATACACGTATATAACTATATGTAGCACTCAAATGCATACTGACAAGCATGAACGCAAACCTGGACTAGAAGACATTCTAATGGAAATACAATGTGGCAGGCAGGTATAGAAATATATAGCTGCGCACATACAGTATATGCTCAAATAGATGCTATTATAATAATGGTCATCTTTTTTTTTTGTATAGCATTTTCCTTAAGCAGGTCACATGGTGCTTTGAAAGGATGAAAGCAAAAGAGAGTAAGAGTGTAAAATTCAAGAAGCTCTTTTATGAACGTGTTTTCAGAAGGGAGTTAAAAGAAGCAGAGGACTTCCTGTGTCAGAGATCAGTAGTCAACGTCTTTTAAATTACAGGGACTCTGACCACTAAAGCTTGATCACCATTATTCACCAACCAAGACCCAGAATCAACCAGCCAGGCTCCGTACTGTAATCTTAGAGGACACTCAAGCTAACAGGGTTTAAAGGTCAGCATGTCACTGCGTATTGGAGCAAGACCATTTCCTTTAAAAGTCAGGAAAATACTGCTATGGCACTAGGATTCCTTGTCTTCAGTGCAATATCATAAGTGAAACAATGAACTAAATATATATATATGTATATTTATATTTTTGCCAAACCAAGAGGAAGCACGTATGTATTTTGAGAACTTGAGAGGACCATGAATGGAGCCCTGAGGAACACCACAGGCACATTGAGGGTCCCAGCTGAGAACTTTAATTTGGTGTTGATTTTGGCGGTCCCTGTGGCCAAAAGCAGTACTGGTTCCGTGCACCAGGGCCCCTTCAGAAAACCTCATCCTACTGCAGCACGGTCTGCCCCCACGCTCAGCCCTGGTTCTGGTTCTGGACCCAGCAGTATTGTGCGGCCAATCGTACATCATTAACTGCTCTGTGATCGGTAAATATTTGGTAAACGGATAGACGAGGACAAACACACTCTCACATGCACACAAACAAAATGCACCCATGAAAAGCACTGACACACATACACCCTTGCCAAACACCCACACACATAGAAGCGTGTAGAAATAACCTGCAGGGAAATATGCACATATGCATGAACTCCAGAGAGCTTCTACACATAATAACACATACGCACATTTACCTCAAGGGATAAAAGAGCTGCAATTTGCTGCCAAATCTAGTGTTATTTTGTTTGAGTGAAATGGTCCAATTTTTTACTTTTTCCATCAGGGCTGTTACCTTGAAAACCATCCACAGCCCTTTGGCTTTACTATACATCAATTCATGTGTTTTTCTGGCACATCTACAAAAGGCATGTATATTTTTCAAAATAATACTTGATAGTGACAAATTTGAATGTATTTACCGGGCGTGGAGTCGAGATCAAAAAGAATGGCCGAGGTGTAGGTATGTCACTGTGCGTGAAATATCGCAGACGCTACACCTCGACACCCGGCACGCAGCAGACCGTGCGTATGAATCTGCACATCTCCGGGAGGAGCAGAAGCCCACTGCTGACGAAGAAAGAGTGAGTGTAACACTAAACTATGGCACAGAAAAGAAATGGAGCAGCAAAAAGCCAGCTCGCATCGCTGTTATATAATTAGTATGTCAAGCATTGGGCCCAGTGGCCGAAAATAGTGCCGCTGCCTGGCCCGGGGAGTTGTAGAGGGGGGTGAGGGAGGTGGTGTGAGATGAGATCTGGGGGAAGGGGTTCAAGGCCCGATATAACGGCGGTCTAATCACGCCAGTCAAGAATCTGAAGCGGCCACACACGCAGTGTGTAATCCCTGACACAGTTGGCGGTGCTTTGCTGACGTGACATCCAGAAAGTCAGGACTGGGGAGGAAAGTGCTGATCTGTTCACTCCCAGACGGGACATTCAGCTTCCACTTGATGGATTAACTTAAAAGGCGTTGTGATGGGACATTCATTTGTCACTTATTAGATATACGTGGTCTCACAAAAAGATCTGGGTCTCTGTGATGAAAAGGGTGTTCGGGTACAAATCATGGCTGGGGAAAATTTGGGGATTCTGAAAAGATTCATGGGAAAACCCCTGAATTACATTACTGTGTTGTCGTTCTATGTCATGGTTCACAAACATCCCCCCTCGGATCCCCCAAGGGTGGCACGATAAATCCCGGGGTCGCGTCTCGATTGGAAAGATACGGAACAAAAACATATTTCCACGACACATGTTATGTTTTACCTTTTTACTTCATTTAAATATGTCAGATTTGTCGGCATCCAGCGGTGAGGTTGCAGAACGGAAGCAACTAAAACTCACCAAGCGTGTGAGAGAACTACGGAGGCCGACGCCAAAATACAAATAGCCCTCTATAGAGCCATTGTTTGTCCACTCTGGGCTGCCGTAGCAACATGGTGGATGATATGTAGATATAAATGGCTTATTCTAAGGTAACGAAAACACAATGATTATTTTCAGGTGATTATATGCTTAAGTAAACATACTTATGATTATTATATAACATGTCTGCCGATAGATCCTAAAGGTTCTGGCCCTTTAAACATTCTTTGTTTTTAATTTGAAACACCGGATGATTTCACCTCTTTTAGATTTTATTATGGCATCATCACCTAGATTCACACATATTTACAAACATCACTCTTCAGTACATTCATGTTCTCAAATATTCTTCGAGTTATTATACTATATATTAGAAAATATTTATACTCCAAAATCATATATTTGTAGTGCATTAAGGCAGGCCTTTCATTGATTTAGGAAATTAATATTGCTAGTTCAAAATATTCTGCAAGAGTTTAGGAAGCTAAATATTATGCATGATGGAACCTAATAAGCATTACCTCAAAAGGTAAGCCCTTCATTTGTTTAAATATGAACATTTTACTCTAGTTTCAAGTCTTCTTCAATACAGCATGATGTTCATTTAGTAAATTATGGTCCATTCAGAGTCAAACAGACCATAAAGCAGGGGATGCTTTAGGGGCGGGGCTACAAGGTGATTGACAGGCCGCTACCACGTCGTTGTCCTGTCTGGGAGTTGTCCTCGTTTGTCTCAGTCACCGTTTTCGCAGTGTGTTGCCTATGAAATCAGAATGTGAACATTGTAAACTGCTAATCTCTAACAGTGACAGTTGATTTTAAATTTGACTCCTCCCCCTTTGCTCTGCTGTCTTCCTCGGCTTCCAGATCATTTTCCTCCTGCCTTGTTCAGAACTGCCTGTGCATTTTTCCTCCTGGCTCTGACTCCTCTTATCTGGCACCTCTCTTGCCCACCTGATTATTCTCTAATCATCCGTTACCTCTATTATCGACATGCTGTTGCTCCGACCTTTTCACCTGACCGTTGGCTCCTTTGAATTTCCACTAATTTACGCTCGTTCTAACACAGCACTCGCTCGCTGGCAGATGATAAGAGCATCGGCTAAATCCCTGAGATGCAAATGTTAAAACTGCCTTCAGACAGGTTTATGGAGCATGTGGGATCTTCACCCTGGAGAAAACTTTGTAAAATCAACTGTATCTGCCGTGGGATTCATCTCTAGATCAGATCTGAGCTCCCCCCCTTCAGTCTGTGAGCAAACAGCATTATGAATGAATGAGACGATGTCAGAAGAGATCATTGTTTAGGTTATCATCTGTCGAGAGCAGACATTGATAGAGATGTCTTTCCCCTTGATTAGGCATGACCCATTTCTACCCCCAACCCCCCTTCACACACACACACACACACACACACACACAGTATATGCAGTACATATAATCAGGAGCATTTACGCAGGCAGCTATTCCTGCAGAGATGCACATGCACACACTGACAAACATTTTAGCTGGGATGAGCACCACGCAAAACCACACACACACACACACACACACGCACGCACACACGCACAAGCCACAGATAAGACGCCCGTTGTCACGACGACTCCAATCGCTGACTTTGTGATGCAATTTCTGGGTCGTTGAAAGAGTTGAAAAATGCCGTCAATCAAACGGCGACATCCAAAGCGCCCGGGGGGGAATTCGTCCGACCTCTTCTCGCGAGTCCCTCAAAGGCAGCTCGCCGACTCAGTGGCGTCACGCAACGTTGGGATAGGGGTTTCCGATGGTTACGGGCGACGCACTACGTTAAGAGGCCAGCAGAACCTGTTGGAGGAAGTCAGGTCCAGCTCCTTGAACGTTAACTTAACATGAGAAAAATGTCAAAAATAGCAACTTAACGCCTCCCTGACATTTTCAAAAGCACGCGTTCAAAGAAATGTGACAAGCGCCGAGGCGGGTGGTGCGAAGACCTCGGTGTTCCTGCAGGATTGCGTCCGAAGGGGCTGCTTCCGTCAATTTCGGTCACTTTCAGAAAACAGACAATCCAACATTCATGTCCACGTTATGAAGCGATGGAGGGGAGGAGGAAAGGGGAGGGTTTGAAACTCTCTCTCTAAAGCTAATCTTTTCTTTTTTGTTCTCCACACAACTTTTCCTGTGTACAACTGCACGCAGCACAACCATGAACTCCCCCGAGGACAGATGGTTCAAAAGTGTGCCCTCATCTCCATTTGTACGATTCATTGTGTCAGGACTGCGAAGACAGAGTCCTCTGGAGAGTGACCGCAGGTTAAAAACACTCTTTACCCTTAGACGTGGTCAAAAGGACTAATTTCATTGGAGCACACTGAGCCCCCGACACATTATCCAACCATCACTAGAGTCACTCGTGTAAGTGAGGAGAATGTGGTGAAAAGACCCATCGGGTTGTAGTTACACGTGTAACGTGTCAGCGAAACGTGAGCCGGTGATTGATTAAAACTGGAGCACATATGTTCTTCTGTCAGACACGCGTGAGAGGCATGACGGAAAACCGTAGCAGCGAAGCTAAATCAGGAACTTAATCAGCCGATAGAGTGGCGGAGGGACTGACTCAGAAAAGTGGATTTAGTATGAAGTGGCTCTTTAAGTGGCTGTTATTGCTTACTTCATATACGACGTCACAAAGGGGGGTTCTCTCGTAGTGACGAACCTCCAGAGAGTCACCCCCCCCCCATCCCAACCCCCGACTCGGCTGCTCCCTCTCGGCTTCACGGAGCTTTGAAGTAAGTCTCCGTGTTTAGCTGTCGTGCAACTGTAGTGTTTCGGTTCACTCTCACCGCTCTCGTTGGCTTGTTTTTGTCCGCGGCTGTATAAAAAAAAAAAAATCTCTTAAAAACCCGACTTTTCACTTCCTGCTCAACCAACTCCTTCTCGCTCCCGTCTCTCTACGGCGGCTCGGTCCGTGGCCCTACGCGTCAAACTGTGGCGCTCCAAGTAGCCATCAGTGCCTAGTGAGCTGAATCATTAGCTTCATGGAAACAGAACAATTTAGTTTTTTTTTCCCTGAGTGATTCTCTGCTGTGGGGAAGGAGTTGGGAATGTTAGACTAAAATGTGAGGAAGGAAACCTAAGATGGTTTCTAATGCACCTTCACAGTGACATGTTCGGTTCCCTTTCCTTGCCTCGTATTTGAAGAGCCAAACAAAGCCCACAGTACTGTACTGATCTGCGATACATGAGGGTTAACCAGATGTCAAGCTGAGCTTCAGCGCACGTCGCTCGGCCTGTAAACGTCATCTGCCCGTTATCCGTGTTTTTCTTTTCTTTCTAACGTGCCGTTGACGCCCTTCGGGGGGATTTGGGCAGAGGTCACCTGTGCAGTTGGTAGATGTTCAGCGATGTGTTCGAGGACGCTTGAGCGGGAGAGATGCTCAGCGCCATCGAGGTTCGAGTGAAGCTTCTGTGTTAAATGGAAAGATGTGCGGTGGTTAATGTGCCGAGCGAGTCTGATGACGCCTCGGGCTCGTGTAAGGAGTTTAAAGGCCTTTTCTATCTCAAAAGATAAACTACGAACTGAACATTTCTTTTGTATTACTTTCTCGAAGAAGGAATACTGAGAGTCACATATCTCTCCTTACACAAACATGTATTAAACTTAGGATGTCACATTCAATGTCTGGCTGGTTTTGATACGACGGGACTTTTAATCTGCCATGAAACAAAGTTCCAATCTCTCACTGTCTTTATTTCAAGGCCGACGATGCACCAGCACAGCTTCTGGAAGCATTAACGGGCCAGTAAAAGGTTTGGCATTGGGACCGGCAATGCATCAATCTGATGATGACACGCTTTCGTTATAAACTGCTTGTGTGTGTTGCAGTACAGAGTTGCCGACCAGGCAACTTTTCACCGGAAGATATTAGAAGCATTCTCAAACAACGACAGGCCGTCGGGGATTTTACTGAAATGATACAAAGCAATGGGCTGAAGACATTTAAAGGACAACCCAAAGAAGAGTGTTGGTCCACAAGACGTCGGGACAGCTTCACGTCTCCTCGGAGGCCTTTGGGGAACTGATGAAGATCCTTTTTGAGGAGATATTCCCTTATTTGCTCCAACATCTCCCATTGGTGCTCAGTTGGGTTGACATCTCCATTTGTTGCCAGTTTCCTTTACGTGGCAAAAGGTTTATGGCCAGTGTCCTGCTTTTTTTTCATTTTTATTTCACGTTGTATAATCGTGAGTTTGTTAAAACATGTATGACTTATTTAAATGAGCTTTTATTGATCTAAAGAGAATCGACACGCGTGGCCATTAGGACCAGTTTCACCTACTGGCATATCGAGTGTCGTCCGGATGATGAATGATGGCTGCGAGCAAACTGAATGTGAGAAACAGCACGGCTGTGTTTCTCACACACACACACAGACACACATACACACACACACACACCTCCACTCTCCATGAGCGATGCTGGCCGCCCGCCAGCGCTTGCATTTGGGCTGTCAGTGGGCGATGCAGGGAATCCGTCTGATGCCGCCTCTGCCAAAGTGCTGCAACAGTGAGAGTCGGTGTTTTGAAAGTGACACAAGTCAGATTGCTGTTGGCAGACATGCGATACAAAACAAAACAAACAAGCCGGAGCGATGGCTGTATTCGAGACCGGTAAAGCTTGGGAGGAAGTTTTCACCCACAGTTGAGCCGTGCAGATCAGAGAAGTCTGCTTCACCAACAAGTTCTATGTAAAAAAAAAAAAAAAAAAAAAAACTCCAGATAGTTAGTAGTTATTATTAGTTAGTAGTTATTATTTTGAAATATATATATATATATTTTTTAGAGATGGTCAGTGGTCCAACAGAAGAAGAAACGACAAACTGAGAGGAGTTTTATAGGTTTAATAGTCAACCAACTGTATATGTAGATGTTTTTTAATCTCTTGAACCGGTCCGACCTACTGGATTGTATACCTACCATATACCTTCATTTTAAAGTCTGGTGGACATCCCAACCTTTTCAAAGATACCAAATATGCCTGGCTGTATGGTATAAAAAGTTGCACACATATCCATAATGCAAATTTTTTTTTAGAATTGACCAACGTTTCGAAATGGGTCTCCCTCAGGGTAATGAATTTTCACTTATGCTTTCACCGTGGTCAGCACCTCTCCAACACTGGTGTGCCCCCCCCCCCCCTCACTCCTCCCCCTTCTCTCAGCTGTAAAAGTGTATAAAATGATGTACAAGACATCTAGTGTATTTCCATTAAATTTAACGATGTAGCCATTAGAAAAGGTTTAAATATTTCACTCAGTGTAAACATCATATAGCTTCAATGAAGAGCTTGAACAAGCGGATACAGAATCTACAGTATGTTGTATTCAAGCGGAGTAAAATACGATGACCCGTATAGTTACATGAGGGTTAAACTATTGTCAGACTTGAAGATCTGTTATCTTGTTTTCCTCATTCTAACGAGAACCACAACTGTGTTTACCTTTACTGTCGGCAAATAAATCTCTCCAAGTCAAGCAGTTTTTGTTTTTTTAACCTTTATTTACTCAGCTCAGTTTCAGTAAAGCGAGATAAACTTTTTCAGAAACGCCCTATTCGAGCTGCCGCGTAAAGTCTGATCTCCGGCTCAGTACTTTATTTTTTTCCATCAGAGTGCATCAACCAGTGGAAAAGTTAATGATGCACTCAGTAACACTGTACATGTCCAATCATATACCCCGTGGACACACATCACAGTTTGTGCACTCACTCATTGTTATTGTGTGCGTATTGTACCATATTATTCCACAGGTCAACACACAGGTTGATACAGCAGAATAATGTCTTTCCAAGTGATGTCATTTTTTTTATCCCCCCAACCGAGAGCAGAGTAGCTGTAACATGGACCATTAGCTAAAGAATGTTGGACATAACCATGCCGGTTGTGCCTAGCCAGCCAAATCAAATAACTCCTTTTACAAGCGCCGCTTCACAACACGGCCCGGCTCCCAGGGCCCGCCGCCAGGCCCGTGTTGACTCCGCCGGAGCCTTGAGAAGACGAGAGCGTGAGCCTTGATTTACGCCGTCTTATTGGAATTCAGTTAGTAGCGAGTAGCGAGCATAAAAAAAAAAAAAAAAAAAGGATGGATTTCTCAAAAAGGGGTGGTGGTGGAGGTGGGGGTGTTCTTGACTGATAAGGGCCTATTTGCGATAGGGATCGAGGAGGGCCGGGCGATGAATCACGGGGCGATGTGAGGGAGTGCAGCTGGAAGGGAGCCAGATTGGGGCGTTACGCAACACTCCAGAGGGGATATCTGCAAGAAAGCCAGGGAGAGTTTACCCAGCGGGCGTAGAGCTGTTCACAGAGCGGGACCAAGACCAGGCAACAGGAATGTAGACCGTTGACATGAGTGGGCACTGAATTAAATACAGGGTTGACATTTTCTTAATGCTTTTATGTAATGTCTGTAGTTGTACTACTACTACTACTACTAGTAGAAGCAAAGGTTTCTTTTTTTTTATGTTAAGTTATGATGGAAACTTTCACTCTTTGGTTCGTGGTTTGGAGATTCTTCACATTAAAACAGCGGCTCAATGCCGATCAATAATGACTCTGATTCTAAATGACGTTAAAATCATAAGCTCCCGTATCCGAGATATATTTTGGAAGTGCGGACGTGTCGTCGGTCTACACACACAGTCCATGCCTTAAACAGCATTTATCAATATTTCTATACTAACCATAAGTCCAAGCACCATGTGTGAGATATATATATATATGGTAGAGTTCTCTCGTAGTAACAAAGCCAACAAAGACACTACAGTTCCCTCCGTTTTGCAGTGACTTTTAGTGTCTTTCAGCTTATTGTTTTGGTTCATTCTCAACAGCCAGCAGCAGGCAGCTGTTTTCAAGCAAAAAGAGCTCCGATAACCCGACTGCACCTTTCATCCCCAGACGACTGATAGCAAGTAGGTGCTGAATGATGGTGGAACATTCACAGTAGTTAAAGAGCCTTTTGTTTCCTTCAGGAGTCGGTGGAGACCAAACCAGTAAACATTGGACTCACATTGGAATGGTGGACACCGACGCAACTCAAACTGAATGCTCATAATGCTCCGCGTCGGCCGGTTCCCTCGACTAAAAATCAATGGGATTTTATCCACTAGATTTTGGATTATTGGTGACAATAACACTTACATTTTTTTGTACAGCAAGATAATCTTCACAAATGAACACTTTCGATTGATATTGACTATAACAGTATTCGGAAACTGTTCACAAACGATGCCATGTTACAGCAGAGAAACATAAACTTAAAGTTATATTAGCTTGTGATGGTGCAGAACACTCCAGATCTGAAAAGCATTACTTCTGAGCATTAACTCTGTTTGATGTGAGGGATCGCTGTACTTTTGCCGAACAAAACTCCTCAAACAGTGGATTAAATACAAACTCTCCACAACACCACCACTGAAGTACTGCCAATCCAATTAATTCCACAAATCTTTTATTTTGTCATTTAACTGCCCGTCCAGTTTTCTATAAAACCCTTCCATTCGCTGGCGTCTGGCCAGAAACAATCATAGCTCAGAGAGAACAGCTCCTCTCCATCGTTCATGGTCGTAATATTCTCAAGTGCTACTGGCTCGTCATTAAGCAGCTGTGTATTCACACGTATTTATTTCTTTTTCTTATCCAAAAAGAGTGTAGTAACTTTCGACACTGTTTTTAATATGCAAATCCCTGGGAGACTGCAAACCTGTTAAATCTCTATCGTATCATTTTGAAGAATAATTAGCCAAGAAGTCAGTAGAGCATAGTGCGCTCGGTTCCTCTTCATATTGGAAAACATGTTTTTTTTTTTCAATTTTCTGGTCACAAGACTGTCAGATGCTTCTTCTGTAGATTTACTCTGCTGTCACATGTCAAAACTCATATCGCTCTGTGAAGCTCACCTGTTGCCGCGAGGCGTTTGTTCAGCAACACGTCTGCCTGCGAGAGCCGTGACATAACAACCAGTCACAGGCCGAGGCTTTTCTCCACATCATTATTTATTGGGCTCTGTACTATCTGATAAAAGACAAAAACATCTTAAAGTAATAAGACGCTGTTTTTGGAGGCTGATGAATATCATCAGTGGTGTTTATTTAATATTAACACAAAATGCTGTGGCAATAGCAGGCTCATATTTTTTAAAAGTGCTTATTCACTGAAAATGTAGCGAAGGTATCCCAGAAGGCCCTTCGTCATGCTTTCTCCACTAGAAAGGCAACGTGGGAGGCACTTCATTTTTTCTCCACTAGAAAGGCATCCCATCCCAGAGGGCACTTTGTCTGTGCTTTGTTGGAACACGGGGGCATTAAGTTGGGGTGGTCGCCCCGATGCCCAAAGGCCGCGTTTCGTAGGAGTTCTTTAAAGCGAGGGAGTTGGATCAGTGTCTCGTGGACGGCTACCTCTGGATGTATTCAAGGTGCGTCCAATTATCAGTAGTGCTGGAGGGATTATATATCACATGTGGCCCGCAAATGCCATGGGACCCCCCTGGATTTAGGATTTTTTTTATTTATGATGTTACCTTTTTAAGTTCCAAAGCTCCACCCATCAAGGTTTAACTCCGCCGGCAACGTATCCTCACAGTTTGTATGATAACTGTATGAAAAGTTACCCCTCGTTTTTTATCTTTCAACAGGAGACTCAGGTTTCTCGGCAACAAAACTACTTGGTTATGTTTTCGGGGAAAGATCATCTTTTGGGCTAAAATAACCACAGAAAAGTGCCGCAGCTAATTACGAAGGTTACATTACAAAAACATCAAAGTTGACCCGTCGGACGACAAACAGCGGTTTCCTGGCTAAAAGATTGCTGGTTGTTAGGGCGGGAGACGGGGGAGGGGGACGGGTCTGTGAGTGCTTCAGGGGTCCTTCTACTTTATGTTACGTGGATAACATACAAAATAATTTTGTGGAATATCTACGATCAAGGCCGGTATTGGTACGGGTGGTGGATGAGACCAGCCTGCAGCCGGTGAGATCATATCTGACACTGAGAAAAAAAATGTTCCGCACCAACAGACTGGCTGCATATTTGGTACAAATGTGTGCTTGCCTTTTATTATTAATATTTGTTTTTTCCTTTGGCATGCTTGTTTCCATTTTTCTCACTAGGACTCTTTTGCACTCCTGTAGTCTCAGTGACCAGAGAAGCATTTGCTCACAGTTTTGTATTCAACAACACGTGGAACTTGATTTTATTTCAAGCACACTAAGTCCTGAGTCTTCTGCACACACACAAACATGCACAACCCCCTCTGTGATATTACCGACACACACACACACACACACACACACACACACACACACACACACACACACACACACACAGACACACACACACACACACACACACACACACACTCCCTGTGAGGCTTTTTTACTTCAAGCACCATCTGATTCTAAAAAGGAGAAACCTTTTGTCAACAGTGTGTGTTTGTGCACGCCGTGCGGCCTCTGTGAATTTCAAAATGACTGCGTGCATTTCTGGCAAACTCAATAGCAAAATAAAAAATGAATAGCAGGGATGGATGATGCTGGGGGATCACGTCTCAGGCCTCAAAGCACTTTGCTACTTGGAAATAATTCAAACAAGCCGCAGCTCAGATGATGTTTTCTATATTTGTTGTGGAGGATAATGATGCCGTTATTGGCTCGCTCACACTGTGTAACAATCTATTTCCATTTACTGTTTGCTTGGCAGTTTGCTCTGTACCGGTAGGAAAACACTTGACACACACATGACAATCAGATGATTTGCACTTTAAAGACCAAGTAAAGCTCAATGGACGCCGCAACTTGTCGGGAGGTTAGTAAAGTCACAGATGAGAGAGCAGACAACCAATTAGTTGAGATCGTTTGCTGTAGCTCTCAATGTTTGAACCTGAGCATACAATATTCTGACCTGAGACAGCAAACTTGTACAAGTGAAGTAATGACAGAGCCTCCAAAAGCCCCAGGTTTACTGTCAGCTGATTGTTGGGTCATTTGACGAATTCTCAGAGAATTTGCACGACTGAGGTCCGACTTACTCCAGCGTGGGAGTCCTGATTAGTTTCAGGTGCACTGTACCTGATGGGTACTGGAGGTGACAGGATGTATACTCTACACGGGGGGGACGGGGGGGGAGTGACGTGGAGTTGATAGGTGCCAAGCAGGAAATCTGTACCCACTGACAGCTTAATGAGGCAACGGGTCACCCAACGATTTGATTTCTTCTCAGCTCGTTGAGGCTCGAGGGGAAACAATCTAGTATTTTAGTAGAATAACACATTTGAGAAAATCTATGGGGCTTCAGATTAAAAAGCAGTTTATCTACATAAGGGGATGTTCACATGAAATGAATAGTTCACCGCATCGCGTATCATGTGACGAGGGACAACCAATTTCCAGATATGTTTTCTTTCTTCTGTAAATGTCCGGTAGGTTTATCATTTTAATGCAGGGCCTTATTATCTGTCTATCCACGGACGTCACAACCCGGTGGAATTGTCGCAGACAAATCGAGCAGTAGAGCTACTGTCGCCCTTCTTTCTTTTTTATTTTTACCTTGTTAAAATGAAAATCAGTGAGGCTTACTGCGAAATTACAAACAAACGTTAGACATGCGGTCGGAGGCAAAGAGGCATTTCTTCTGGAAAGTTAATTTGTGTTTTTCAAAGCCTTTCTATTCAATTTTTCTGATATTTTAAATGTTAGCAAGTAGCTGAACATGCAGTATGTTCATTCATGTTTTCCTTCAGATGTTGCAAATATGTCTCTGTGGTTATTGTGTTTGAAACCTGGCTTACTTCACTGACTTCTGTGCTTATTTTTTCATTACATGGCAAAGCCCGCATCAGATGCTCTACTTTTAATTTACCAATAACTCAACAAATAACTGCCCTTTAGGCATCTTTAATGACATTTATGACCCAAGACATTTGTATTATTCATCTACAGTAGTTTTCCAATAGAGTTTAGTATCACCTGCTGTAATGTGAGTGACATCACTCATTTGGAGGCATAACAAATATAAAAAAAGCCTGCAGGGCTGGATTATTTTACTGCCACCTGAGTAAAACCTGCATGAGACAGGTTCCGGATATGCCCAGTTAGCATGGTCCCATATTTTTAGAATATCAATGGAGGCAATAAATGCTTGCCGGGCCATAATAAAGGCTCCAACAACAGAAAGAAGCTGCTCCCTCGAGTGCAAAATTATTCCATTCAATTCAACTACAGGCAGCGTGTGACCACAAGGGAAGATTTATTGACACGCATGTGGGCCGGCCTGGGTCAGTCAGTGATGTATGAACTCTTGAGAAAAAAAAATTGCTTTTCTTTAAATGTGCATACTCCTCCTGAAGGATTTATCATTCTCGGAGATGATGGCTGGCTACCCATGCATGTTAATAATTCAGCTCACTGATACAAAGCTGTCGCCCTCTCTGGGATCCAGTACATGCAGGAGACATGCTGAGAAATATCATAAAGGTAACAATCGTCGGAAAATTATGTCTTTAAAAAGGAAGCTCTCGGATGTGGCAGTAAAGATATGAGAGAACTGTTTCTTCAGCGTGTCGTACAGCGTGGGATGAGTGCATATTTTTCAAGCAGATTTAACACAAAACCCCCCTGAATCACACAAACAAAATTTAAGATATGGAAAGCAATCCACAGGCTTTGGTTGAGCACAGCTTAATAGGATGCCACAACACACAATAGCCCAGTTCAAGCCAACGCGCTTGTTTTGTGGCGTTCTAACCATTTGCAGCACTTGAGTAAATCTTCAGATGACCATGAAAATGAAATAAGACTTTATTTAAATCAATAATGCCAACATGACATCTGAAGAAAGAAGTAGCCACTATTGAACTATGTCAAATACAAGCATTGTCAAACAAGCACTCCAAGTGTTAGATTTCAAATCAAACCAGATTTATTTTTGGTTTTAATTATTCTCATTTGTGTCTACCCGAGATCTTCCTCTTTGCCAGTGTTTTGAAAAAGAAAAGAGACAATTTAGTTTAAAACCCCAAAAGTATGGTTTACATTTGGTACTTCCTTGTCATTTGCAAGTGCCTTCATCACATCAAGTGTTAGTTGTAAAAAGAAATGTTCCTCAAACATCTTTTTGCTGCATCATCAGACATCCTGCGTTTTGTTGGCTCCTCCTCCTCCTCCTCCTCCTCCTCCTCCTCCTCCTCCTCTGTCTGTGTCTCAACTGCGTCCTCATCGCCCCTCCTTTACTGGCCCAGAGGCTGCAGGATATATGTCTTGGTCTAATTGATGGCTTATTGCCAATTACGTCCACCAGGAGGAACCTCTTGCCAATGTCTCTTCTCTCTCTCTCCGAGTCTGTTTTTCTAATCAGGTCCTCAGGTGCTGTTTCAGGAGCAGAGGTTTGCAGGACAATAAGAGAAGACTGGAATCACTTTCAACTGTGGGCTCCACATTTCAGCATTTTCTGCATCTAGTGTTGCCTTTGTGAGGTTTGTTTCAACTCATTATTGTTGGCCCTGCGTGCGGGGAAAATACTCACTTCGGGGAACGTGATTGCAATGATTTATGTCGAATACCAACGTGTGACGCTAATGCAGAAAAAACAAAGTGAGGCCCGAAGTAGAAGTTGGGGTCGCTTGAAACCGACTTAAGAAACGAAAATATTTGGACTATTGGATGGGTTTCTATGAAATTCGTTGCAGGCATTCATGGTTCACAGGTGATGTATCCCACCGGCTTTGGTGATCTCCGGACTTTTCATCTATAGCGCCATCATGAGGGTCGACATGTTCATTTGTCCAATATTTTGGTTTATAACCAAATTCCTGCAAAGTAAATGACAATCCAAAAACAGCTGTACTTTGTGTTTCGTGCTAATTAGCAAATGTTAGCATGCGAGCATGATAAACGTTACACCTGCTAAGGTGAGCATGGTGACATTAGCAGTGAGGGCTTTTAAGCTTTGATCCAGGACGCTCTAGGTTCCCCTCCAGGGTCAGTTTTGTACATGTCAGTGACGCCGTGTCAATATTCACTCGTTTCATGAATAGTGTCTTTTCAAAATAAACTTTTTTGTCTTCACAGGAAGTCAAGTTTAGGCAGCAAAACCACTCAGTTAGGTTTAAGAAGAGAGCGTGGTTGACGTTAACTTCACTGACTGGAGGGTTACTAACGAGTCACGTGACTCGACTGGAGTGACAAAAAGTCAACTTCACTTTTAGTTTCTCGCGGGACACGAACAGGGGTCTCCTGGACCCGTATTAGTTTCAACAATCCGCACATTGTGGAATATCACGGACCTTATACAACGTCTGTAGCTCTTTTATTTGACGTGTTGGGAGTAAGAACAGGCTGGCCTTGGTTCTGCACAAATTCATGTTTTTAGGAATGGATCCAGAACTCCACTGGAGAGATTATACATCTGGTCTGGCCCGGGAACACCTCGGAGTTCCCCATGAAGAACTGGAAAAAGTTGCTGGAAAGAGGGACGACTAGCATAATCATGATTGTGTAGCGCTGGACCCAAAAGCAGAATACAGACTTAGCAGGACTAATTCACAGTTTATTGCAAAGAACCAGGGGCTGAAATGAGGTCGGTCTGGGTTGGCGTCGGGTGAGGACTGGACAGGCAGGCAGGCTGGGGATGGTTGAGTAGGTCAGGGAGAACCCGGAGGCGTGCTGGTGGAGGATCGAATCGACAAGGCAGGCCACAGGGGATCCCGAGAGGGGCAGCGAGCCTGAGGCTGAGGGGAGCACAGGTTAGGCAGAGTCGCAAGCAAACAAGGTAGTTCCATGTGTGAGAACTGGAGCTCAGGCGAGGACCAGAGTGAAGAGCAGGGGTATATCTACTGTGGGGCCTGATGAGTGGATGGGTGGGACACGAGGACGGGGGAGAGGCACAGCAGGGGTCACGGCGTAACCTGCTTCCCCCGCGACCCCGGCCCTGGATAAGTGGAGAGAAAATGGATGGATTGATGTATGGATGGATTTTGGGTTCACAAATGTTGACATGGTTTGTGGAAAACATACAACGCTGTAATTTTGACATCAACCATAGATATTGTAGAAATGAATACATAAAAGAGCATTGCACATAATCTGGATTTGGCAGATTCATCACGATTGTTCTGTGAGCCAATAGGAGCGAGCCTCGAGACTAATCTATCAGAAACAGCTTTTATCGCTAGCTAGCCAGTGGTAGCTTCCAATGGTCGGCATTCATTCATGCCTTAGGCATTCATGCCTTAGGGTTTTCATTTATTAACAACGGTAAAACATCTGACAAACTCTCTTGATGTATTGAAGCATTCGTAATACTACCACTGAAAGATCACAGGTTAGGCTGAAGGTACTCTCTTTCTCAACCATCACAGTACAGCCTCATCGTAACCACGGCAGCAGGACAACAGGACGTCACCGCTGTCGATTCACATCTCTGAACCGAAGCAGGCAGCGATATTTAGAAACTATCACGTGCTATTGTGTTACTGTCTTTTGTAGCTGTTCGTCTTACAATAATAACTGACAGACATAAAACAAAAGCAAAGATAAATCCTTTGTCCTGAAACGCAGACTGTTCTGTGTATTCCAAAACACGAGTGCAGTGCACTTACAAACACACACGCACACGCACACGCACACGCACACTCTTTTTTTCAGACTGGAATTCATATCCTTCTGTGTTTTGCCTTGATACATAATGGAATGACACTGACATTTCCCCCCAGCTATTTCACACACACGCATCAGCAAAACAATGCAAACAAAAGCAGTGTATCCTTGAAGCACTATCTTGAGGCTCAGCCAACATTATGCTCTGGATTTGTTTTGTGAAAAAAAACAAAAACACAATTTGAATGTTGATTCTGGAGCTCTCTGAATCCCACAATTCCTTGTTATGGCTCCGTCTATTCATCACGTGTCTCCGAGAGAGGCCGGCTTTGTTGCCTGGCGTTTTATCTTAGGCAAATGCCTCAAAATGTTGAGAGCTGTTTATTAAAGTGACAATGATCAATAATGACTGATGTTGTAATTATAGGCCAATAGCAGCGCCGTTTGACGTTGAATTTTAAGCAGGCCGAGGGAAAAAAAACTGCCAGAAGCTACTCCATCAAGAGTATGTTCATCTCCAGCAGCATTTCTTTGTCTAATTAATCTTCATTTCGAGGACAGATCCGTCTCACTAATGCACTTTTATCATTGCTCACTGTTATACAGAGCGCCGCTATAAAAAACACTCAATCAGAAGAGCTCGCTGCTGCACCTGAAGCCAGCGCCGTGTGTTTGTTCTGTGCAGGCTTGTGGAAAAGTGAATAATGTATGTTGCTCTGTTCTAATTTCTCAACAGTCGCTCCTTTCTCTCCCTCTCTCCTCCAGCACTGTTCTTTTAATTGTGTTTCCTCATTTATGACATCTATTGACGGTTCTCGGGTCTGCCGGTGCATCTGCTGCCGTTTTTTGTTTTTTTTCAAGGACAGGCCTCGCCAGCCCGATCTCCACGGGACTTATCCTGTTAAATACTGTACATGTTAGATGGAGAAGAATCACAGTTTTGACAGGTCTCTTGTAATTAATTGATCCATCACATACCATCTGCATCTGGATCAAGATCTGTGCCAACATAAGACACGGTTAAAGGCAATCACCGGATGCTTGTGCCAGATTTTATTTATTCAAGTGAGTGTGCGCTATAATTCATGCAGAGATTACAGAAGAAATTCAAAAGGCTGTATCTCCAAGTGATTCTTTAAGAAATCCGTCATTAAAATTGTATAAAAAATTAATGATTCTAGATTCTTACAATGGAGTTTTGTTTTTGCCGACATGGCCTGATTTCCCTTTTTTTATTTTTATTGAATTAGTTTTTGAGTTATAAGTTTAAAACTTTCAATTTTCAAAAATGTCAATTGTTCATAAACATACATGAAATTTGACCTCTGTATTTAACCCACTCTAAGCATTTCGGAGCGGTGGACGGCTTTGACCGGGGAGCAACTTGGGGTCGAGTGTCTCGCTCAAGGACATGTGGACAGTAGGAGGCGGGACTCAAACCGCATAAATACATATTGATAAGCTAACAAACCAACCAACCTCCTCGGTAGAAGGTAAAATGACTTTGATTAGACCTAGACATTGGTCTACAATAACATTAAACCGACATTCATTATGTTTTTTTTCTGGCCACTTGAGAGCAGCACAACAATCTGTGAACACAACACTGACATGGTATCATAGTTCTGTAGCTACTTATCCAACGGGATGCTAAAGACATTTTTTTGGACTCCGACACAGGAGTTTGTGGGAGGCCTTGAAAACGTCGAAGCCCCCTGGGCCCGTGATGTGACTACTATCGACCACACGTAGTCTTTCGGTCTATTGTTAAGACACAGTAACACATTTTGATTACAGCAGCTTTGGGATGACTTCTTGCTGCCATCATGCAAAGTTATGCAGCTTTAGCCTCCTTTTGTTTTGCTTGGCTGACATTGGAATGCCTTGCTGAAGGACACTGAATAAGTCTGAAGAGGGAGACGGTGTTTCCTGTTGACTTCACACAACCGAGCAGCTGAAAACAGGCAGAAGAAACAATACGGTGAAAGTGAAAACCAAACTGTAAATATGTGGGCCTTTAACAAGTCAACGCAGTGGGCTGAAGGACACTAGAATGCTCCGTCGAGCCGAGGGAAGGAGTTGGATCGTTACAAGAATCCCCTTTCACATTGCACAAAATAATTGGATCTATTGTTAACACCAAATATTGATGAGAGCACATCAACATTAATGTTACTGTGAGGAATAGGTCGAGGTCTGTATGACCTACATAAGCAAACAACACCATCAGCAAGAACATTTCTATACAATTGTTTTTAATGCTGGTCATCGGTGCTAATAGGGACCAACACCAAGCTGTTTGGGGACCTTGGAGGCAAAGGGAACCCTGGGGGAACCAGGACTGTGCACCCTGTCAGACCCTGCTGCAGTAAGAGGAGAGGTTTTCTAAAAGGAGTCTGGTTAAACTCCACTGCTGTTTTCCCACGGGGAGCGATAACATTATAACAAAATTAAGGTTCGTCCCAACCAGGCAGCAACCTACGGTTGTGCTGAGTGAAGCCAATACAAGTGTCTTTAAAACTTGCATTCTCTCTAGAAGTCAGATTGTATAGAAGTCTATGGGAAAATGAAGCAAGAAAAAAGAAGCCAATGTTGAAGTGCCTTAAACTTGCATTCTTTCTCATGGCCAGCGGGGGGCGACTCCTCCGGTTGCAAAAATAAGTCAGATTGTATAGAAGTCTATAGAAAATGACTCTACTTCTCTCTTGATTTATTCCCTCAGTAAACATTGTAAACATGAGTTTATGTCTCAATCTCTAGTTTCAAGTCTTCTTCAATACAGCATGATGTTCATTTAGTAAATTATGGTCCATTTAGAGTCAAACAGACGTTAAAGCGGTGGATGCTTTAGGGCTGGCTTACTGTGATTGACAGGTCACTGCCGCTACCAGAGCGGTATATGCCGTCACTCCAATAACCAAATTCCAAATATATTAACTTCCATTCATCTGTTGGCAAAAAAGCCACGATGGCGACGACCAAATCGCCAAACTTAAGGCTTCATAACGGCAGTCCACAAACCAACGTGTGACGTCACGATGACTACGTCCACTTCTTACAGTCTACGGTCCCGACAGCATGACCGTGTTCTGTACAGGGTCAGATGTAACAGATGGGAGAACTAACATATCTTGATTGATTGCATATCATCAGACTGGCAACACATCTAAAACTGTAAAAAGCTGTGTTCACTTTGTTTTCGGCAAACAAGAATCTTGGTAGAAGCCTCTCCACGGGCACAAGTGCCAAATTGGTCTTGTTGAATTTGATAATCACCTTTGGTTCAGTGTGAATTTTTAATCTCTTGTCACCTTAAACTGCTTGGCATCTGCTTGTTGTCTTATTTGCCATCTGTGTTGCCACAATTTGTGACTCTGGAGTGGAATATACTGAGGCCCACAAAACAATTTTCCAATTTCCTCCTTATAATTGATGTGAAAGTATTTTCCACACAGAGGCTCATATTTACAGTAAAAACCCAAAGAAATCCCAGTATGAGGTTTTCATTGCAAATAAACACTACACCGGTAATTAGCTCCTTCTCTTTGACTGAAGGGATGATGTTACTGAATTCAATACGATGGATTTAGTTTCTTAAGTGTCACACCGTTGAGAGCTGAATCTATTCTTTGAGATGCCAATAAGGAAAATTACATAGTTTTGCCTTCATTTGCAATTAAATTAGAGTCTTCAGCCATGCTAGTAGCTCTGTGATCTGTACTTATAGGCACAGTGGGGATTTGGGCTAAATGCTAACATCAGCATGCTAACATGCTTACAATGACAATGCTAACATCCTGATGTTTAGCAGGTGTAATGTTTACAATGTTCAGTCTTAGTGTAGCGTGTTAGCATGCTAACATTTGCGAAACCAGCACTAAACACAGAGTACAGCCAGTGTGATTGCCATCCCAAAATATTGGACAAATTCTCATTTTTGAGAATATTATTGGACAAAATGCCATGGCTATCCCTCCACTAGTTGCTGAGATGTTTCAGTCCAGCTCCAATGTGGTGGACCAACTGACCGTTGCCATCTCTCGAGCCAGAAGTAGCAAGCGTGGCTACCAAACGAGACTACCTGGAAATTTCACTTTGATAACATGCGATGTCAGTGATGCAGTTGTAAACTCAAAAGAGTTGTTCTGTTAAAGCTAACACATATTTAGACCCAACATCACAGCAGGTTATTATTACCTCAGGGACTTGGTTATGTTTATTCCATGAAATATGAGGTTTGAAGCAAATATCTGAAATTTCAGCAAAATAAAGCATAAATATTTTTGGGGTTGCAACAATATTTCATAATTAAACCAGCACCAGTAACCCTGATACATTACTGGGGAGACCTAGACCCCCCCCCCCCCCCAGTCTTTTTATTCTTTATGTTCTGGCCTCTCTTTTTGAGTGAAACAGAATGACATGAAAGATCTGACATTGTGGTTCCTGCTTCTGCTTATTCTATTGTAGACAATTAAAATAAATCTGTTTCCAGCAGCATTTTCTTTTTTCTAATGTGCCAAGTTTTCCACAAAAAAAACACGTTGTTAAAAAATATTTTGCCTCTTTTTCAAATTTTTTGGCATATCGATCAAGTTTCTTTTTTTGTTATGTGCAAATAAAAAAAAACACATTAAATCAGATGGGTGGAGGTGCACCTATTATATTCCACACACAGATCCGGTGCCTAGTGTTGTTCTGGCTGCCTGCTCCAGAACATTTTGCTATAAGTGGGAGGTATCTCTTGGAAGATAAATGTCCTCCATATGTTTTGGGGGTGGAGGGGAGGGGGGGGCTGGGGGGGCACCATTGATCCAGCAAGACAGGCTCTCTGATGATCTTCGGCTGTTAGTGATCAATGCCAACTGTGACCTTTGACCCGCAATGCTTCATTATATCTCCTCCAAACCACCTTCCACAGATGGAAGCCAGCGCCAGCGAATTGATTTCTCACTATGCTGCCATGCCTCGTCCCTGCCATACTGCTTATACACATATACAAGTTTTCATCTGTGTATATATATATAAAAAAAAAAGAACTTTAGCATTCCTGCCCTTTGGCTGTCAGGGATGTCGCGGTCGCTCCTCTTCCGCAGCGACAGATGAACTCCGCGTTGTCACATTATAATGAAGCCACAGATTCTTTATAGGGCACCTTTGGTTTGTCTGCTGTTGTTTGGCAGCTACGAAAATGTTCTCTCCCTAATTAGGCTCAGCAGCGAAAGCCATTTTCCCCCCACATATCTTGCCAATTATCTCACATTCGGAGCAAAATGTGTGTGCATTTGTATGTTTGCTTAAGAGAGTTCCATCTGTCCTCCACTTTGCGACGGAGTTCCATATCACTCAGTCTAAATAAAAACATTGATTGAATGGAAATTGCATTTCAGTCATTACTTGACTATATTAAGACCTTCTGGCTCCGTTCACTAATCAGTGAATTGCTCATTTGAATTGCAGATGACGGCGTCGCTCTGTCTGCTTTTACAGCGAGTAAGCAGACGTGAGGCTGAGTGAGGGCTCGTCATGTTTGACTTCGTACACAAGCCCAGGTGCTCACACACATACGTACACTCACCGACAATAAAGCCCGCCACGCAGACTGTCGTCCATTTGTCCGACCGTTTGTGTGAAGTCGGCGCTACGCGTCAAGGCCACCGCTTCACGTCCACGTTAAAGGTCACGGAAGGCGCCGCTCAAGCGAGCCTTTTCTCTGTAGTCGGGAGGGGAAAATGTTACGAGACAACGAGGATTGAGTTCTGGTGTCGAGAAGCGTCTGTTGCGCACCTGCTCTCACGCCAAACGTCGCACACGCTGCTGCGTGCGTGTGGATTTGGGGCGCAGTTTTGTTTGCTAAGTCTAACAGTTCACAGTGTCGCTCTGGAACACGATGATAAACTCTGTGGACAAACGCACTCGAAAACCTCCTTCCAAAATATCCGGCTTTACCTCGTGAGCAACGTGTCAACAAACCTCAGCTGGGCTGGTGGTTGCTATGGTAACACCACAGGACCGACAATGAACTCCAAACCCCCGAAAATGCCTCGCAGCTGTCACTTTGCCACACTTATGTGCTGAGGTCTAAATTAAACACACACTCAAGATGACAACCCTTATTTAGTGTAACCCACTCCATCACTAAGTCAAGCTCGCATGTTTGGTGATTCTGAGAGTTGCATATGATATCAACGTTTCTATATATTGTGGGATTCAGAGCATTAATATAGCAGCAAACTATTTGCTATGTAACGATATAGTGGAGTGATGTCGAACTGGGCAGAGAATGTTTTTATCCAATTGACAACTAATATTTAAGTGAACTTTTAAAAATGAGACAAAAAAAAAGAAAAAGAATAAACTCGACAAGAGCGTCGTTTAGGCTACGCATGGCTAATGAGTAGAGAAAACAGAGGTAAGGAACAGGAACCAAGCAAGGCGGCTCGGCCATCACACCCATGTACGATAGAAAAATGGAGAGAGGTCCTCAGGAATATGTTTCAATACGTTTTTAAAAGTTTAAATTGTTCTTTCATGTCAGCTACTATTATCTATATATCGTGCTGTCAGGAGACAAAGACAAGCATTCGCACGTCGCGTGAATATTCGAGAAGACACCGACAGCAGAAACAGCTGATCAGTCATGTGAGTTAAACCTTTTTTTGGGTTTACGTCAGAATCTATGCGACAAAGGCGTTTCCATAATCCATTCAGCGCATCAGCTTCTTTTGGAGAAAGGCAAATAAAAAAAATAATAAAAAAACTCAAGCAAGCGTAAAAAAACTTTCCCCGCAATTGATGAAGTTTCATCAAATTTTGACATTTCTTCTCCAGCAACTTTGATACCGTTCCGAAAGTTCAAGAATGAACTTCCATGCTCAAAGTAAACAATGTCAACATCTTAGCATGTGTTCAAGGGAAGTCAAATAAAGCAGAACACTGTTCAACAGGATAAAATCCTTAGTATATAATAAATAAATTGCATTAAAATGCATTAAACTGTAGCGGCCTATATAGATTAGCTTGACCATTGTCTCACAGCTTTAAATGTTTATTTTGACTGTTGCAGTCAAGTCTGGACAGTATTGCTTTGACAACATCCAGTTTAACATCACAACTAGCCAATAAAGATAGTGTCGAGAGGACGACGACGAATGTATTAAAATATTCTTTAAATTCGGGTTTTGCGTGCCCCATCCTACCGTGGATCTCTTCACTTTTTAACCATGATCATTCTGCAATAGTTTGAAGACGTGAAGAGATGCAGGCTTGGTTGATCTCCATCAAACCCATCTTTGATGAGCTGGACATCGCACTATTTCAACATAACATATTCTTTCAGCATGGGCCTGCACCTGCTGGGCTTATAGTCGCATTTCTCTGGATTTGCATCATGCTTCTTAAAATATGCATATCTTTCCGGTCAAATATCACTGAACTGCACGCAGTGAAAAGAACAAAAACACTCAAGCACACAGAGAGCCCCCCCCCCACCCCCCCGCCCCCCTCCCTCCTCCCGACACATGCACACAGTCAACATGACAGGATTGCTGGTGTTTGCCTTGTTAGGGAGGAGAAATGAGCTGAGATAAGGAGCTGTGATCCTCCTGTTTGTTTACGTCTCTATCACAGCAACCTGACAGCAGTCAGACCCTTCAAACAAAGACAGATGGCTTCCGGGAAAGTCAGGAAAAGTCTGTCTCCCCCTCTTTCCCTTATCCCTCTTTCTATCTATATCCCTGGCTCGGCCTCTTCCTGTCTTTCAGTGCTTTCCCTGCAGATTTAATCATTTCGGAGGAGGGAAAGCTTCTAAACTTTATTCTATTTAATATACTTTTGCAGGGAATCTTGCTGGATTGCTTTATAGCGATAAAACAGGAAGAAGGTGCTATTTCTCAAGATCAAACTTTTGTCCTCACACCTATTGATCAAGTGTGTTGGTTTGTGGCCCTCATGAGCGTTTTTCTTTTTTTTTTTTTATCTGCCACTGATACGCTAAAGGTCAGGTTTAGTTTAGATAACTTAAACAAACTCAAACGCCTTCAGTTAAAAGAAACAAACACCGAGTGTTGGGAGACGGCTTGACCCAACCCAATCTCCAAACCAGGAACAAAATCACCTGAGAGCCTTTACTTGTTTCAAGAAGTGTGGCAGTAACTAGAGACAGGAGCACTTACCTAGCTTTTCGAGCTAACCACTTTGCTGTTCATACTCCAACACAGCTACACTGTCAGCTTTGATAGTAATCTTTAATCTTCAGCTTTCCATTTCCTCAAAGGTCCCTTTTTGAGACAGTTTGTTAATGATTGATGGCATAAAGGTCATGCGTCTATGAACACCAAAGTTAAATTTGACGCAACAGATTGAAGCAATAAAATCGTAATCATACAATCACAATGTTAAAATCAACCATAAAACATTTTTCATCACCACTGACGGGTAGCCGGATTCAATAACTTCATAAGCAACAAATGGCTACAATAAGCGCTGCATGTGTCAGCCACATGAATCAATTTTAAGTGTCTCCTGGAAACAGATTCTGTTACGTTGTGAGCTTCTTTCAGAGAGTTTTTATGTGTCGTAAAAGTAGTTTCCTTATTTGCTTGTATTATGTTTATTTGGATGTGTTCTTAATTTGCAGTGCGTTGAGCTCTCAAGGCCCCCAAAGGAAGGACAGTTATTATTTGCAAACAGGCGGCAACCACCGGTTCTGATACAAAGTGTCTTAAAGTTGCTCTCTTTCTACTGGCCAGCAGGGGGCGACTCCTGGTTGCAAAAAGAAGTCAGATTGTATCGAAGTCTATGAGAAAATGACTCTACGTCTCTCTTGATTTATTCCCTCAGTAAACATTGTAAACATGAGTTTATGTCTCAATCTCTAGTTTCAAGTCTTCTTCAATACAGCATGATGTTCATTTAGTAAATTATGGTCCATTTAGAGTCAAACAGACCATAAAGCAGGGGATGCTTTAGGGCGGGGCTACAAGGTGATTGACAGGTCGACACCAGAGATGTATATTGCGTCTCTACGTCGCTCCTCAGAAGTCCAAATATGGTCACTTCCTGTTCACTGGTTGCAAAAAAACAAGATGGCCGTAATCCAAGATGGTGACGGACAAATCGCCAAACTCCACAAACCAATGAGTGACGTCACGACGACGGTGAGGACAATCTCCTTATGATGAATAGGGAGTAGTAGTGTTCTTAACAATGCTCTGTCTTACTCTGTGAACAACCGCCTTCAGGCCTACTACTCGCTATCAAGATAAATTGTGAACTTTTCCATTTATTGTTCCAACACAACCTGAGTTTGCTCTAGTTTATTTCTTTTGCGTCTATCAAGCCTAGTTTTGCAGATTCTGTTTGAATATTCACGTCACCAGCTTGGCCTCTTTCTTTTCACTTCACTTCACAGACTGAAAAGTTTGTGACTGTCTCTCGGCTGCTGTGGAAAAACAATCGTTCGAGGATTTATGGGAATATCTGGTTTTGTGCATCTCTGTTTCTTCTTTAGATTAGAGAAATAACTTTCCACAACCTGTCGAATATTCCATTGAAACAGACGCTTCTCTTGTTTTTATTATGGTTCGCTGATTGTAAACTTCTATGTATCTGTTTCCGCATTTTCTGGTGTCCAAAGTCTGCGCATGGGAGTCTTTTCCTAATTCAAAAAATATATGAAGTGTATTTCTCCCCCTGTCAAGCCATTCAATCTTCTACCCGATGGCATCGGGGAAACAGTGAATGATCACAGTCTGAGAAACCTGTCAGCGGCGTGGCTCCTTTCCGAGGAGTTCGCTCGCCCTCCCTTCTGTTTGGAGTCAACGGGGGGCGGTGAATTCCGGAGAGGCCGGGTAACGCTGTTTGGGTGAAGACAGACGAGACGCCGGCTCCCTTGTCTCTCCGAGAGGCAGCGGAGCGTCCACTTCTATCTCACACGCTGGCAAACCTCCGCCCGGCTATCTCGTACCTTTTTCATTTTAGGGTTTATGAACTCGCATGCATGCAAGAGCGAACACGTGCACACGGGGGAAACGGGAAAGTGGAGAAACGCACAAAACTGTTGGCGTGGCAACCTCTTTCAATTGAGATGATTTCACGCATTTACTGAAGTGCTGTACTTTAATATGGATTTAAAGGTGTCATTACGTTACATGAATGTATTTCAGAATACTTTGATCCTTGCAATATAGAGAGGCATCTTGTAGTTTTCACTCCACTACAGTAATATAGTGGCTGGAGGTACTGGTAAACGTCCAGCATATCCAAAACCATCAGGTAATATTGCAACGGAACCTTTTCAAGACCAACAAGCTCGCTTCATCTGAGATACACAATGCGTCTAGGACTAAACTAAACAGTTTTAGGATTATTTTCTCAACGTGTAAAGAATGTGTCATCCTTCAATTCACTTAATTTCAAATGCAAATATTTAGGGCTTTTTCACAATGCAATTATTAATGACTGAAACATTTAATATTGACCTAGACCATGAGTCAAAATGAGAACATTTGATATTTGAGTACATTTTACCATTACTCTAAAGTTGGATTGTGTTTTTGCCATCATTTTTTAAGATCAAGGAACATGGCAACATCACAACATTAACATCATATTTTCTAAACTTCTATATTTAGAGGTCAAATTTTCAGAGGGTGCATCTGAAAAGTTGGTAATATTCCCTCACTGTATTTATGTATTCAGAGAACTTGGTAAGATTGTTTTAACTACAATCAATGGGTGTTATTGTGCAGTCTGGAAACCAGATCTCATGATCCAGCCATGGTAAACTGTAATGGATGTTGAACAAACATTTTGAGTGATAATTATCCAGTTTGCCTTCTTTTTGTCCTGCAGATATTGGATAACCTGGGAGAACCTGATTGCCAGTCCCATGACAATAACTTGCTCTCACCGAATGCAAAGACCTCGACATCCAACGTATCCGTAGTTTGTAGAAATGCAAAACGTCAACTTCTTTTCTCTGAAACTGGGCTGAGCGGTAACAAGATTTTTTTGTTACCGTTTCTGATCGCTCTTGTCCACTACTGGCCGTTTAAGAGGTCTACAGTTAATAAAATGTTTTTTCAAAAAGTGTGAATCACCACAACCGCGAGAGGTCTTCGAGCATACAGTCATAAAAGAGCACAAAAAATGTAGCATGCAAGATTATAGCCGTGGGCAGACAGACAGACAGACACATACGCATTCACACACGCCCAAACCGACCCGCCAGGTGATTTGTTACACGGTTCCATTTATGAAGCCGTCAGTGGAAACAGTTTGAAAAAGGGCAGGCACTTTAAAAAAAAAATGTATTTGGCAGGTTACTGGATGAACCGTCTGTCAATCAAACTCTCGCCGCAGCGAAAATCCTCCTTTCCGTTGAGGAAAGCCTTCAGGGCCGTTCTTTGTTCTTCTCTCAATGAAGGAACGCTCTCCAGTTGGGATAGAACAGATGCTACGGCGGCATCCACGCACAACCAAATCTCGGAACATTTATTCAATTTTTGCAAGCAGGGATTTCCATTATTGCTTCAATTACTCACGTGGAGTATTTAGTGCTTCTTCCACCAGTCCGGGAAGAAACTAATTCACCAAGACCTGAGCTGATGAAACCCTTTCCAAACCAATTAGATCAACTCAAAACACGAGCTGTTTAAGATCAAGGCTGTTTTCCTCCTCTCCTGAAAAGATGTGATTTATGAGGTTTCCACCTGACAGCGATATGTTTCATTTGATGTGAGAGCACATGCACACATATGAAAAACACTCAGATGTGCTGAACTACCAATGCATGTGTGCATACACTCACAGATGAACACGCACACACACACTCACACACACACACACACACACACGCACACCACATTTCAAAATCCAATTAAGCTGGGGCTGTGGGATCTCAGCCCTACACGCCAAATGGCTTTGAGTGTCTGCACGTCATCCAGAGTGCGAGACAGCTGACAACAAGATTATGGCCATGAGCGGTGCATTTGTGGTTCGGCCCGATGATAGCATATTATTAGCGCGGCGGAGGAGACCAAATGTGTCCTCCACCATGTGACGGCTTGTGTCATTTGATCCAAGCAAGGAACAATGTCGAAAAGCTTTTTTCTTTTTTTTTTTCTTTCTGCGCCGTTGATGTGTGAGTGATTTGTTTGTTTGTACAATTTGTGCATGAATGAGTTGGCGTGTGTGTGTGTGTGTGTGTGTGTGTGTATGCCAAGGTTTTCTATGTGTATGCCTGCAGATGTAATATCAAGAGTAAGATATAAACTAACCCTTCTTTCATGCTGCAGGAAACATTTTATGTAAAAAGTTTCAAAAAGCTCTCATTTACCACATATACATTTTCCATTATGATGTATCAGTCCATGAATAAAGATGATTAATCCAACCTTTAAGAATTCAACTTATTGTTTCAAGCTTCCAACGTCAAATCAAGGCCCTCACAGAAGAAGTCTGCAGAATGTGCAATTGTACGGAAACATCTAAAAGGCTCTTGGTAGAGCGCCAGCCTCCAGTGACACTGACAAACTGTCAGATTTGTAAAGCTGCAGCCTGCCTGCTCATTGTTGCCTCGGCTTGATTTTCATTTGAACCATTACATGAATGCCGAGCCAGCGTTGACATCCAGATGCCGGGTTTTCCCCACAGAAAAAGCGACAATTCAGCTACTAAACGGTAATCACTGATAATCGTTGGGCGAATTTGGTTCGTTGCCAAAATCTCGACCATAGTCCTTTTGATTTGTCTTCCTACGTAGCAGCCAAGCTTTTGATAATTCGAAGATACAATAGCTTCATCTTATGGCCATCAGCTGCTATTATTTCAACTTTGTTTTGAGAAATCACCTCTTCTTTCACCCCCCCCATCAATTTGATATTTCAATTGGCTTTAAATACTACAATACCCATTTCTACCATGGATGTATTAAGAGAGATGAACACTAAGAATTACTGCAAATTTGCCCCAGTGGCCAACTGTGGTACTCCATCCATCCATCCATCCATCCATCCATCCATCCATCATCTTTTCCGTTTATCCGGGGGCCGTGTCGCGGGTTCAGCATCAGACATTTGAGACGTCCCTCTACCCAGCATCGTTTTTCAGCTCTCACGGGAGAAGCCCACGACAAAGATATATATATAATCCCTCAGGGTCTACTTCAGGGCCTCCAACCAGTTAGACGTGCTCGGGAAAACCTCTAAAAACCTGCGTCCATTTGTCCCGATGACACAGTCAGGAGAGTTTCATGACCTGGGTGCTTTGCAGGTTAAACCTCTGATTTCATTGGCAAAAACACTTTTATAAACACGAACAATATGATATGATGCCGCTCAAATCTGTGAAAAACAACATCCCTGCGGGACATATATGTTAGTTTTAATTGAAAACGTGCATGAGTCTGCTGTGTTGGGTTATGGATCGTCAACCATTGAAAAGTTTAAAATGTAAATACTGAGCGACTGCGCCTTCACCCCCGTTTATAAGGTGTATGTTGTAAAACTGCCCTCGCATTAAGTAATACATTATGTATCTGGGCATTTTTTTTTAAAACAAAGAACTATGCAGCTGCCGTTGGAGTCAGGTCTGGGTTGAAGCCGCCAGCCTTTGGACCGCCGTCGCTCTAAGTAAACTTCTTCAGACGGAGACTTACTGTAGAAATAAGTATCTCTCTGTGTCGCGCAAGAAAAGAAGAATGAAAAATTGAACAATGAAAGCATAAAAGTAGGCGACGTGGGATTGTTCTGCAACAGGAGAGTGCCCTTAAAACCCGACCGTGTGTGTGTGTGTGTGTGTGTGTGTGTGTGTGTGTGCGTGTGCTTACAGTGTAGCTTTCTACATTTCCCTCGTGGAGTCACTTTGTAGTTTTTTTTTATTCCTCCATAGTGCACTCCTATTGCCAATTAGCTGACAGTTGTTTTATTATTCTTTTTCAAAAAACCTCAATCCTTAAAAGTAAAAGAGAGAAAAAAAGAGAGAGAGAGAGAGAGAGAGAGAGAGAGAGAAAAAAAATAAAAAAAACTCAGCTTATCATTCCACCAGAGCATCGCCGGTGCACCTCGCAGTCGCAAAACCTCGGGAGGTTCACTGAGAATAGCTCAGTGATCAAAAGGCATGAAAGTGACACGTTGTTTGCGTTTTTTTGGTGCGGCGTTTTTTTGGTGGGTGGCCAAATATTTGGAGCATCGGGGGGGGAGGGGGGGGGGGGGGGGAGGCGGAGGGGACGGGAAACACGTCGAAATGTGGCAAGGTTTCATGAACAATTCATATTTCCTCCATATGTGTGTGTTTGTCAGTCAAGCGCATGTGTTCGGAGCAAGTGAGCGTGAGTCATCGCGAAGCCTTTGACCCGGGGAGAATTATAGGCCGTGGCTCCCGGGAGAAAGAAAGTGATGACTGCGTTGTGGCTTTGTAGGAAACGTGATATGAGTACTGTGAAATTAAGTGAACAATGGAACTATATTAGAAAAACCAACAGAGGGAAGATGCGTTGTTTTTCCCGTGCAGATCATTAAAAGGAGACTCAGCAAAAACATCTCCACTCTCAGCAAACAAATTAACCAAATTGCAGCAGCGAACCATGTTTGCTCTTCATATTTGCTCTGAAGTTCAGGTTGTTGTGTTCGACGCCATCGGGTAGTAAACACAACATTTAGGAAACCATAACATTTCGGGCATGGGCGGATAATGAGACAATGGGCCCCTGGGCCCCTGGGCCCCTGGGCTCAGACATGCAAAGTGTCACATCACCTCATCTTGTACTCATGATGTATTTCTCTGTCGTGGTTTTGAGTCTCTTTGTAAGTTGCCTTTTGTCTCTTTGAGGTTGTTTTGTGTCTCTTTGTAATTATTTTCTTTTGTTTGTGTAGTTATTTTTTTGTCCGTGGTTGTTTTGCGTCTCTTTGTAATTATTTTCTTTTGTTTGTGTAGTTATTTTTTTGTCCGTGGTTGTTTTACGTCTCTTTGTAGTTGTTTTGTGTGTCTTTTCGTCCTCTTGTGTCCTCGTTGATTGCTCCGTGTATCCTGGAGGACCGTTTTGTAGGTAAAGGCCCGGTGGTCCACGACACTTTGGGCCCAGTAGGCCATTTTCAGAACACTACAACTTAGGTTGAGTTGATAGCATTCATAACTCACACTTCACATCTTACCTATACTCTCAGTTAAACACCTGCTTCAAAGTAAATTATAAATTCACACAAATCATACTAATAAAAAAAACTACAGTCGAGGTGTCAATACGAACTAATATGTGTTGGAAAGTGAGAGACACAGCTTCAACGGTACATCTATCTGCATCTATTTCTTTTTTTTGTATCCAGATACATTATCTAAGAAGGAAAGCTGCAGGTGATTTAGATACCAAATAAAACTTTTTTTTTTTTTTTTATAAACTTTCCACATTAGTTGGATTTCTGACCAGCTTCCACAGCTTTAACCACCAAAATGACCTCACCCCACTCAACCGTCCTCCTTCCTCCCCGTCATCGGCGTACAGCCGTCAGCCAGCGTGCTACCGGTGTTGATATCTGCCTGAGAGACCGATGTGGGGGACACAGCGATGACCTAAAAGAGTTGTGTGGTAAACACAAGTTAAGCCGGGTCAGTGTTTACATGCAGCGCGGGGCCCCTGTAGTCCTGAGAGCCGCGAGCCGAGCTGTAAACAGGAACTTGGGATCTGATAAACTGAGGTCACACCCGTCCACCTTTTGTGATTCAGAACGAGGTCGGTTATGAGCTATTCAAATATGTGCACTTGGTGTGAATGACTTAGCTGAGACGAGGGGGAAATATGATGTGGAAACATAGAATGAAGAGTGCATAAATACTATAATCAAGGAATATCATTGTGGAGAATTTAGGTCTTCAGGACCCACTTATGAAAAATAATGACATTGCAATGTTCTGATCCCATCATAACTCCAAATAGAGGTTGCATGTGCTCCAATGTTTGCAAATGACGCAAACGTGAACTTTAAATTAGATTTTTTTTTGTTTTTTTTGTGAACTTTTCTCATTATCTTCTTTTCATGTAGAAAGTGTTCTGTCCCTTTAAAGAGCCGCATTTAAGTGTGGCGTAATGTCTTCATTTAAATTGCCATCAGTGTGTGAATCTAACGGGTATTAGGCAATAAAGGTTTTAATACTGGTTGAGTGGCTTTGAATACATCACTACGCATCACAGCGCATGTGTTTCTGGCATTGACGTTGGCAATTTATGTGTTTTTAAACAGAAACCACTAAAAAGATTACACACGTGACTTTTTTTGTTCTTTCCTCGTCATTGTGCGAAGTAACACACATTAGTGCAGAGGCTAATTCTGTAGCTCAGGTAGGACCACTCGGGGTCAACAGGTGACACGCAGTCAGGTGATCCAAACGATGGGTGTGACATCGTCATCACTTTCTGGAGTAACCTTCTTCTGAAGTCACACGAGGTGTGCTCGGTGGGAATGGAGCCGGTGACTCTGGTGGAGTCAGCATTTTCGTTTTGTTGTTGATGCTCTTTCGGTGTTTCTCACAAAGAGATAACAAGGGAAGAGAGACACCAGAAACCACATCAACAAAAAAAGGATAGAAATACAGATAAGCTTCAATAATCAACAGCAGATACGCGTGTAAAATTGAACAGATTCAGATTTAGATGCTCTTTTCATTGAGAACCTGAACATGAGAGGGGGGTGGGGGGGGCGGGGGGGGGAGGTGGCGTGCGGTTGTCAACTCTGTGTGGGAAAAGGTGTTTGGACATGCATCACCTGCTATCCTTCAGGAGGGAATGAATGGGATGATTTTGGGAAAAAAGACACGCACGTTTCCGATTGGTTGTCAGCCAGACCGGATTACCAGCCGAGCAAAGTGGGCAACTGCCCAGACGTCACCCAGTTGTATCACTTGGCTTTTGGTTATTTAAAGCTACTGCGAGGAACTTTCATTTTGTGTTGATTTTGGCGCCCCCTGTGGGCAGAGGTGGAAGTGTTTCAGAGCACCAGAGTCCCTTAAGAAAACCTCTCATTTTACTGCAGCAGGGTCTGACAGTCTGCCCCACGCAGACCTGGTTCTGCCTTCCTTCCTTCCAGCGGTACCAGCGATACGGGCCGGGCCTCCGTCAGAGTGACGTCGGTGTTGGTTCCTAAGCGAAACCGGATCTGGGCCCGTCTGCGGCGGGCTGGTCGATTGTCTGATTTTGCGTGGGATCCGACCCATCGGCTCCGATGACGAGCACTAAGAATAAACATATAGAAGTAGCCAATCGTCTCCACGATGTCTCATTCCCTTACGTGTCTCCCATCGAGGCATCAGTATCACATTGAGGCTGCTTCAACTTGATTTGATTAGTACAATGTCATAAACACTAAACATTATTGTCCACCTTCTTTGGGGCCGATCACACGCGTCGCAACATATTTAATATTTAAATAATATTTAAACTTATATAAGTTTATATTTAAATAATTTATGTGCATCTAAAAAAAGAGAGATGAGCGCCCCGTCCTGTGGAAGGGGCGTCCTTCCTATTCCCATACTGTATCTACACTTACTGTTGCAGCCTATTTGCAAGACAAAATCATATTGATTTGAGTTCCTATTACTTTGCAATTATTTTAACTTTTTAACAATAAGCCCAACTCTACAGGCTGGAAGTTGGCTCGTAATTGGATTTCGAGAGCGATGTGCTTGCATGTGATTGTGTGCGTCGGTGAATTTGGAGTCGTGACAGTTCACATCTGTCTCTCTCCCTCTATCTCTTTCTCACACACTCCCAAACACACAGTCCCTCGGTGTCTGTGTGTCCGTGAACGCAGGGGGGTCTATCCTCGTGTGTGCTTTGTGCGAGGTTAGTGTGTGTATATGTGTGTAAAGAGGCAAGATATATATATATATATATATTTATTTTTGTGTGTGTGTATATTCAGGGCACATTGTCTGGACAGGGAAAATGAGAATGGATGGGATTGTAATTACTGAATGGAGATATCCACACAGTGTGAAATTAGAAAAGGCTGGGCGAAAACCTCCCACGGGCACAGCCGGTAAAGAGAGAGTAGTTGTCATGGTGATAGGTGAATTCAAACAGGGCTTCGCAAACCTTCAGGGAAAGAGGTGCGAGTGAGTTTTTTCCCTTTATGTGCGCATGTATATGCGTAGGGCGGTGGTGGTTTTGGGGGGTTTGAGGGGGGTTGTGTTTATGGATCGTTTTCTTTTGTTTTTTAGTAAAAGAGGAGAGAAAAGTTGCTGTGACCTTGATGAAGATGGTGTTGTGTTTTCAATTTTTCTACATTCAAACACGCAGCGACTCGTACGTGGGCTGAAAGTGGAGGAGTTGGTCCCAAGGGCATCATCTCAACCGGGGATGGGGCGTACATGTCCCCCTTCTGTCAAGAACTCAGTCTGAGTGACTCGCTCCGCTCCGAGTTGAGGAAAACCCGGATACACCCTTTTGTGTTGCATTGAAATGTTCAGATTGTTGCCTCTCAGGCTGCACGCAGGTTGCCCTGAGCATCTGATTGGTGGAGCTCTCTACGACCACATGGCAGGACGTCCAACAGACACTACTCACTGCTAAAAGCCGCAACTTTCTTTTCTTTTTTTAGAGAGATAAATAAATGTGAATTCACATTTACATCTTCACTTTAAATACTGTGAACATCAAAGAATGCTAAAGCAGTAAATTACATCGTTCTCATTACATTAATTGATTTTTGAAATCTTTTAATATTTTTGGCCATGCTTAACGTCGGCCTCTCGGTCAGCCTCCTGACTCCCTGACTTTTTCTTTAGCGCCACCAGCAGGTTGACACTTTTGACTTTTACTGAAATATCTCAGCAACTAACATTCCCATGAAATATGGCACAGATTTCCCAAACAGTTCTCACTCTCAACTTGTCAAATCACGACGCTCGGTCAGTGGCCCCTCGGTATCCGATACCGACCCCCCCGCAGCATCCTTACGCAACTGGATGAGACACAACGGGGTTTTCTTTTCATATAACACCAATGCAAACCCCTCCATGGTAGACGGTCAGAGTAACTGACCTGGTGTAAAGAGCAAGAAAAACAAACACAGGACTGTCACCCAGGAGACCACTTTCCGTGTCCCGCTTGAAACCGAAGTCAACGTTGTCTTCTTTCACCTTACTTACTTACTTTTGTCCCACAACGTCTAAATCAAGTACTCGCATTGCCTCAACTTAACCAAGTGGTGTGTCACGTAAGTAAACCTAAAAACTATGTAACTCTACGTTGGAAGTTTATTTTAAAAATACACTTTGTATGTAACGAGCGTAAACTGACACTCCGTCCCTGACACAACTACAACTCACGCTTGAGGGGTCCCTAGCGCCACTGACCAAGCTTCGGTATTTGACGAGTTGGGGGTGGCATTGTGTTGGAGTACTCGATACCCAGAAGACACATCCCGCTGGTTGGTGTCTAAATGTCTTTCTTAATGCCGGTGAAGATGACAGGCTTGCCTTCTGTTGACAGACGCATCGTGGCTGGATGGAAATAGAGATAGACTCGGGTCACTGATGAGCTAGAATCCGGTGTATGCGGCCTCGGCAGTATCTTGGAGTAGATCCCAGCGTGGGACGCACTTGGCAGCGAGCCATCTATCTCACCGCACCATGACCGCATTACGTAACCACCAGCCAGAGACAGGGAGGGGGGGGAGATTCCTTTGTCAGAGTTCAAAGTGCGCTGTGAAGAGATAATGGCCTCCTTTTATCAGTATGCCATAGTAATGAGCTTGTTCATCACCTAGGGGGGAGGGGGAGGGGAGGGGGTAGTGGAAGGGGAGGGTGAGTGGGGGTTCTGAGGGGGAGGAAGGCTGAGGAATGCCCATCCATCAGGCAGCGAGCCCATAGCGTGGACAGAGCCCCGGCCCCCTCAAACCTCCAGACCTCTTCATCACTGTCTGTGTACACAGGGTTTGGAAGAATCCAGGCCTGAGAACAAGGGAGAATGAACCACCAATGGAGTATTTAGCTCCACAATCCAACCGTTTCTGATTCTCTATTGGTGTCTAAAAGGAGAAATCTGTTTCTTCACCCATCCACAGAAGAGACCTATAGCAGATGGTTTGACGTTAACTAGATCCCGGAGACGGTCGAGCATATCAATCATTTAACTTTGACACCAGACATTATGGTTTGTGAAAAAAACATCTAACTGAGCCTTTGTCTGTTTCTTCAAACAAAACTCTTAATAAATCATAAAAAACAAAACACAATTGAATGTATAAAACACGTGGTTAAAACCTCAAGCAAAAAAGTATTAAAAATACAGTATACATAAAAGTGAAAGCATAACATAAAACCTGATGCACGTCCAGAAGTCACCATCCAACTAACGATGACAGCGACCCTTTTCTAACCTTCACCGAGTACTTTAAATTGAGTCAAAGTCATGTAAACCTAGACAGACGTCAACCGTGGAAATGGCAGAGCAGCAGACACTTGTATGAGTTATAAAAATGACGTCGCTCACATCCTACGTTGCCATTTGAGGCAATGAGGACTAGTGTTGAAACAATTACCTGCACCAAGGTTTCAACACCAATGAATAATGAAAAAGTCAGAGTTTCAGCAGTATCATTTTGTAAAATTGGAACCCAGGAAATTTTATTTTCAGTTTCCTGAGAAGTTTTAAGAGTTGTTTTTTCTTTTTTCCCAGAGCTGGATCTTGTTGCCGGGCAGACATGCAGCACAGCATCCCCTTCCTGGCCAGCTGGCATGTCCGCTTGTAGATATTGAGAGCTTTTGCTCAAGGACGCTTGAGCAGTATGGATGTCGGCTCTCAGTGGGGCTCCATTCAATGGAAAGTCCACAAGAAAGAAATAAAGAAATTCTGTATAGCTTGAGTTGCTGTTTGATGGCTTGTGTGGCTTTATGATGAAGAGTTTATTTGTATCTCAGGGATTGATAAATCTAGTCAACTTTCTTCTTCTCTTCTCTCCCTCGTAGATAGCCACGTCAACATTTGTTACGTCATGGCTTTAACAATTGTTCTCCGTATTAAAATTTGCTTGCGATGTTCATCATCTTGACATTTAAACCAGAAATCAATGAGTTACAGGGACGTTGCTTCTGGACAGAGCTCCTGTTGTTGGGCAACATTCACCTCTACAGTACTGGGGCAGTGAGAGACCGATATCTCCAATAAATTAAAAATCAAAACTATAGATTTGTAGTTATATTTACTTATGCTGATTATAATCTCAAGATTGTGGAATTAATTCAGTCACAGGACAGACAATCAGCTAATTGCCCAAATGTAAATGGAGCATTATAAACCACTGGAGACCAACAAAATGTCCAATATACATCGTGCTGGTGAATCTGTAAAATTAGCAGGATTCACTCCTGTCTTTTCGTGGCTGGATATGATTCAAAACCGGCCGGAGAGGTTCCCAGGTGACATGGAGTTGACGGACTACCATCCCCATGTAGGGTCATTGACCTCCACTTTCCTTCTGGTTTAACAAGCAACCCCCTCCAAGGCAGCAGAGGTGGACATACGAGCTCTGAGGAGGGGGAGGAGTGTGTGTAGAGCATGTGGTGAAACCTTGCTGGGGGCAAGATCTCATTCTCCTGGTCAACCTTGAATGTTCTCATTCATTTCACTGATAGCATATGAATTAATTCTCTGAATGCTCTTTGCTCTTCTCATTTAAATCCCTGCCCCGGGTGAAACTTTAGCGAGGCGTTTGAGTCCCACTGGAGCCGCCCCACAACAATCCAGATGCTGTAAAATGGCATAGATAAACACACACAAATTGATAATCCTACCCTGTAATGTACTCAGTTACTCTCAGAAATGTAATTGGCCTTGAATTAGTAATAACTTCTTAAATAATCCCATCAGATTAGATTTATAGAGGTACTGGAGTTATATCCCTGGAGCAGTCAGAACCGGAGTGACAGGTTGTGGTTGCTTGTCCGGTCACTCAGGGCCGAAGGACAATGAGGCCACGTGCTTTGTATTGGTTTAGGGAGAGTGGGTTAAAATGACCTGGGGGGTAGTTTACAAGTTCTATAAATACACAACAAACAGTGGTTTAAGTCTCACACTGTTCTGATGCTTCTAAGACCTGATGTCTTTGAATTGGACTGTTTACAGGTGAAAACACCAGCGCCAGCATTCAAACTCCAATGAATCTTGTCTTGTCCCATCACATATTGTCATGAGCTCTGAATTCCGTATTGAGCACCTTTAAAGAACGCGCCACATCGTATCCTCTCTCTCTTAGTCTCTCTCTGTTGGCCATCTTAGTATATATTGTTACACATCTCCAATTGAACTCACACTGAATTTGGGTGTTTTAAATAACTAACTTGCGTACACAAAAGATCAAGATTTCAGCAGTGACACCTGCAAGGCTTTGCATGGTTGCGCAATGCACGCTCCCTCTCTGAACTCTGTATCTATCTGTCTGTATCTAGCTGTGACTGCATTCACTACTGATGGTTCTGAATAATAAAAATACAACATCTAGAAATACTTTATTGACAAATATATCTCAAAGTATATCTTGACTAAGCTACCCATTGCAACAGCTCACTCAACTTTAACGAGTTGCCCACGTAAAAACACAAGACAGAGGACGGGGTGCATCCCTTCACTTACACTTGTCATGCATCCTTCACAAAATGCCCCGACATCCAAGTTCTCTGCAGGGAAAAGGATCCACTTTTTCCATTTAATTGACTAAAGCCAGAGTACCATGCTTGTCTCTAATTGTGAACACAGTGGGATGTCTAACAGCTATCGGGGAAGAAAATAAGGCCGGTTTGAGTCTGTCACGGTCATGCATATTTAATTGATATAAATATTATTGTGTCCAACGAAATAATTGACAGTGCGGCAATACAAATCGAGATTGTCCCCAATTGCCCGATATTTTTCAAAAACCCACTCCCCCCCTAATCATTGCAGGGCACGCGGGACCCCTTTCGAAAGAAAGCGTGAAAGTTTTTCGGCCCCTCAGAAGATTTCTCGTCACCAGGAAGTTTACTCTCTCCAGCCAGAAGTCTCAGATTGAGGAAATATGACTGTTCTCTATTTCATCTCTTTCTTTCACTTTTTTTCCCCACACATTCTCACTTATTTCCTTTCTTTACTTGTTTATTTTATTATATTGCACAGTTTTTAGTTCTGGCAATTTGAATTAAAACACCAATACATATATCTTGAGAGAGCGCTTCAATTATTCAGGGGCTTTGGGGCACGGAGCGTGGCAGGCTCTGTGGAGCAGCGTCAAAGCTGGAGCACTTTGTGCCTGCAATCGGAGATGAAGAGGCTATTTGTCTGTGTAGTGTGCGGAGCTCTTATCAGGGATTTGTTTGCGGCACAACTTAATTTGCATAAATTTCTTGGAGAGTAAGATGAAAACTCGCCGCTCTTGGCTGGAGCAGGAGGAACAGATTGTCCTCACAATGCACATTCCACCAAACGGCTCACGTCGTTGCTCTTTTGTCGAATTTGGGATAAGCTTTCCATCCCGACATCCCGATCATGAATATATCTGGAAGAATAAACGGAATATTTTGATTTCTGCCGGATTTTTACATACCTTAAGTATCCTGGATGCTTCCCCAGGGAGGTTTGGATCACGGGATGACTTTATTTAGAGGATAATTCCAGATAATTACAAGTTGGGTCATATATTCAGAGCTTTGGCCATCAGTTATATCTTCTGTATTTTTCTTATTTTCAGGTCTTTTGTTCCGACAGAACATTTGGGTTTATATAATGCAAATAATTCAGTTTGAATAAAATCTACAACACTTTCAGCTCACGACTTTTCCAAAGATTTGATTTTGATGAATCCTAAGAGGTACTAAAATATAACTTACAAACTTTCTGAGCATTTATTCCTCTGACCTCCACAAAGGCCACAGAGAATGTAGTTACCATAATATACATTATTACCCTGTTCGTCATTGTTTAATATCACGTTATTCCATTACTCAATGGTTTTGAGATCAGAGCTGCCACACAGTTGGGAAAACAGCCTCTGATTGGTCGAGACACTCAATCCATGGCATCGGGAATTGCTAGTGGACGGCAAAACAACGATGATAACTGTTTTCTACGTAAACAAAATGACTAGAAAACATTCAGTGTTGGATTTATTTGACAAAGTCCCTGAAAAAGACGCTGTCGTTGGAGGCTGAGTTACATAGCATGCAGCGTCTCAGAGATATTAAGGATGTCGTACACGACATGGTTCCAGCTAAAGCCTATAATGTAGTAGGCTACAAGTTATACATCAGCGTAGTTGCATTTTAAGCAATATAAAGCAAATGGGTCCGTTAGGACGGGAGGCGTGCAGCAGCAGTAAATACTGTAAATCACAGCGCATTATTAAAAAATATATAAAGTTTAAATTGTAGCGGGACATCGTAAAGGTTTCAGATCCTGCTCTATATTCAGTGAGATTTTGTTTATCTCCCATAATTTCTAATAACTTCATCCTACATTATTGATGTGCTTGTGAAAACAATTCCATATTATAATAAAATATATAAATTACATATGACAGAACTTTGCAGAGGCTAGAATCCTGGCGGACCGAGCGCCATTGAACTCCATTAAAAACACATCGATAAGCCACACCGTTGGAGTGGGTGACATGTTTCTTCATTACCATGACGACACACACACTGTAGTTTATTTCGACTCCATACAACAAACACCGCCCTGCTGCCATAAATACTCACTGGGGCTGAAAATAGTTCCCAAGTCTGTTTGTTGACCGTAAGACAAATACGAGCAATTTGGAATGAGCCAGAATAATCCTTTGATATCGAGGTTTTCAAAGAGTTACATATGTAATTTACTATAAGTTTCTGGCCCTGGTCCTAGTTGTTGAATTCCTGCCAGTAAAGTGCAGATCTGTAGTTGACCCTGACCTTTGACCTCTATGGGAAAAGGGGGTAACAGATCTACTGAATGTCCCATAAACTGAGACTTCCTGGCTGACTGTGTCCTGGGAGTGATGCAGGAGGGAAAAAAGGAAACAAAAAAACACATGTAGATCCAATAAATTCTTTTTATCGATTTTCCAATAAAAAATACATTCATACAGAAACTATTTTACAAAACAATTTCAAATGAAAAAATCTTGTTATGCCATAAAACAAACAAAAATAGAGCCTCATATTTTTTTTATCTCCATGTTTATCCAATAAAGATTCTCTAGCTAAAAAGGTAGGGCGTCTTCGCAGGTCTTTGAAAAGTTGAGAGAAAGAAAATCACATGGCAAATAAAACCAAAACATAATACTTAGCGAGCAACAGAATGCAAAAATTATGACAATTCAAGTGTCCAGAACAATTCACGTCTGAAAAGTTTTTTGTTTTTTTTAAGTTTTGTTGTTTTTTTTTTCTTGAAAGATGATAGGCCACAGGTGTATACGCAATTGATGCCATTTTTTTTTAAGTAAAAAAAAAAACGTACATTTGCTCTACCTTCCTCGAATCAAAAATCAAAAACAAAAGATGTTACAGAAGCAAATGAGGGAGAATGGAGTGTGTCTATGTTACAATAATTCTTCAGCCTCTTGTCTAAATTGGTTCATCTTTAGAAACAACACACTGCACTTGTTTTTGGTCCCATACCTTTTCAAAATAGAAGCTTCCTTACAAAATTCTCTTAGTTTACAATGTACATATCTTTGCATTTTTGACATTTCTCAGTGTATGGACTTTCTTTAACGTTGACCAGGTTCACCTGTACAGCTGCGAGATTGACGAATGAGTGAGAGACAACACGTTTTATGACCACTTAAAACCAGCCATACCCTTGAAGCAGATAAGATCTTTGTCAACGCTTTCATAAAGTCGTACTTTTTCAACGAAACACCCGGTGGCTCCAAAATGTTTTCTAGAGTTGGGTGAAAAATGGTGATGGAGTTCATCCAATTGTGAAACCGAAGGAGGATTTTGATAAACTCCGGAGAATTCTATCAACCCACGAAGGGAGTTGAAGTCGTGTACGGTAACTAAAAGTTAAAAACATGCATATAGTGAAGTTGGTACAGACACGACGTCTGCTCCTGGTCTCATCTCAGACAGAAACCTCTAGACCCGCAGCACAGCTCAGCTGAACTGGTCGGACCGGTTCTTTGGTACCGTTTAGTCAGATCACAGGTTGCTTCATCCAGGGCTGAGTAAAGATACCGGCTCACCCCCGAGGGCCGAGACTCAGCTAAACACACAACATCAAAAAACAGACTCGTGATTGAGAATGTCGTCATTATTTCTCAAGGACCCCATACTTCTCTTTTAAAGACTATACGTTTTTTTTTTTGACACACCAACATATAAAAAATGGCCCCCGGCAGGAAATGTTTTTCCTTTGTGGTTAAAAATCCTAATTTGTCGAACAACCTTGGTGGCTGAGCGTGCCAGGTTTTTTTCTTCTTCATGAGAACATATTTCCAAGACTCTGTACCTTTGACAGCAAGTTACAGTCCATCTGAAGTGTATCCACGCCACCTTGTACTACATAGTAGTAAATCTTTACAAAACTGAGTTGCTTTTTCAAGTGCTCCTGGGTCATTTTCTGGGGGTAATATGATTTAGATTTGATACATTTGACGATATGTTCAACGGAGAATGCGCGGAAATGTAAAAGTGGCAGTCATTAAGAAGCTGATATTTTAATCGTTTTTTTCTGTGTTATTAGTCAGGAGTTTAGAGGAATCAGTAGCCAGACAAAAAGGGCAAAGGTGCGACTGCATGGATTAGAGCCTTTATAAAGCAATTCAATAACGCACTAGTTAATTCGCAACCCCCAGATGTGTGTGTGAGAGAGAGAGATCTATCTAACAGGACAAGGCCACTTACATAAGGCATCAGTAAGGTCAACAGTGCATTTACAGATAGAACAAAAGAGAAGAGCGAAAGTGAAGAAAACAAAAGGAACAAAAAAAATCCCACGATCAAGAAAGTTGCCAAGCAATAGTGGTATCCCCAACTTATCAAGAAAACAATAAAAAAACAATGACTGCCTTATGTGTTTTGTAAATATACTATGATATTGAGTATTATGAAGGTAGCTGCTCTCTCAAATGGAATTTTGTTGTCCCATAAGCAAACAGGTGAGCAACACATCCCCAGATCCCATGCAACTTCTGTTATAATGGCAATAACTGTTTGTGTACAACTGTTGTTGTTGTTTTTTTTTTTTGTTGTTTTTTTTTTTTTTTTGTAGTTTTGTCTTTTAAAGATACAGAGCTTACACAATGGACAACAAAATGAGCTTTATAGCGTGTATGTTCTCGAGACAGGCTACGTAATACATTGCACATTTAATAGCTGCACTAAACAAAACGACCTCCCGTGTTTTTCCAAAAATCGGGAGCTGTAGTTCCACCTCCGGGCCGAAAGGGGGCGCCGCTCTCTCGCAAAATCAGCCTCCACAAAAAAAACAAGCCCCTCTTCCCCTCCGCGGCCAAAAGACTCAAACAGCACGGACAGAAACCTGTTTGTTGTTGTTGTTGTTGTTGTTGTTGCTGCTGCTTGCATTCATTCTCAGTGAGACTCAAGTGAGTATCTCCCCGCGAAAAAACCCTCCCTCGCTTAACATCACCCCCACTCCCCCCCCAACCCAACCCCACCCCCGTGTCATTCACTCGCCGTTCCACAATGCAAGCTCCATCCGCTCCATGAAAGCCGGCACAGGCATCCAGTCCCAGGCACTCCCAGCCCCCCATGCGTACAGGCAAACACACCGTCATGTGAGGAGTGGCACGCCCGCAGGAGTCCCGTGGTCCTCCGGGGAAGAAGCGTTGAACACCATACAGAAGAGTCTCTTCCCGTCTACTCCAGCCCACAATTTTTTTTTTTTGTGTTAAAACATTTTTTTTTCTCTCCCTCCCCCCCCCCCCCCCCCTCCCACTCCCCACCGCCCACGCCAACCCCCTCCCTCCCCGCCCACTCCCCCCCTCCCCCCGCCCCCCCCGATCCTCCGTAAAAGCCTTTCAAGAGCCATCTCCACAGCGAGGTGTTGGAGGCACTAAGTATGGTGCAAATAATAGCCTGCGTTTGCTTCATCTTTTTTCCACCGACTGGAACGCGGCCGGTGGCCCGTTAACGCTCCCAGGACACACCGGCCTCGCTGATCCCCCCGCACGGGTCGGGACAAATCAACCACAATCATCCCTCAGAGATCTCGACGCGGAGGCCATCTTAGATGTGCCTCTTCATGTGCAGCGCCAGGTGGTCGGAGCGGGAGAAACACCTGAAGGGGGAAGACAAGAGGGAGGATTTAGAACGCCATAGTTTTCTTATGGATGCAGATGCACAGTTCATAGAGCAGAAATAAACTCATCATAACTTCTGCCAGGCGAGGGGGAGAAATCTTTCTGGCTTTGTTTGTTTGTTCTTTTTCGCCCCACAAGGAGACTTCTGAGATCAGGGGTATTTCAGCCTTTTGATACTTATGGCCCACTTCTGATTGTTGAACATTTCTGAGGACAATCTTTCAAAATAAAAGAGAAAAAAAAGAAACTGGGCTGTAAATATGGGTTATGCCTCTGGAAGCTGTTATGACCAAAGTAAACATACCGCTTATCCTCACCCGTCACTGCCTGCCATTACGAATCCAACTTCAATGTATTCAGGGTCATATTTCCTCACAACATGCTTCGGAGCTTTTACTGGCATCACTTGGAGCGAGTTATCCAACTGGTCTTCCAAATCTTGCATTTTAAATTGACGTTTTTTTTAATTTTTTTTTTAGCTATTTATGTGAATTCTTGAACACATTTAGATAAAAAAGAAAAAGATCTCTCTCTTTGGAAGGAAACAAACAAAAGAAAAATCATTTATAAATTGCTGTTTGGCCCTCTAGATGGCGCTCTGAGGCCCACCCTGAGAATAGCTGTCATTAGATGTCTGGTATCTCCGACTGGGAGGAGGGCACGGCCTGTTGACATGGAGGGTTCAAGGACAAAGCCCAAGCTTTCCTCTAACGACCTACACGGGTTTGTCTGAAGCCATTACCCGTCATCATCGTCCCCCAGGTGGTTCTCGTGAAGCGGCAATGGCTCATTGAAACGTTGCACCTGTCACGTCCACCCATCAGCGATCCCCCATTCGGACCCCTTTGTGCCCGAGTCTCTTTTCATCCAACCCCTCGACCTCGATCCCCCGGTCCATCGGTCCGCCCTTGACCCTCGTTCACCCCCTCCACCTAAAGCGCCAAGTCGATGAACTCATTTGCATAAGTGGTGCTCTTTTGTTAGTGAACGAGTGCCGAGCGGCGGCGGTGAAGAGAAAGGGGGGATTCACTGTGATGTTCTGGAAACCCTCTGAAGGGGGCACGAAATCAAACCAAGAAAAAGACCCAACTCGGCCACTCGTAGTCTTGACAATCCAACTTTTTTCTCTCCCAAACATCCCCACGTCTCCCCGAGAACTCTCACCTGTCGCAGTGGCTGCATTTGAATGGCTTCGCTCCGGTGTGCTTCCTGAAGTGTCTGGTGAGTTCGTCGCTTCGTGCGAAGCGCCACACGCAGCCCTCCCACGAACACCTGTAGGGCTTCTCACCTGGGGACATCAGCAAGACGGACATTCATGAGGAAGTGCATCGTTTGGATGGATAGAGAGAGAGAGAGAGAGAGAGAGAGAGAGAGAGCGAGAGAGAGAGATATGCTTTTTTTTGTCCCCCACACAACCTGTTTGTTGACAGTTCAATGGGTTTGTAGACATAATTGCGTTTTGTCCAAATAACCTTCTTAATATTATCTCCGTGTCCCTGTCGCTATGAGCCCTCTGGCAAATGCCATGACGTTGCGTTTGGACCCGTCAATCAAAAACGTCAGAATATCGGGACGTTTTGAAATGCAACACGTTAGCCGCTTCGGACTTAGTCCAACTTATCCGAGGGGGTTTTCCACATGCTTGTTTTTGGAGGAAAAAAAAAGAAGTGAGACAGTCGGAGTAGGCGCTAAGCAGATTGAGCCGACTACTGTAAGTTGAGGAGAAAAACAACCTCGTGCCTTGTGGGTCTTGAGCCGCGGTATGCAGCTTTAAGGAGCTGCTGGAGTAGACGGCTTATGTAACGGGCACGAGCTGCAGGAAAAATAGAGCCTGTTCTTAATGGTCCCGAAGGCCATTAACCGTGTGGCTAACGCGGTCGGTTGCGGATGCTAGGAATGAGACTTCCCCTGCTAATGGTCGGCACAGCTGCCAAAACGGGGCTGGCAGAGGTCAAAGGTGACTGGGGGGGGTAGGGAGGGGGCTGCTCACATTTGAACCCCCTGCAAACACTGCAAATGTCAGATTCCCATCTTTTTTCTTTTTTATTTTTTTTTTCGGTCTGCGACGGCAAACGCCAAAGTTTCTGGGTCTGTTCCCATGGTGAAATCTGAGAACTGTTGATTTGTTTTCAGAATCCACATCCTCTGGGTGCTGCTCAGCCACAAAGGGACGCCCCTTCCCTTCTCTCTCCCCCCGCCCCCTTGCATGAAGTCACGTTCCTCTGTGTGAATTAGGTCACAGTTGAGGGCATTCCTCCTGACAAACTATTCAAAGTATGTGAGAGCAGTTTTTTTTTTCTCTCACCCACTTCGAGGCGGGGAGTCAACAACCAAGTTCATCTCACTTTCCAGAAGTTTCCACTCTCAGGATGAGTTGATTGAGTTTTACTTTGCACAAAACAAAACGAAATAACCTGTTGGAGCAGTCCCGTCCCCCCCCTCCCCCTCCCCGAGATCCCCCCCCCCTCCCTCCAGGTGACATTTGCATGGCAGCGATAAAAAAGAAACACCTTCGCTGAGCGTCTTTACCTGTGTGCGTGCGCTGGTGTGCTTTGAGGTGCGAGCTCTTGGTGTACACCTTCCTGCAGCCGTTGAACTGACACCTGTGGACCCGCCTCCTGCCGTCCGGCGACGCCTCCCCGCTGGTCAGCCCCGACCTGTCCGCGGCCCGCTCTGTAACCCCAGTCCTAATTTTCCCGGGCGAGTGCAGCGCCGCCTGTGTCCCGCTCCACGCCGAGCCCTCCTTGGCCAGCTCGGGCGAGGACGGCGGCGTGCTGATGATGATGGCGGAGCCCAGGTCTTCGCCGCCGTCTCCCAGAATGTCAGTCAACGAGCCGCCGGAGAAGTCGAGGGCCGGGGAGAGCTCCTCGGAGCTGTCCGAGGCCTCGCTGCTGGCGTCGGAGTTGAAGCCGCCGGCGTCGATGTGCTGGCCGTCCTGATTGTCCTCCTCCTCCTTGATGCGGGGGATCTTTGGGTCCGACTCCTTCTTCTTGTCCCCGCAGGCGAGCATCAGCTTGCTCCACAGGTCCTCCTGGCTCTCAAACTTGAGCTCCGTGGCCGAGACGTAGGGCTCGTTCTGGAGGTACCGCTCCAGCTCCAGGCATGTCTGCGTGGGGGGGGAGGGGGCAGGGGGGGGGAGAGACGAGATAGCAGTGAGTTCACTGGGTCCACAGGGGCCCGAGGCCTGTAACACAACGCTTCTCTTCTAAACAGGAAAGTCCCTAAATCCCCCCCACCGCCCCCCCCCACAAAACAAAATGAGATTTTCTTTTTTACGGGAAACACAGACGCTACTCTGTGTTTATTCTTAGCAGCAGCAGCAGCAGCAGGGGGGGGGGAACGCTGTGACACTGTCACACCACTGGCCCTGCTTCCTTCCTGCCTGCAGGAAAACACAATGTCCTATGCAGAGGATGGTGGAGTACTCTACGGGTGCCCTCAGAGGCCATATCAGGGAAGATTACAAGCACCACATTTCCTTCTAAAAGCACGCAAGAACAAGATGCTCTCAGCCCGCGAACGCCGGCATTGGCTGTGTGCGCGCGTGTAGGTGTGTGCGCTGGCGGTTTGGTCATGAAATTTACATATGCTACAGAGCCCCCCCATAGGGTTAGGGAAGTGCTTGTAGATCTTTTAAATCTATCAATTATTCAACGTAATGTGGATTTAATAATGCATTCGGAGGCATCGCTAGAAATAACATAGCACACCGGGGACCGAGAGGAGGGAGGTCTGGTTCACGGGGGTCCATATAAAAAAAAAAAAAAAACGACATGAATACTGCAAGAGCCGCTGTGGATTGTGGGCTCATTTTCCTTCTTTTTTTTTTTAAAAAAAGGAAGCGAGAGAGCACTTCCTCAACCCACTGCAGTCAGCGAGCTAGCGAGCATGAGGCCTAGAGGTGAGGGCCAGAGGTGAGGGCCCAGACTTGAGGGCCCGCTGATGGTTTCCTAATGAAGCAGATTACAAGTTTCATTATGACGACGACTGAACAGATCAGAGGTCACACGATAAACGTGGAGGAGGATTAAGAAGTTAAGTAAAGAAAAAACTACTTTATTAATAAGGTAACCGTGATGCTTTTTTTTTTTTTTTAGAAACACTACAGGAGGACAAGCACCGACACCATTATTCATGTGGCAAATATGATAATGGATGAACGAAACGTCCATAAAGCATTGGTGTCAGATTCCACCGAGCCCTCATCACAAACACACTTTATGTCTGGGGGAGGAATGTTGTGGTAGTCATCTGGTAATGAGAGAGAAGTCATTCGAGGCAAATGTTTCTCGTCAGCAGTGCTGGATGAATCCCAGGCGAGCTTTAAATGCCTGGGGGGGGGGTGGAGGGGGTGGATGAGGGGGGGGGGCGGAGGGGGACTTGGCCCGGAGCCCGAAGAGAGATCTGATAGACGGGGGAGATAGAAGACGGCTCAACGCGTGCTGCCAATTCATTTCATTTCAACCGACAAAAAGCAAGAAGCGACTCAACCTCAACCTCGTTTCAGAATAAAAGTCTTCAGTTCCGTTTGTCATCCCGGGGCCGCGGTGTCGAGCCAAGTAGGAAGAGAAATCAGTCTCTCTCTCTCTCTGTCAGGATGTCACTGTCTCTCTCTCTGTGTGTGTGTGTGTGTGTGTGTGTGTGACAGAGAGAGAGAGAGAGAGAGAGGAGGAGATACGCGTAAAGACGCACGGCTCTACAGTCGCTGAATCTGCAACACGGCGTGTTTTTATTCCTACGTGCCTCTACAACCTGCAGAGCGTGAGCAGAAAATATGCGCTGCAATATTTTCTACAGCAAAGGTCAGCAGAAAAAAAAAAAACAGAAGAAAAAAAAATAAAAAAAACATCTATAAGAATGCTAAAAATAAAAATAAAAAAAAAGTCACTTCAGACTATTCCATAGGAATAGTATACTCATATTCAAAATGAATAAAGTCATACTGTATCGCAGGGACATGATCACATGTGTGCTTCACGGGGACGTTACAGAGATGTGTCATTAAGGGAACTTGCATTACTTCCCCTTAAAAAAAAAAAAGAAAAAAAAAAAAAAAAAGAAGAAAAGCACGCAAGTCGACTTTTAAAGGGGAATTAACTGTTGCACTGAATCAAACGTGGACTTACGTAAACAACTTTGGCATTTCGCACGTCTACACGCGCCGCTGTCACCGGAGAGCAAGTTTCCCCAAATTACCCACATTCCTCGCACTTTACTACGTAAAAACAGGCGCACGGGACGATCTGTCAAGCTCTCTCTCCCCCTCTCTCTCTCTCTCTCTCCCTCTTTTTCTTCCTTTGCGCGTTTCGATGGAGAGGAATAAACTCGTTACCTGCTGCCAGTACTCTTCCAGGGACGGTAAAGCGGAAAAGTATCCGGTGTCGTGCACAATCTGGAGCTCCTGGAAGATGCTACACATGGGGATGACATCCATTTCACTCCCTAAGATGCAGCCTGCAGAGAGGAGAATGAACCGAGAGCTCGCGGTGTTCCGGAGAGAAGCTGGAGTCTTGGCTGCATTCGCGTGTACGGCGGTCCGGAGTCGTGCGCTTCCAGCGGAGGTTTGGAGCGTGTGACGCACCGAGAAGCGCACAACACTGAACTCTCCAAAAAAAGTCCGTCACTGCACTGTAAAACTTCCCCCCCTCCTCCTCCGCTTCCTCCTCCTCCCCCCCGATTCAAAATTACAGACACCCCCCTCCTCCCCTCCTCCCCTCCATGTGATTGTATTACGTTCCGGAGCGTCCGCCAATGGGGTCGCGGGAGCGCGCGGCCCGCCCACCAAGACCGAGCTGCTGGCCAATGGCGAGCCGGAGCCGACTCATCCTGTCTGCTGTGGTTGGTGCGCGTTCCGAAGCGGCCCGGGCTCCCATTGGGCCGCGCCGGCGCTATTTTTAGAGCCGTATATAAACCGGAGTCCTCGCGCACCGAAAACGAGGAAGTCGACTGATTCGAGTGCGAGAGCGTCTCCGGAGCCGGAGCGAGCGCCGGGCTGCCGAGCGCGAGCGGGACGCCACTTCTCCGTTTCTGTCGTTTCGTCACACGAAACACGACGGACAACCACGAGAAGCCTCGAACGTAAAAGAGGAACGTGTGCAAAGACGCACGCGCGGCTCAGCGTCGCGCCTGCCTGTAGAGCGCAACCTCAGCCGCCGAATAATTGGAGGGGGTCGTTAAGAGATCTGATCAATTCCTGCAGTCTATGAAACAAATCAGAGACCTCTTCTCTTTCATGGCCGTCCAGAGAGCCACGAGGGCTGTTACGAGTCCCACCAAGACGGGGGAGACAGTTTAATAAGCCATTAAGTTATAATAGAGTCGCCATAAAGATGATTATTCACAAAAAAAGCTGTGCAGGGTTATCGTAGTGGCGGCCGCTGGCAGGCGTATCATAGGGGGCAGGTCTGCTTCTGCAGGAGATAGAGTGTGTGTGTGTGTGTGTGTGTGTGTGTTTTCATCTCAGTCACCTGTGGCTCGCTCCTACAAAAGAGAGCTTACACTTCTCTTGCACCAAAAGCATATTTGCTCTTCTCGATTACGATCGTGAAACCACATTGCCGGTTTACTCGTTTCCTGTCGATGAAGGCGAGATGAAGCGGTAGAAAGAAAAAAAAGCTGTGCCACCCATGGTGCATGGTGAGAGTTTCTAATATAATATCCCAATATATATATATATATATAATGTGTTTATAAATACACACTAGCACGCTTCCAGACCTTTCCCCCCCTCCTTTGTATGTAGATGCTTTGCCGTGATCAGTGTCATCACCCCCGGATCAAAGAAGCATGAATATTAATCAGAGGTAATAGGCCTACATGTTGATATATGAAGAGATTTATGCCCTCGACGTGTGCTCAGCTTGGGGCTTAATCTCGTTGGTAGCACAAAAAGCTCCGCTCGTGAAATGTCATTTCATAAAAGCTCAACAGCTCATTGTTCCAGGTCTTTCAAAATACAGGTGATCCAGTCTGCGAAAGAATTAGGCTTTTATTTTGTTAAGTGTGGCGTTAAAGCGCCTTCAGTTAATATGACTAACAACTCTTTAATTAGTTTGATTCCATGTGCTCCGTGAGATGCCTCTCTTTTCAACGGAGAGCCCCTCGTTTAATCTCCCTCTGTCAAAACAGTGTGAGTAATGCTGAGCTATTATTAAGCTCGTTAACGCCAAACATGCAGTACATGCGAGTAAAACTGCGTATCCAGTTGCACAAGATGTGGGATAAAGTTGAAATCGAGCGGAACAACAGCGGCATTGACGGGCCGAAAGGCAGGCGATGTGACAAACAACATATTTGGAACAGAGCGCCATTGTTTGACCCATCGGCCCGGTCGAGCGCCTCCACAACGGAGTCTCTTTTGTTGAGATCTCAGCTGTGGGCACATTTGCAGGACTCAGCAGCATTTGGTCCTGAGTTTAAGGGGTTCAGGGCCGCGGAGCACACGGACAGGTCTCTGCCGATCATCCGTGTCGCCGCAAGCGAGGGGAAGAGCCATGCTTCCCTAAAGAGTCGATGAGTCATCGTTGACCTTTTGAGCAGTGTGGAGGAACAATAGAGCGTTTGTATCGATGCACATACAGCATGTACCCTCATATTTAAGTATTTTTTACGTGCAACATGCCGTTGGAGGAATGGAACAGGTTTTTGGGGGGTTGACCCGTGCGTTAATGCAACTCTTAAAGCTACTATGAGGAACTTTTATCTTGTGTTGGATTTGGCGGCCCCTGTGGACAAAAGCGGTAGTGTTGACAAGAACTAGATTGCACAATATATACAACAAATAGAATAGAATAATAATATTAAATTAAATTAAATTAACTAACAACTGATGGTCTCGTTTACTGGTGTAGGTCACGAAGAGGCATCCGCATCAAACTGACACTGTTACATAACCAGAAAAAGTTCCTCACTGTAACTTCAAGTCGTGGGAAAATGTAACTGAAATAAAAGCTGATTCATATGCAATGCCCTAAACAACAACAACACACTCAGGGTGCTGACATTTACTCTCGACTTCCATTCATTATTCACACGACGGAGTTTCTGCTTCGAAACGCACGCCGTCAGTATGTTCCTGCACCAGTGTCACCTCGAGAATGTAAACACACTCACCGGCAAATATTTCTCAAGTGACACTTTAGTTCAGTCATCACTGGAAAAAAACAAAACAACCTTTGTGCTTTGTGAAACTCTTGTGTTTAGTGGCGTCACATCAAATCCCCTCACGCTTCTCCTTCGGGCTGGTAGAAGTCATTCTGACTAACGTGTTGATGTAAAGATAGCGTGAGTCATGCGACTGTATAGAATCAGTGCAGTTGCCATGAAGCAGCGACTGATGTCGTTGGAGATGCACGTGGGCTGCTGGTCTGCCTTTTAACAGGACGAATCCATAGCAACTAAATAACATGAATCAGGCCTTGTGTTCATTTGTGTACGTCCGTACGGGTGACGGCTTTGTCTACTTGACAATGTGTTTGTTTGATTAATTGCGTCTTGTCTGTTTAAGTAAACTATATTGGTTGAGAAACAGTCATTTTACAACATATGAGAACACCATAAACATGACAACGGGGACACAGCGCGATGTAAGTTATCATATACTACTAATATGTTTTTAACAATCTATGCGAATACTCTCATTTATGTTTCTTGCATATTCTATATAGATTTAAATACGAGCAAATCTTTGCACAACATCCAAAAACCCCAATTGTAATATTTATACCTCAGCTGAGTCCTTTTGTGGAAGTGTAACCACAGAAAATATCAGAGATGAAGCAGAGAACGGAACCGTTTGTCATCCGGCACGCACACAGTTTAAAATCCGGCTTTTGGAAGCCGTGCCAAAAAATGGTCACTCAGTTTTAATTAGCCGTCCTAAAATTCTTTGCACAGCAGATAATGGCCAGTTCTTAATTCGCAAACAGTGCCTGGTGCCTGATTAGAAATCCACGGTTGCAATTAGGATGAAAAAAGTTGATGGATGAAAAATTCTTTGGAGAGAATCGGCAGATAGCATAAAAAAAACGAAATAATAACGAGTTATTTGCTGTGCACGTCGCTGTGTCGACGCTTTTGATTGATCGATCTCGCCAACGTATCCCGTTTGGTGCCATGTGGATGCATGAGAGGGTTGATTTTGCTAACATATTCAGTGTGTGGCACCCCAACTGCCTGTCGCTTGCATCTAATCAACATGCAAAGATATTCAGAGCGAAGAAAAGTACAGTATGTAAAAGCGTGGAGCGGGCACAATGAGCAACAGTCTGCGGAGCGACTGCTGCTGCAAAACAAGCAGAGTTAATGTAATTGCTTCGTTACATCACACGCCGTAGTGATCTGGGGTTTTGATGCACTGCAGATGAATCAGAATCATAAGACCTCGGCCATTAAAGGGAATGGATTCGTGCAGTGTTTGGGGGGGGGAACAGACTTATGACAGGAATGCTGCTTTAACTCCGGAGTACGCTGAACGAGACGTGTTCTACAACACCTGCCCTCTTTTGAACAAAGTTTCCAATTCCCCACATGAAGAGGAGGTTGTAGCCGATGACCTGAGAGAAGCTCACAGCTGAACACGAGTACGCAGACTCAGTCTACCTTCCCTGGATGAGTAATAACTGCAAGGGGATTCAGGAAGATGATGTTTACGTGGTTGCGTGACAATAAAAGCCTTGTGGTGGCCATGACTAAAGCAATATTCAAAGCATAACCAAATAAGGACTAAAAGGGAAGAGTTTAACCACATTTGTTTTAAGGGGTTTGGTCAAAGTTAGTCACCATAAAAGATGCTTCATTTCTACTTCTGCGTGAAGGCTTTACACCATATAGCACCGGAGCCTACAGATGTGTAGTTGCTGTAGCCGTGTTGTAGGCCACACCACAGATGATGATTTGTTGCCAGTAGCCCAATAATCAGAGACACAAACCTGCCCAGCTGTCATAAAAATAGCCCAATTTTGGATTGCCAATGTCCTTGTTTTTCATCCATCCGACATCTGTTGTTTTGTCTGTCCCCGTGTGTTGAACCTATTGAACTCAGCGCCCTGCTTATCTCAATAATAGGCCGGTTTTAGAAAGCTTTGCCAAATGGTACAGAAAGTAGACCAAATGATTGCAAGCCGCCCCAAAACCTAATAACGGACATTTAATTAGTAATCGCAACACTGGACGTGAAGACCACACCAGCTGTGATTGGTCTGTCAGACTGCTGGTTTTTACTGCTTCAGCTACGAGCCGCCTGCTCAGGAGTTGCCATGTTAAGGGCCGTTTAAGTCTTCTTCAATACAGCAATGATGCTCATTTATTAAATTATGGTCCTTTTAGAGTCAAACAGACCATAAAGCAGGGGATGCTTTAGGGCGGGCTTAATGTGATTGACAGGTTGCTGCCGCTTCCAGAGACGTACACTCCTACGCATTCCAAATATGGTAACTACCGTTCATTGGCTGCAAAAAACAACAACATGACAACGGTCGTAATCCAAGATGGCGACGACTAAATCACCAAACTCGAGGCTTCAAAACGACGGTCTACAAACCAACGGGTGACGTCACGGCGACGACGTCCACTTCTTATACACACAGTCTACGGACATGACACAAAATGTCCTTAAAAGTGTTGTGCTTTTGATACACAGCATGATCCCATGAGATCACTGTACAGAAAGACGCACAACCGTGAATCTGGCTAATAGGTATGGAAGGTGGGAGATGACCAGAGAGGTATCAGAGTTCTGATCAACTGAATCAACCAGTCCGACCACAGGAACACAGTTCCTCACCTGGGAGCGATCCAGAAATCCACTCGTGAGACATTGCCACAAAGAAAGGTCAATTCCAATGCGTTTCCCACATCAATCAACTGTACATTAGATGAGTCACGACTCGTCCCATCTGAGGAACACGTCATACGTTCATCTCAGAGAGGGAGGGAGCCAGGTTCGGTTGACCTGCCTACAGTATGTTAACCATTTGCTGGAACGTTAGCATGCTGGCTTGGAGCGTCCCGGGGGAGCACTAAAGCAGCGATCCAACGGAGCGAGAGAGGAAATGAGAGCTGTAGCTGTAGACAGATAAATGTAAGTGCCTGTACAGTATGTATGGCCCGGCGTGTATGGAAAGCTTTTAGGTGACGTAACATGCGGTGTTGGTAAATGTGTTGCCGGTGACATTAATTCTTAAAAGCGACATGTGAGCGCCTCAAACACTTTTCCAAACCGCCGGGAAAATGTGTGGCGTCCCAGAGTTTGAAGACAAAGTGGTGCAGTTGACGCTGATCTGAATGACTTTTCGCATGTCTGATGCAGTGCTTTACACTCTGCCTGCTACAAGCTTGGGAAAAACAGAAGTGGTGGAGCAAACGTATTGATGTGCTAATTGCTGTGTGATGTCATCTGGCAACCTCCGAGGACTTTTTGGGCAGCCAATAGCGACTTTAGACAAAAGCCTGAGCCACGTGCGGTCTCTCGCAGCCGGAATGAATCGGTGGGCGGCAGCAGAAATGTGTATTTCCAAAACTCGTTCTCATTTCAACAACTCACATACCGTCAGGACCTTTGGCGTCACTTTCTAAGAGCTAACGTTGTGAAATCAAACAAAAACGTGCCACGGTCAACGTGTCCTCATACAATCTGATATAACGTAGGATATCGTACGAAAGGTTACATGCAAACGGTCGTTTCCTCCACAGGAAACAACTTCAGGTTTAGGCAACAAAGGGATGAATCAGAATCATCTAAAGCACTTAGTTTGAAGAAAAACATCATTATTGAACTATTGAACTATGTAAAACTTAAGATAAATACGGAAAACACTTCAAAATAACTCGACAACACTTTGGGACACGAACGCCGGTCTCCTTGTTGAAAGTCTTGTGTTTGTTTGACCCCTTCATCTCCACCTCCATTCTACCGTATGTGGTTTTTCTTTTTCCCCCCACAGCATTTTCTCTGAGCGTCTAATAACGACACAATGGGTTAACATTGGAGTTAGTTGAAAGCCATGCGAGTCTCGGGCGCCGACAAAGCGTTGGCGTTTGAAGCCCTTGGAGTGAGAACGGGCTGGTACTGCAGTCCTTAAACAAGTCTCAGTGGCTCAGAATGCACACGGCTGAGTTCTGCGTTTTGTTTGACTTTGCGGTGGTATTAGACATTTTATGATAATTAATATAGCGTAAAAAAAGAGAAGAAAAATCAACATAAAAATTATGAACACAGGGAGGGCAACAGCAGTTCAACCAGCAGGGAACGTGATGCAGATTAATTTCACTTACTGATGATACTGAATAATTTAGCATAAACCCATAAACCCCATACATGTAATGATGTAGTTGATATAATGCACTGACCTTTAAGTGTTAATCCAATCAAGATCTTGGGTGGTGGTGGTGGTGGGGAGGAGGGGGAGGAGGGGGAGGACATAGTAAAAGACAATCGTAATGATTCAACACTGTATGTGTATATGTATTTGCGAGACCCAGAGCACTAATAGAACCCTTCCTCCACACTTACACAATCATCTATTTTGGAATGAATGAACCACAGTGTTTTTTTCTTCTACTTGTGGCTAAAAAGCTCCAACGGGGGCGCGAGTCAAAGCATTCAACTCTCACCGACCGATTTCACTAGAATACGATGAGCAGTATTTTGATTGGCTTGCATAACTTGAGGTGAGAGGTCAAGGGACCCCTGTGAATATGGCCATGCCAATATTTTCCCCTCGTCAAAACTTTGTCTAACTTTGGAGCGTTATTAAGCTTTAAAACCCGAGCCCGCCACAGCCTCTTAAAGACAGTAACGCAGGTCTCACAGGGTCAAAAACTGGCAAACTATAAGAATTCTCACAAGATTGTGTATGTATATGACTGCACATTGTAATCCTTTATTATTATTATTTATGATTATGCCGAGAGACTAAATACAGCGAGTACGCCTCAGGTGGGTGTACACATGCACCCACCACCTGGTGGACTTTGTGTTCTTGATTCCATCGTTTCGTCTCTGTAGCTACACGTTTTAGCTTCAGACACTCCAGTGTTTTGCTCTGATGTCACACAGAAGATCTGTGATGCAGCAGCTGTTTGTGCATTGCTTTAGCACAGGTTGGATGTGCAACCACGCGCGTGTGGCGACTGTAAAAAAAAAAAAGGGACGCGTTTTACCCGAGCACAAAGCGGTGCGCAGGTAAAGCTACACGCATTGCGATCTCCTCAGCCTGTAATCAAACTCACTGAAATAACTAGTGAGCGATGCAGAGGAGGGTCTAGTCACAGCTGAGTCATTTTTCGTCTCATGACAGGCCCGATCCGTGGAAACAGAGGCCTCTACTTTTCTTTGCTTTGACCTATAAACCGTGAAGTGAGTCGATCCGCTGGATTTCTCTGGTTTAGTCCACGAGGGGGGAAAAACATCCTCCCGCTGAATACTGAACTCCTGTTGGAGATACGGCGGAGCGGCAGGGTGACCAAAGGGTAACAGAGAACAGTGAAGAGCCAGAGGGTCACAAGTTGGATCCCTGAGCCAATGTGACTTTCAAGTACAGGGTTTTTTTTAAGTAAGATGGTGTTTGGTTACATCTGATTGGTCGTGGTCTGTTATTCGCTGTGCTTGGGGAGACACCTCAGGGTGAAACACATTTCAACTAATAGACCATGAAACTTCTCCAGTTGATTACTTACATTAAGACAATTAGTTTTTTGTAATCCAAGTTTCTTGAAACTTGATACGTTTCAGGAACAGAATTCCCAACTTTCTAATAAAGCGAGGTTCAAATTCTTGTTTCATTTTGTACACATATCAGAGTCAAAGGTTTTTACAGAGGGGATCTTGGATTCTACTTTATCACTCCATAAATCGGAAAGTGCTGTAACAGCCATAAACATTTTTTTATTTCCCCACTTCTGGTAATAAAATGTTGTATAAATCAGGCTATGCATGATATGTGAACAAACCCTTCAGTAAAACCCTTCAGAAGACAGACAGCAATGAGTTTGGAGTGTTCTGTGGATGTATGGGCTACTGAAGTGGAGATTTATGGCTCGGAGTCTGAGAACAAACTCATTTGGAGAAAACGGCCTAAAAAAAGAAATCTATAGTAGAATTCCGTGCAGTTTATAAGGTAAAAATAATAAACAACTAATAGATACCACTATCAAACCTCCCCAGTGGATTACTTACATTAAGACATTTGTTTTAAATTACAAGTTTGCTGTCATTTTAACATTTAAAAATGCAAATGAAGCATTATCTGATGGTAACTTTTGCGGGCAAAAATCTACAGAAGCATAATCTACACCTGAATGTGTATTTTGGATGTTTTTCTTTTCCACCTGACTGAAAGAAGACTCGTTATGGAAGCAAAACGGCTCAGAATTGACCGTGCAGTGTTACTTTGTATGTCTTTACGTGCTTGCAGTGCTTCTTTTAATTGTTCGTGCCCTGAAGCTCTGCACCCGTGGAGCCGGAGTGGGTTTTCCTCCTGGAATGAAGTGAAACCGAACAATTCAACATCTTGGAACAAGGACGGCAAACCATCCATTCCGCACTGTTGCATCAGCTAAATGTGTGACATGTAAAAAAAAAAAAATGTAAAAGATAAAGTATTGATTTCAGTTTAGAGGAGCGCGGCCGTTATCATCAGTGAGCGCTGAGGTCAGTTGTTTCAGCTTTGCTTTAGCTGTGGAGATTTATCACCTCGGTTGAATCCTAGAGAGAGAGAGAGAGAGAGAGAGAGAGAGAGAGAGAGAGAGAGAGAGAGAAATTGAACGCTGATCCTCGCTGGAATAAGAAAGTGAGATATATGTGAGGTATCAGTCGATGCGTTGACGCCTTAGAATGTGATCGATGGCGCAGAATGAAAACAGCAACTTATCAACAATTATCATTGAGGGGTTATTTGAGTTCTTGGTTTGGCAAAGTAAACACTTTCCAGAGTGGTATCGAATGATAAAGCTGTTATATTATTTTCCCCAATACCGGTGTTGAAAACAAACTCTTCAAATATGTCATCTCATTCTTGGTGGTGGACAGTTTTTAAAACTCGACGTGATCGCAATCTGTTTTCTGCATTCTCACATTCTTAAAAAAAACAAAAAACAAACAACAACTCTATTGTCCTTTCACTTCTAACGGAGAGCGGCCGTAATAATAATAATAATAATAATAATAATAATAATAATAATGCCAGTCGAGTGCACGGCGTGCCGCATTGAAGCCGACCGCAGCGCCACAGCGCACGGCCTCGGGTTCCAAAGACGGCCCCTCAATCTTGGTTCCTCGTCTCCGTTATCGGCCCCCGCACTTAAGAGCCCGCCTTGAATTAATCAGAATTAATCAGCCCAATCATCAGAGTCTCAGCCGAACAAAGCAGAAAAAAAAGAGGATGAGAGCAGGTTTGAAATGACTACACTGAACCTTCGGGAGTTTATGATGGGATGAGAGATGTGCTCGGTCTGAATGAAGAAGAAACGTCACGTCCGTAGTGGAATCAGCTTGTGCACGGTTTTCAAAAATGGAACGTTACTATTACGGCTTATGTTAATCAAAGTCACAGCATACTTTAAGAATCTAATCATGTTTCCCCTTTCGTGAAACCAGCGGCCGGGTGTAGCGGGATGGAAACGGAGTCGGCGGCTACAAATGATTTGCAAGTTCCAACGTCCTGCACGTACGGTCCGAGCCGCACGCATCCTGTTGTTCGCGAGAGGAAGCAAGCCTGCCGGATCCCCGCAAATGGGAAATGCAGAGGACGGAAATGAATTGATAGGAAAAGCAGGTAGTGGAAACAAACATTAGAGCCGAGGGAGACGCTAGTGGAAGGATGCTTAAAAAAAACAAAAAAAAAAGGTGTTTGTGGCCAAAACAGGGAAATGTGTTGGAATCAAGTCTCAGCCTCTTTTCAACCCCCTTTACTTTATGTCTGATATTTGTTCTTCCCTTTCTTGTTCTTGCTTGCTAATGCTTCTATTAGGGGACAAAAGACTTGATTCGAGAATTCGGTGAGAAGTCGTCTGCCGATCCCATGGAAATTAAAAGAGAGATATCTATCTATATATATATGATTCCCTTCCCCTGTATGAGACACCCCAGATAAATAGGGTAAAACAATGTAACTAACGAATGTCATCATGAAAGTTCCCCAGTTCATTACTTTAAATATGCAAATGGCTGCATTATCTTATTAAATGTGCTTCATGTTGTTGACCTATTAGAGTCAACGTTTTTTTTGGGACATCTTCTTTTATTTATCCATAAATCTGAAAATACAGCCATAAAAAAAAAAAAAAAGCAAGTTTCCACCGTGTTTAAAAGGTTGTATGAATCAGGCTATGAATGATATACGAACAAACTCCTCCGTAAAACCTTCAGAATGTAGATGAAACTGGAGCGAGTGGATGTAAGTGCTACTGAAGTGGAAAACAGTGCAGGAAAACCAATGTTTTTGCCGGGAGTGTCTCCCCTTAAACGTTATAATAAACACCAGTACTAGTGTTAACCTCTCTGCTAGTTGTTATAGAGAAGCCCTTCAGTCTGCAGAAACAGTGCATTCAGACTGCTAAGGTTTATTTTAACCATTGTTTATTCAGGGAAGTTTGGCTGAGCATCGATGTTCCCCTTTTTTTCCTTTTTTTTTTTTTTTTTTTTTTGAAAGCTCATTCATTCATGCTGGGCAGCTCCACCGCAGTGCTTCACTCAGCGGTATTCAACAGGATCCACCTCATTGTCCCCATTCAGCTCCAACTCCAAGTCCAGCATGCTTGAGGAGTGTACATCATGGGAGATTTTTTTAATTTTTTTTTTTCTCCTGCTGCCCTCGTCCTCCCACTCAGCCCCAGCAGCTGTGAATGTGATGATAGCAGTGAATGACCCCAGAGGACCCCTGCAGCCCCCCCTGCCCCCCCACCGCGGCTGCCATGCCATAATGCGAACAAACAGGAACGTGACCGCCTTCCTTCCCACTGTAACCCAGACTTGGAATCCAGTTCCCCTTCCTCCCCCACTCCGAGGGGAATCCTCCAGCCGATCAGCGGCATTCCACATCCTGTCCGTCTGACCCTCGTGCGGAGAGAAGACAAGGCTTGTGGGAAAACTAACTGCATTAAGGCGATAAAACGCTATGAATAGTCTGAGGCTGATCTGCTGATTCCGCAAAAAGGTGAACCGATGTTTGCACTGCTTAAGATGAATAATAATCGTTACAGTGTTCAGACATTTGAGCCTTCCTATCGCCTCTCAGGACGTCAGGGTTCAGAGTGAGTCACAAGGAGGCATCTCCAGAGCAAGTGGGGCCTCAGGCTCGGATTCATGAGTTCATGAAAAGCTCGGTCAGCAACACGGCCAAACCAGAGTGCTGTGGAATTCCCTAACAACGTGCAAAGACTGGAAAGCTGCCCAATAGCGCAGGGAAAGGGGAAAAGAAAATAAATCAAAATAAATCCTCTTTGCGTCTGTCATGGTCATGCATATTCAAATTATGTGTAAATCACATTATAATCTCATAATAGCTATTTGCAGTGGAAGCCCTCCAAAACCATTTGCCCAATTCATTTACACGTTGCAACACAAACTCCCAGTGTATTGCAATTAGGTTTTTTTTTTTTTCTTTCTTTCTAAAATGGCATGAAGATGAATATAAGGATGGCAGAGCAGTTTTTTTTTTTTTATTTTTTATTTTTTTAAAGCTGAAGCAATTTGCGCGCCCGCGGTTGGCGAGGAGGAAGACGGATAGCTGGCGGACTGCTCCCTCTGAGAGCTTGTTTGCACCACAGCGTGATTCACTTTTTTCTATATACTTTTTATTTTCTGAATCAGAAAAAAAAACACCCCTGTGGACTTCGCGCAAGGCAATAGAGGCCAAATATATCTTAAATAAAAGTTGAAAAGTTGAAAAAAAAAGTTTCTCTCGGAGAAGTGGGGTGCTCAAGTGTGTGGTTTTAAAACCTTCCTTCCAGCGTTAATTAGATAAAAAAAAAATGCCGACTGCCTTTTTTTTTTTCCCGGTAAGCTCGTAACGTCCAGATAGAGACCTTGTGTTTCTGGAGTGTTGCCCGAGATAAGCCGTGCCTCCTATCGTTGCATTGCACCAGCTTAATGCGCGGTTTGAGCCATCTTATGTTATGCCAACGGAACCCGCCAGCCCGGTAAATGTCAGCGTGATAAGGCCAACATGCTGTAACGTCCCACACAAAGCAAAAGCAAAAAGCAAAACAAAAAAAAAACACACCTGCTGGCATAATTCAGAAAAGAAAGTCAAGACATGCGAGATGACGTCTTTGCTTTATGTTCTTTTTTTTTGTTTCTCTTCTTCATCCGTCTGTCGTGATGAAATGCTTTCGTGTGTTGCATCACCCTCGATGCGCGGCTCGTCAAACTGTTCGAGAGGCTCCTCTAAAAGGAAGCGTAATTCAATGATGTCATGCGGCCTTTTCCTTGGCCTCATAACCGGTAATCCCAACAGAAATTATAGGAAGACTTGTGCAGAATGACAGCCCCGGCCATCCATTTCAGTGGGGGAACCCCCGTTTCCCCCCCCCCAACCCTCCCTCCCTCACTGGTGCGCGAAACGCATGCTTTCCAAATCCAGAGTCACTCTCCTGGTCACATGTGCATGAATCACGCCACTGCAAACGGTGAATGAGAGAGCTCAGCGGGGAATAATAGAGCCGTATTTACACAAGCTGTGGGTTTTAATGTCGGGGTAATCTTGGGCGTCTGTGAGTCACTCTGTCCTTAAACATGCAGTCGCTGCAGCCACACCGGTAACTAGGCAATCATGTCGGTTTGGTCGGAGTCCTGTGTGACTCACGCCGGTCGGGCCCGGCGAGGTCCGACTACATCTCCCGTTCGGAGGAGAAGCGGTGTGGCATTCCAAAGTAATGGACTCTATATTGGGCTCTAGGGTGTGTGTGTGTGTGTGTGTGTGTGTGTGTGTGTGTGTGTGTGTGTGTGTGTGTGTGTGTGTGTGTTTCTTTCTTTCTCAGTATGTGGGCTGGTTTGTCAATTCCAACCGCACGTGGGAGCACTTTGGCGTGCACGTCGGCGTGCACGTGTTTGGTCTCTCGCAAGAATGGTAACCATTTTGTGTTTGTTTGTGCCACCCTGGCTCACACTGACAATGAGCGCTGTGATCACAGGCTAGTGTGTGTGCGCGTGTGTGTGTGTGTGTGTGTGTGTGTGTGTGTGTGTGTGTGTGTGTGTGTGTGTGTGTGTGTGTGTGTGTGTGCGTGTGTGTGTGTGGCCAGTTTGCACCGGGGCGACCAGTGTGGCAGCAGGGCGCTCCCCGTCCCGACAAACAAGCTCTGCTGTGTTCCAGCTGCCGCCGGACGGCACCAGACACGAACCTGATGAACCTTTACTCGCCGCTCGCTGGGAGAGATGTGAATGGGATATAAAAACAATCGCAATACTGCACTCAAATGTAACCGCTAAGGTGCCCTTGGACCGAGCCCTGGATTCTGTCCTCTGGAGCCTGCAGCACCAGCTCACGCCAACGCGGTGGGACGGGTGCATGAGCTCGCTGGCCAAAAGGTTTGCCTCAGGCCAAAAAATGTAAACCGGGTGGAGAATTTAGAGGGATTCATTGGCAGCGGTGAAATACAACATTCATAACTATGTTTTAATCAGTGTGTAAATCAGCTGAAACTAGGAATCGTAGTGGGGTTTTTTTCCGTTAGCTTAGAGAAGCCACTTTGCTGCTCTATGAACAATATTTAGATGTATTCTGAATATAAATAATATAAATCCTGTTCTCAATGCATTTGTTTTCAAAATTCGACATGCGTTTTTTAAAAGCAATTATTTCGTCATGTGGTCGTTAACTCCCAGAGGGCAACATTTTAGGATACATAAATCACATTTTTTTCCCCACAACTGTACCTCCAGATGTGTTCGCAAAGATGACGCCAGAAGCTATCGAGACCACCCACCGCCTTTTACCCCCTTTCTGCACGCACATCAATTAGTCCAAGGTAAAACCACCGAGGGGTTCCCGCTTGCTTCAAGTAACCAGAATTAAACATTGATGGCCCCTTTAATGCACATTAATCAGCATCAATAAGTGTTAATTAGTATTGAGTAACATTTACCTTGTTAAATAGCCCCAAAAGGCACGCCGCGCGCCCCACGGTGGAAAATTCCATTTTTTCCGACTCCCGCGGTCGCGTCACGCAGCGTTACCCACAATGCAGTGTGACGACGGTGCCAAAGGCTTACCGGGGCAGTCTGTCACTTTGTCCCGGATTCCGTGCCTCGTCCACACCAAAGCCTCCGCTCATGTTGACTCTTGCATATTCAAAAGTGTCAAACGCTGGAGATGACACACTTCAACACCTACTGCGCTCCTCGCACTCTTCACTTTCTGTTAGATCTGGAGGATGAAGCTTCTTTTTTCTTTTCTTGTTTGTCTTTATTCAACCTTTACGTAACCGACAGTCATATGGAGTGTGACAGCTGAGCTCGTTTTGGACAGTAAAAAAAAACAAAAAAAAAAAAACAGAGACCCACAAAATGTGCAGGTTAACAAGCAAAACAATACTTTAAATGACTCGGAATGCACAATACCATCACAGGCAGCCGGCTCCACGCTCGGGGTAAATGTCAGCTGGAAAGTGAGAGGAGCCGGCTCCTCATGGAGGCCGCCTCAGGTCCCTTCATAATCAGTTTAACAGTCACAAGCAGAGGCCAGCGAATACACACTTTAAATACATGAGTGAGTGTGTGTGTGTGTGTGTGTGTGTGTGTGGCATGTGGTGGATGGATGGTGCCAGGCAGGATCGGCACAGGACGGAGTGACACCGGTGGCGGGCTAATGACACGAGCCTCAAGCTGTTCTCACACCTGCCATAGATCTACCTCATTCACTTGACATTTACATCGAGGAGAGGGGCCATCTAAAAACACACACACACACACACACACACACACACACACGCACACACACACGCGGGCTGATGGAAACACGGCGTTACGGCCGCAGACTCTCGAACGCTCACACGCAAAACAAACAAACGGGCCATTATCCTTGAGAGGCCAATCAGGCGGTAGATGGGAGAGCGCAGTCGTTCGGAGGAGAGTGATTGGACGACACGATCGGGCAAAGAGTGTGAAGCTTCCGAGGCAACATTTAAACCCTTCACTGTTGTTAGCATGCTGCGATCGCACTGCGTTGCCTTAAAAGCTGATTTAGGGTCAATTTACTGTTTGATGGAGGGTCTTACCGTCCGTGTGTTGGTGCATTAAACAGCACCATACCCCTCCAATTAGTCATTTGAGCCCTCAAAATGACTAATTATTTCCCCAAATTACTTCTTTGTACTCACTGTCTCACTTGAGTAATTTGTACCACGGAGCTACATTTGTCGTCTCAAACGACAAATGTAGCTCCGTAGTACAAATGAATGGCCTCCTCAAAACAATGCCCGTATTTATTTTATTTATTTCATGTGCCGGTGACAGCCGTGTCCGTGCAGCTGGTCCTTCAAATTTGGCACGAACGTCCACCTGGACAATTCGGAGGTTAAAAGTTCAAGGTCACTGTGACCTCACGCCCGTCTCATTCTATTCACATCATGGAATCACCTTCTTTTCATTTGTCGTTGCCCCCCCCCCTCCTCCCAGTATTCTTTCTATGGACCACTTGCGTTTGATCTTTTTATTTTGACCCTAGCACTTAGATTGTTGCGTCTACTTTGATATTTTGTCTGTCAAACACACAACTACGTCACATTAGACACCCGCCGGTGGAGGCGTACTGTTGCCCTCCACCAGGTTTGGTGTGACGGAGGACTACAACGAGCTCTCTGGTCATGTCGGCGGCCTCTGAGGTCACGAGGTCAACAGCACGTTGCCTGAGGTTCTCTTTCTCTTGCATTAAGGGGCTGGTTTTGTCCCTTTTTTGGATGAAGTATTTCATATTATATGAGGATTATGTCTCAGTTCCCACCATTGTGAATCTATGTTTCTTAAGCTTGATGTTGTGAGTTCCAGAGTGATGAATGAGCAGTAGTTATGGCACGCTTGACTTATTCAAACCAACATTAGCGTGTACGCGCAGCTTTTTTTTTTGTAATTGAGAACACGTTTGTAGAAAATGTTGACACGAAAAGTATTTTTGGTTCAGACACGAGACTCAACATGTCTGTGGTTTGCTGAAATGTACAATGCCAGCATTTTATTTGCTGACTGCTTCGTACTAACCCTTCTTCATGAAACACTCCACAGGGATAGGTCATGTCAGTCGAGGACTTTTTTACACTTTGACCTTAAATGATCGACTTTTTTTTTCTTTCAAAAATTGTCGTCAACTCGTTTTCCTTTCTTTTGGAAAATCTGACTCGCCGACCGAGTTCTGATCTAGTTTGCATCACAGGCTGATGGAGTTTGTAAAAAGCAGTGCGCTGCAGTTTACAGACTTCCCCTTACAGGATTTCTGTTTAATCAAGTTCTCTGGTGTATGCACCAAGATACAGTGCAGCTATCGCTACTCTCTAGAAATGCGGTGAAAGTGTATATTATAAGCCAATAAATTATCTATCCAAAAACATAATAGGAAGCCAGAACTATTGTCTGAAGTTGAGAGTTTAACTTTTTATTTCATGATTGCCGTGTGCTTTGCAGCTTCCTGTCCTTTTAGAAAGGAGCTTCTGCAAATGAATTATACGTCTCAAACAAACCACAGACTGGTGAGTCTGTGGTTTCTTTTCCTGGAAACCGAGAGAGTGAGAAACTTATTCTTCTTAGAAATCTGACTAAGAGAGCAGAACACGAGCCCAGACACCAAAGTTACAATAAAAAAAAAAAAGAAAAAAGAAATCACATAAATAGGTTAGGGCTGTTTCACACTGTAATTCACCACATAAGCCAGGAGTCCAATAGCGGATGAGCTTAGGAAAAAAGAGGCCAAACAGCTTTTAATCCGAGCTAAACGGAACGCAGGCCTAATGGATGATCTTTCAGATTCCATCTGAGCGTACGGTTCGCGAGCGGGAGCCGAGCTCTTCCTACTACTGGAGAGCACCGAGGTGTTTTACTACAGTCAGTGGGAGCTGGAGGAGCTGGGACCCATCATGCATCTGCCGGTCTCCCGCTCGAGCGCCGTTTAATCTGTTCCATGAGAACATTCTCCGTCGTCGTAGTAGCGAGCCAAGCCAAGCTTCTTGAGGACAAAGTTACGTAACTCTCTCTCTCTCTCTCTCTCTCTCTCTCTCTCTCTCTGTTCCTCTTACTCTGTTTTTCTCTCTCCGGATTTGGCAATTCTTTTCTCCGTCTTACTCTCTTGTGAGACATTACAAAGTCTGTGTTCTCTTCTTTCTGTCCTTTTTTTTTTTGTCTAATCTTACTTTTGATTTTTTTGCTGTTCTTTTCTTTCTGCTTATTCGATCATGCTGGACCCTTAAGAATAAACACACACATAAACAGAGGCATTCCTCTGGAGTCTTACTCTGGCAGTTCCTCAATGTTTTGCCGTGCACAACGCTGCGTTACATAACAGGAGGCGACTCATTCATTCACTCCCTCACTCGTGCAACATGTATTTTTCATGCGCTCCCCTACTCCTTAGTATTGGTGTGTCTCAACGATACATGCTACTTTACCTCACTCGGAGGATGATAAATGTGCTTTTGCAGAGAGAGAGAGACAGAGAGAGAGAGAGAAAAAGAAAGAAAGAAAGAAAGAAAGAAAGAAAGAAAGAGAGACTCTGTTCTGGTCGTTGTAGTGTTATGAGTCCACATAAGTTGGTAGGATTACCAATTAAGTTTCCATCTCAGCCTTCACCCTACTATTACATTTCATTGCAATGTTCAATACATCTCCAAAAAACCACAAGAACAAAATTTTTCAAACCAGCTTGTTTATTATACTTCGAGTTCTGTGTGGGTGCAACAAACCAATGTTTACCTCATTATCTCCTACATACCTCTTCACTAGCAATGCTGCAGAAACCCTGCAGTGCTGTGGCAGAAAACTGAGCTTGGTAATGTGGGGAGTAAACCCACATTTTATGTCTCTGTAAATATAGGGTCAGCGTTTCTTAACGCTGGAATTGTTTCTACGGTATTTTGCAAAAATGAGTAAGAGGGGAAACATTTCTATGTCCTCTCAGCCCTATGTCAGCTCCAGCCCTATGTCTCCTCAGCCCTATGTCTCCTCAGCCCTATGTCCCCTCAGCCCTATGTCTCCTCAGCCCTATGTCAGCTCAACCTTATGTCCCCTCAGCCCTATGTCTCCTCAGCCCTATGTCTCTTCAGCCCTATGTCAGCTCCAGCCCTATGTCTCCTCAGCCCTATGTCTCCTCAGCCCTATGTCTCTTCAGCCCTATGTCAGCTCCAGCCCTATGTCTCCTCAGCCCTATGTCTCCTCAGCCCTATGTCAGCTCCAGCCCTATGTCTCCTCAGCCCTATGTCTCCTCAGCCCTATGTCAGCTCCAGCCCTATGTCTCCTCAGCCCTATGTCTCCTCAGCCCTATGTCAGCTCAACCTTATGTCTCCTCAGCCTCAGCTCAACCTTATGTCCCCTCAGCCCTATGTCCCCTCAGCCCTATGTCTCTCAGCCCTATGTCAGCTCAACCTTGTCCCCTCAGCCCTATGTCCCCTCAGCCCTATGTCTCCTCAGCCCTATGTCTCCTCAGCCTATGTCAGCTCAACCTTATGTCCTCTCATCCCTATGTCTGCTTGTCCTCTCAGCCCTATGTCCGCTTGTCCTCTCATCCCTACGTCTGCTTGTCCTCTCATCCCTATGTCTGCTTGTCCTCTCAGCCCTATATCCGCTTGTCCTCTCAGCCCTATGTCCGCTTGTCCTCTCAGCCCTATGTCCGCTTGTCCTCTCATCCCTATGTTGCATCAACAGTATGTTCCTCCAGATCAATACTTCTGCTGGTGCCATGTCATTGGTCCGATGGCCAAGGTTGTCGGACAACATTTTTCATTAAATGTTTATTCCCTGGGACCATTTCTCAGAAAAAACAAAACATAGATCATACAGTAGATATAAAAGAAAATTCTGTTATTTGCACTTTTGCTGATAATGTGCAGATTGTCATGGTTTATAAAAAAATATATATATATCCATGTTTTTTTTTTTTTTTAAATGATTGCAATTAGACAGGTCAGCAGCTGCCAAGTTTACTGTGATTGTTTAAAAGCCCAAAAAACCATAACGCTGTTTTGTGTATGGATTTGCCGTAGTTGAACTGTCATTTTCTGCTCCTGGCACGCATGCAGACACAAAATTGAACACAGTCGCAACCTCCCACAGTAAAAAAGCAAAAAGCAAAAAAAAGCAAACACTAAAGAAAACTCCCTGCCTTTCACCCAACGATACTCATCATCTAAATGTCATCGCGGAGGAAGGCCGGGCCTTTATTGGGAGTGATGTGAAACGACGTCCCCACTGTGATACACCATCCGTTGGTGTGTGGCGAGGGGGTTCGCATGGACGGCCCGCCCGCTGTGAGGTCCATCTGTGTGGGAGAGGCTACGGCGCTCGGCCCCTCTGCCTGTGGAGGACATGGATCCCTGACAGGTGCCTCTGCCAGCACCAATTACGAATTAGATGCACACATGCACTGGTACACACACACACACACACACACACACACATGAATAAAAATAAATGTTCATCCATTAACAACAAGTGGAGAACAATGTGCCACGGAGGTTATTTGTGCAAAAGTATGTTTTTTCTTTCTTTGGAATGGGGGATTTTCTTTGATAAAATAAAAATGTAATATATTTTGATTTAATAGAAATAGACCCGCAGGGCACTAATCATCTCATCGTGAACCATTTCATTTCATAACGTAAATGCAATTCATGAAACACAAAGGGTTCGGGGTTAATACAAAAATGACATGAGGTCCCCCCATTTAATAATAATAATACTGTGACGGTTTGAAAGAGCCTAAGAAACACACTTGAGATATGCAGGCTTCAGGGACGTGCTAAGTCTTGCATATCAGAAGTGTGTTTTAGCAACATAGGGCTTGAACATTTTTGCTTGTGTCACATTCTGCCGTCTATAAGAAGAGAAACTCCTCAGCTCTCTGAAGGTCGTTGTGTGCATCCTTTGTCAGCATCCTTAATGATGCGTGTCTTATTCAGTGGCGTGTAATCCCTTTAAAAAGAAAGCAATGGCTTCTGGTGACACATGGTCATCAGTTCCATATGGCCAAGGGTTGTGACCAGGTCAACCAAAATGGGGATAGTCCATCTCAGACGCTGTACTTACACTCACATTGACAATGCTTACATGCTATTATCAATCTTTTTTATAATATGAACTTAACATGTGACGACTTGAAATGTGTAGCGATGAACCTTCAAGGAATTATCACCCGAATTAGAAGCTGGTTGTTTAACAATGCTGCACACGTTACTGTTTTGGTTCACTCTCAGTGATATTGTCAGCCACAGCTGGCAGCTGTGCATCTTTAAAAACTCATTGTACGCTCCCTGCTCAGGTTGCCCTCATTAACTATTCATACATATCTACAGAAACTAAGTTTGGGTAAGGGAGGAGGTTGGGGTGGATAAATGGTTCAAAACACAGGACTTTCACCCAGGAGACGGTTGTTTGTGTCCTGTGTGAAAGCAAGTCAACGTTGACTTATTATACCCTACTTTTGTTACTTAACATACGTACTTGATTGATTAACACCATGAAGGTTGCATAATAAACATTTATTGTATGTGACAAACCTACCCATTTCAACCCATACATGATGTTTTCCTAACTAAATAGTTTTGTTACCTAAACAGGTTCTGCATTGTAGCACTGATCATATGTGTTGCTGGTCATTCGTAGAGGAATGCATGAAAAATAATAACGAATGTGAATACGTTGTGCTTATCGTCTTGCTCAAGAACACCTCAACAGGAATGTCTACTGGTTCCAGTTCAGCTCTTTGTTATATCTCCTGCTCTAATTTCCTGAAACGTTTTTATTTGAATAAATAAAAAAGTAGAAAACCAACATGGTTGATCTAAACTTTTGAACAAACAACCAATGCTGTTGTTTTCCACGATGAGGAGAGTCGTGGAATTGGTGAGAAGGTGTTGCCAAATGTACACGACATGCTCCTAACTTGGTATCAGGATTCGATGAGATCACACGTGCTGCGTGTCAACAAGTCCCGTGAATATGTTTTTTAAGGATTCTCCACGTATGTACTGTACGGCTTAAATCTTTCTCTGAAGTTCCTCTTGTTATCCCGTTATCTCTTTATCTTAGCTTGGAAACATTTGGCTGGTTCCTGTCCCTTCTTGTGCTAAACACTCAATATCTAAGAATTGATATCGAGGTCTAAAAAGATCTTGGGTTCTGAGAATCATTATTAAAACCCGAGAACTCATAATTCTGAGAATCCAGCAGACGTTGAATGAAATGATAGTAAGAGTACCGTGAATAACAGTAGAAGTATGTCAACGCACAATAATGAAGCAAGGAAGACTAAAGCCATAGTTAAGCCTGGGTGGAGTTTACCTGCAGCAAAGCAAATACTGTTCTCATGAGTAGCAAAGCTGTCAGCCAACCCAGTGCAGTGGCATGGCATGCATATCCAGACGCCTGTGAAACTGAATCATGTCAGGCATGTGTATCCAGGGCAAATAAACAAGGCATTTTGACTGCGAGACAAACCATGAAGATTATCATACCGGTGACTCACTCCTGCAGTGTTGCCTAACACCCACTGTCGGTTACTTAATCTCATGCCAAGATGTGTGGCAGGAAGTCAAAATCATCTCGTAGTTCAAAATGAGCATGAGCCTATGAATAGTTCCCCACTGTGGCCAAAAGTCTAGTGCGTTAGTTACAGCATTTTATTTGTCACCAACACTCAGGGCTAGCTTTTTCATGGATAGAGCAACTTTTGAGGATATATATTTCATCAGTGTCTCAGGGATGTTGTTGTTCATGTTAGGATGTGATCATAGCAGGCGGCAACATTCGGTTCAGAAAAAAGAAGCCTTAAACTTGCATTCTTTATCATGGCCAGCAGGGGGCGACTCCTCCGGTTACAAAAATAAGTCAGATTGTATAGAAGTCTATAGAAAATGACTCTACTTCTCTCTTGATTTATTCCCTCAGTAAACATTGTAAACATGAGTTTATGTCTCAATCTCTAGTTTCAAGTCTTCTTCAATACAGCATGATGTTCATTTAGTAAATTATGGTCCATTTAGAGTCAAACAGACCATAAAGCAGGGGATGCTTTAGGGCGGGCTTACTGTGATTGACAGGTCGCTGCCATGACGTTGTCCGGTCTGCGAGTCGTCTGTGATGTTGTCTTGGAACTGTAACCCTTTTATAGTGTGTTTTCCAGTTCATGAAAATGAATTGTAACTTTTTTGGTCTCTTAAATCTTTTAGCATTTGGTTGTACTTGTATTTGTTTGTGCTCCACCCTCTCTTGTCTCTTCCAGGGTCCAAAAAAACAAGAGGAGCACGGCCTAAATTCAGAACTCGAGGTTTAAAAACCGTAGTCCACAATCCAATAGGTGATGTCACGGTGACTACATCTACTTCATATACATGCTATGGATTATCGTCATTAGCTGAGAGGAGGGATGTCCCTGTAATATACTTTTTTTTTTCCATAACACAAAGCAATGATTTTTCATTTGTTCTTAGTGTGCAGGATCAGCCACCTGCAGAGGTGTTACCTCAGCCTCTGGCTACGTGACAGCTCATTATTTTGACTGAAACGTTTGAGGTCAAGAACTTGATCTGCATCAGTCACTCACCGAGAAAAGCTACACATTATTTCAAAATAACAAAAAAGGGAAAATCCACTGTGAAATTGACGTCACATATTCCGCTGTGATAAGACAGAGATAGGACATTTCTCATATCACGGTGAAAGGTGAAATCACACGAACGACGGACGGTGATGTCATTCTGAGACAAACGTTGGAGCTGCTCCGTAGACGGTGAATAATGGAACAACAGTGTGACAGCACCCAGCGGGATTTTAATGAGATATCGGCACATTTTTCTCATTCACAGCTGTACGCTCTATGTTCAAATAAAACTCGTTTGCATTAATGTCTGACAGTCATTTTTGAGCTCAGATGGCATTTCAGCGTGAATGCAACTATTCATCTGATTACTCCTTCAGTTTAACTCTGCTGCTTTGGGACTCAGCCGTTTCTGTCTATACGTACAAAAAAAGCTCAACGTACGCATGTTTTATTTTTTTGTGGTTTTGTTTATTTAAGGTCTTTGCTGCTGTGTTTGTGCATTGTTCTGAGCAGAGACCTTGTGTCGAGGAAATAAGCAGGGACTTCAAATCTTTTAGATTTTCCAATGACGCAGTTTTGCATCTCTTCTGGTGGAAAGCCGAGAGTTTGTCCTGCAAACGAATCTGTCTGATCTCAGTCATACTGTACTACACTGTAGAGCTAATCCCTATTGTGTTCCAGCTCATGATAGAGAAGAGCAAACCAGACCAGACAGGCCTCTTTTTTTTACGAGAATTGGAGTGATTACTTCATGCTCATGCTGGCTGGCTGGAATGCAGCCACAGTAAAGTGTTACAGATTTATTTTTCCCATGGCTTGATTCCAGCTACTGTTATTAGCGATGGTGTAATGTGGGCCTGTCTGCCTGTGCCTGCTTGTCCCTGAGAAACTCTAGATGAGGTGTCACTGTGAGAAAAAAAAAAAAAAAAAAGAAAAGAAAAGAAAAGAAAAGGAAAAAAAAAGACGGTGCAGGAGCTGACATGCCACTGCTCCTCTGACATGCATGAGATTTGGCTCAGCCGCTCCGCGGTTGCCCCTTTCTTTGTTTGTCTGATTCTGCACTCGGCCTCTGGTGAACTCACTTATTCGCTTTGCAGTCGGAAAAATAATCTCTTCCAACTTTGTCACGATTAGATTCATTCCGGAGTTCAGCAGATTGTCGGCGCTGGAGCGCAGACATGGTGACACACTGACAACAGTGAGACGTCTGCAGCGCGTTATACGCTGCTCTACATACATCTCATGTTCACAGGTGTTCATTGACCAACATGCATGATGAAATGGCTATTGAATCCATATTGAATTATTGAGCATATTGAACAATACAGTTCAGACCTGATGAGCCGGTTGTGCAATGGAAGGCATCCACAATAAATCACGCTCCGGAAAAGTCGATGTGTGATTGACAAAGTTAATGGTGGGGGTGGGAGGTGGAGGGGGGGGACGGCATTTGTTGGCGGGTTTAAGACAAACCAGGTCATTTGGATTGTGTGAAACAAATCAACTTGTCACCTCGGGGGTGGGGGTTGCCCCGACTCTGATGGTGCGACCCGGTTCTCCTGTGCAGACATGCGAGGCGAGCTTATTCATGTACAGAACGCTGCAGGCTGCTCCACTGGTGCTGTCAGCCTTTCTCACCGTCCTTCAGCCATCCTCCATTTACTCCCCCCCCCTCCTCCTCTCCCCCCGCGCACATGGATGCACGTAGTCATACTTGCATGGGAGATGATGTATGCTCATGCATGTATGTTCCACTATGTGTTTCAGATGCGTTCTGTTCCGTGTCCTCCTGCAGGAACTATCGATTCGCGGAGATGCCGAGTTTGACGAAAGGGAATCGCCGCTCTGCACACAAGGTACCATGGCGATGGTAACTAGATCTGTTATTTTTCATCTCTTTTCTAATATCAGATGTTTGCTATGACATCAACCTCAGATACGATTAGCTTCCTTCCGGTTCACAGAAACTATTTAAGCTACGGTAAATAGTCAGTCACGCCTCCATAAATAGTCGCTAACCCTAAAATAATTTCAGCAGTCTGGGTTTGATTGGAGTTTAGTGTCTTTTGATCAACTAAACTGTGTAATAAAGGCGGTTCCCATCCTAACCACGGTTATAATCTGGCCTCTAACATGATTCAATATATTTTTGGGCAAACAAATGAAAAAAAGGTGGGAATATTAGACCATTTAATAAAACTGAAACCTTGGTTTACACCTTTCAATGTCTACTCACCACAGAACTAAACAAACACAATCATCCAAACAGACGCAATGCAACATCATTCCTTCAGAGTCACGTTCGTATCAACCTGATAAATGAAAAGTCCAATATTCCCTCTCTTTTTTACTCAGGTTTGGTCTCCACCAACTCCTGAGAAAAATACCTGGCACTTATCCAACCAACCAGCGTTGTTTAGTTCTCTGGTGTTGACTACACTTGACTTGTCTGAGCTCGTTTGCTGGAAATAACTGGCTGATTTATTTCCAATAAAAAAGTTGAATAAATTAAAAACGTTAGCTGAATGAGGCCAAAGGGTGAATAAACTGTAGAGTTACTTAAAAGAGTGTTCAGCATATCTCACACTACACAGAGTCCTTTCATTCAATATAAATGTAATATAAATAACAGCACTTAACAGAGCTTTATACCACAAAATGAAACAGCATGTGAACATCATACATAGTGATTGAAGAATGTACACATGGCTGAGGATGAAGGCTTAGATTAAGTGTTCACATTCAAATTCAGACATGGTTTCATACACTACATAGTAAACAGATGAAGTCACCAGTAAACAAAATGACACATCAGTGGTCAGGTTTGAGAGATTTTAAAACTCTAAAAATGCATTTTCCATTTTGAAAAAAAGCCTAAGCCTTCTTTTTTTTGGATTATGCCACTCCATAAAGCATGTTTTATCTAACAAATGAGAAAGCAAAGTCCTTAAAATACCCTAAATATATTCCTTATTCTCATTGTGGGCATTCTGGTGATGCAATAGGCGGCAGGACCAAAGTATTTCCTGAGGCGGACTCATGCGTTTTCATTAAAATGTTTGTAATGTCAAGTTCCCTGCAAAGTAACATACACAACGTAAAACATTAGATAAAGGAGGAATGTGCTGCAGAATTCATATATCCGTGCACTCAAGATTAACAACAAGGATCCCATCAATTCCTTTGCAAGCTAAATTGATTTCTCGAGCCCTTTGGATTTGGATCAAGTCTACATCCCCGTCTGTCTTATTATTAGAGCTATGAAGAGATCACCTCTGTTGGCAGAACTCACAGATCTGGATCACCACCAACATCTAATCAATTATCCTCGGATGCAAACTCATGGGAATCATAACATCTGTTGTACAACTGTTGTACAACCCCATTTCACGAAGGTGGCTACCAACGTGCGCCTATAGGGCAACTGGAATACTCCTAGCAATGCAGTGTAAGAATGTTTTAACATCATCTTTGCATTTCCCCATTTCCTGGAATGAAGCAATCTTTCATATTGTATGCTCTGTATACACTGTTAGGCAAGCACATTTAAAATAAGAGTGAGTGCCTTATAGGCAAACAGTATATGCTGTTGAGCAGCCTGAACCCGTGACACTGCCATGAACCCCAAATGAGTCAGCTGATGTTTGGTTTTGGCTCAGAAAGTAGCTGGCAGTGAATTGATAGTCTGGCTATAATGGACACACACGCGTATATATATATATATATATATATATATATATATATATATAGTCACGTGAAGTCAGAATCCTGCAGGGAGGTGCCCCTGATGTCATCCCTAAGCAGACTACACCCCTGTATCTCCCAGATGGATTACTAAAATATCTGTTTGTCCTCAAAGACTTGTTAATTCCTATTGTTGGGGTAAATCCCAATGTCTTTGTAGATAATTTCAATCATTCATGTGTAGCGCAACGTCACCAAGTGGCAATGCATTTCCACAGCATACACACAGATGTTCTGCCTTGTTAAAGCGGACAAAGCCCACAGTCTTGCTTCTTTTTTTCTGTGAGACTTGTTTGTGAAGTTTTGTAATATATATCTTTTTTTTTTACAAGAGCAGTGCCTGTTCGGAGCGTGTGACCCATTGCTTGGCCCCTGGAAGTGCCGCTTGCAGCATTGTCAAGAGGTGCCCATTGCTCGTTGACACCAAGGAAGTGAAGCAGAGTTTGGTTGTCACGATAATACATTTATCATCCAGACGCAACAATGAGTTGCAGTCAATGAGCCGCGGCCTTCAACAGACTCTGCTGCAGACAAGATGTTTGTCAGCAGATCAATGGCAGCCACAGAACTCTGGTCACTTGTATTTAAAAGTTTATCAATATTTAAACATGTCGTGTGACAATTCTTACCAACTCATGTTCAGGACCAGCTGTAGCAAAACTGTGTGGAACATCAAAATTCTCAAGAGGTGACATTTTTTTGGTTTGGTCCAGGGATGAGCTGTACCAGATTTGTTGACAATAGCACAAAATGTTCGGAAGAGAAGCGAAAAAAACAACAACATTTGGACACAATTCAAAATGGCGGAATATTGATCTTAACGTAAAGGGGCGTGGCTTATATGGATAGATTTGTCTGGACCCACAGAATCCAGGGAAGTTTGTTTCTGGGAGTTATGGTTTAAGCATTACAGACCCAAACGCAAAGTTTTGTTGTTATAGCGCCACCATGCGACCAAATTGCAACAAATTTGACACCGGAGCCCCTTGGGACCCCAGTAATACACCTGCCAAGTGTGACGTAGATGGCATCAACGGTTGTCGATATACGATTGACGCACACACACACACTCCTTGCTTTTTAGTTATACGTATATAGCTCATCTGACCTTCAGAAAAACCTGAAGGATGAACGGCAAAACCTCTTGAACTTCCTCAACTTCACAGTAAAAGTTTAACCAGAGAGATCAAAACAAGATGAATGCCTCGCTGTAGCCTGAATTTACATTTCGCTTCATTACCAGTTGCTAGGAGCACAAGTTGCCATGTCTGTGGACTTAAGAGAACATTTTTAGCTGCATTAATCTCATTTATCCCCAGTTTTGTTTGAAACCGATTCTGGGTCTTGCCATTCACAACCCCGCCTACTCAAGCTCCGATTGGCCGGTTTGTTTTTCCATCCGGCAAAATAGCCGTCAGTGAGCAAATCACCACCAGGCATTTTTGAATCAGAACAAAAATCCGGGATGTGGATTTAGACTTCTAGAACCACGATGGGTAGAATTAAAATACATTCCCAACTTAGGCATCCCACTAGTGGTAGTATATCAAATACAGACACTGCGGTAGATATTTCCCCAGAATGGTCTTAGTTTCCCCACAAAAACCTATTTATATAGATTTTAGAATTTGATAGAATCTATAAGCACATACAAGTGCAGTGCTCTTTCTGTATTTATGACCACTTCTTATGAGAACTAACATCCACACATTGCCAGCTCTTCCTAGTGGCAGCGTGTGTGGGAACGAGCTGTTTACGGGGGTTCTGTTAGGATGCACAGCAGAACTGCTTTCAATTGATTTCTGGCTCAGGATTGAACGATGTACAAATATCGCCCCGGGAGTATCACTCCTCTTTTGGTCACATCCAATTTCTGCAATTACTTAGACTGACTTTCATGGCAGCGAGCTAACTTCCAGAGAACGGATACATCACTGTGGCGCTTTGCGACGGCCCTCCCACAACAACGACATCACTTCTGGTGATCAGTTCAATCTCTGGAACACAAATAAGAAAACAAAACAAAAAAGACCTTTAAGTAAACAACATAATTCTTAAAATCCTTTGTGTTGACCTCAAATGATCCAAGTCAGAAATGAGCAAGGATCCAACACCCCTCCCCCCTCACCCTGCGGGTGCCAAAACAACAAGTTCAAACATATCTCACTGCAGCCCGTAATGGGACGCAATTGTCCTGCGTGTTGTTTTTCCCATGATGCCGCAGCAACCTACTGTAATTAACTTCTGAGAGTCACATGTGGTAAGAGCACCCTTGTTGTTTGATAATTTCCTGGCACCTCGCAGAAGGGCGAACGCAGCCTGGATGGGATTTCACTCCGATGGCCACATGCAGGAGTTTCCTCTTGGCAGGAGGAGGGTGAGTCAGCATGCGATCACATCTTCAAATTACCGTCACTGGGTAGCAATTAGATTTATCAGTTCAGATGCTGGGACCGAAAGTGATACTGAAAAGTCACTAAAAACATACAGTAGCAAAAGTGGAACTAAAAAACACACGGAGCAGATGAAGAAGGATTTACACTAAATTCAGGTATTTTACAGTTTCAGCTTAATTTAGTACACAGAAAGCATATTTATTTTCTTATACTGATACAACAGGCAAATAACAGGCTTCACACCAAGGGTTGTTGGGTTTTTCTCTCCTATGCCCCTAGGTTCTGTCTGTCAGTCATCTCATCCTATATACTCAGTATCACTGTCATTTATTCCCGAGGGCATTTCTGGCTTCCTACGTCAATGCTGGGAACTCTGCTTCCCCCCCATCCCCCCTCGTCCACGGCTCATTAATGAATGATCTGTCATGCAGGTTCATCGTGGGACTCGTCTTCCCATGAGATGACATATAAGATAAGATACGAGAGACTTTGTTATCCTCCTTCATATAGGGCACTACAGCGCTACATTGTGTTTCCATGGTCCCCAGTGGAAAACAAACTGGAATGAAACAAGATACAAAAACAGGTTCGGAAATAAGATGCAAGGTATTGAGTAGACATGTGGCGCAATGATGGAAAACAAATAAAATTGTTTTAATAAATGTAAACAAATTTAGAGTAGTGTAATTACCAGCGTTAAAAGCAGGTTTTGGGTCCATGAGTGGATTTATTTTTTTCTGCTTGTGCAGAAAAAGGAACAAATGTAAGTGAGTATTTGTGGGCAGGTTGCAGTTTTATTTATTTATTTATTAGAATAAAAAAAATTGGTTTGGTAAGCCTCAAAATGGAAAAGAAACAGTTTTACAGGAGAGTGTAGAAAAACATGTCACAACCCTTTCTGAAGAGATGTTTTTAAGCTGCTGGAGCCAGCATTTCTTGGCAAAATTAAGAATATAAATAATAAGTCATGCCTAACTTTAAGCAATAACATCTTCTCGAAAAGTGCTACGACACATGCACACATTGGAATAAGTGACTAGCTGAGAACTAAAATAAAAAAGGTTCTCATTGCATGAAGTGGAAAAACAGGGATCCAGAGAAAAACTGCAGAAAGATGGTTGGAAGCACTTTGCATGTAAAATGTTAATTATTAAAGTTTCAGATGCACAAAATAACAAACAAATTATTAATCCATGTGTTGATTTGTATGCACATGTCAAAAGTAGGAACAAATTTATACTATAAAACATTCCGTAAAAACTTTGTAGAAATAGTATTTATACGTTCATGGTTTGTGCCAGACAAAGTAAAATCTGAAATGAAAACTGCTCATAAAAAAAATAAAAAGATATTGACTTCAGTTTCTTCAGTTAGTCTTTTTCACTGCAGGACATCAATTTGGAGTGTTTGTTTTGCACCTCAGAGCTCCAGCTGGACCTGTGTTAATCATCACAGGCTCTGGTGGCTCTGATTTACTGCTTATATTCCCCCCTGACGGAAAAAGTGTGTATTATTTTGTGTATATGCTTCTCCTGCTTTCTCACACCCAAGTGCTTTTGTGATAATTGTTGCAAAGCGGCCCGACACCTGCTGAACCGCCTCACGTAAGCCTTCATCACCGTGCTCCTGTGTCTCCTCTCCAGGACGCTTTATTCTTCCGTTTAGCTCCGCCCACCAGCTCACAGCTGCAGCCCCTTGAATCACGAGGGGATGCAAATTGTCTGGAGCTTTTGGAGCGACAACTTTTCCCCCGTTCGGGGCTCAACGCAAAGAAAACGATGCCACGTATACGTGCACCTGCAGATTCCACTGAAGCTGCAAACAAAACGACAAGAATAAAATAAAACAAGTCTAAAAAGGAAAGTATGAACAACTTCTGAGTGAGAATACTGGGTCTACAGAGGCGGGAAGAGTTGCGTTTGCCACATGAAGTCAGAATGATGCAGGGAGGTTAAGTTGATGTCATCCCGCAGCCGACTACACCCACATTCCTCCTGGATGGATTAATGAAATGTGTATTTCATTAAATACCCCTGAACCAATATGTTGGGAGGCAGATAGCCGATCTGATTTACTGGGTCGGGTACACACCCTAAACATCCCGTGTGAGCAACGACTCAGGTGCCTCTAATTCAGACAATCTGCACTGTGTCACTGCAACATAATGCACCGGCAATGGCAATACAATTATCCTCTAAGTTTGGAAACGTCACCAATATTAAATTATATCAATGTATTTTTCACGTCCTTTTTCCTGGAACCGTGAGGTTCTGCAGCTCCACTGGATGACGCACAAATCACAAGTGGAACAATTTAACTGTCTGCAGCTTTTAAAAGAGAATTAATGAGCCGTTATGTTTTGACCCTCACCGACTCCAGCTGTTGACACTGTTGTCTCATTTCTTCGTACAATCCATCCCTCCAATGTGCGATCAGTAATTAAGTTGCCGATTGGAAAAAAAGGTAACATTTTAAAACTTGTAAGAAATTGCTGTACTGTAAAGAACTTATTGATTGTCGGATATCGATGGCCGAAGAGCAAAACCTCTTATCTGAAAAATGCACCTTTTTGAGAATACTAAAAAAAACTTGTCTTGCAGAATGCTATTTGTTAAGGATACCCAATACAAAAAAAAGAAAAATATACAAAGTGCAGATAGTTATTCCCACTTTTCCAGGATTATTTTGCAGATAGGATGTTTTGCACTTTGGCCATCGACATGTGAAGTTCCACTTAGAGTAAACAAGTGCTTTGGAGTCTTTGAGGAACTCAGGACGTTCACAGGCATTTCTCGTGTTTTTTGCCAGCTATAAAACATCTAAACTCATAATTTTTCCAGTTTCTTTCCCCCCTTACAGATCCGCGTTGCGTTGCCACATCGCCATAACCAAACAAATTCCATTTGATTCAGTTATGTTGACTTTAAAAAGTGTCACCCATCGCCACCCGCTTCTCAAATTGGCTCTGAATAGAATTATTTTCATGACGAAAAAACTGCATTATTGAAACAACAGCCGAGCATTCTCCTAGTTTGACCTTTTTTTTTTGTTGTTGTGAGAAATTGAGTTAAAAAGGTGGGAGATGGTCGGATTCTGCTTTTTTAGGCCACACGGTGTGTCAGGATCGCAGAAGGGTTTAGTGTCTTCCTCGTGTGCCGGTGTTTGTGCTCGCCTTTGCACTTGCATCCAGTTTCAGGGAGTTAGGGGAACGTCTTGACTGCCTTTTTAAAGTTGGTTGCAACAGCTCTTGGCAAATTGCTTGCTTCCTGTTTCTGGCTTCTCCCTCTTGGCTCCAGTCGAACAGCAGCCGGAGAAAGTGCTCGGCTCTTCGGATCGGGCCACTGAGCTTTCCAGCTCTTCAGCCGCGTGTCGGTAAACAAACAGAACGTGGTTGTCTGAAATACATGTTTAAAATAGCTAGGGCTGTTTGCTTTACAAATATTAATGCATGCAAACAAAACTCCGAAAATCCAACAAACAAAAATGGACACACCTTCAAAGGGTTTTGATGAAAGGGTCTCCTTTTAAAAAAAAAAAAAAAGAAAAGGAAAACTTGATTAAGTGTGCAGTTGCACTGCGGAGCAGATTAAAGTAAAGAAACAAAAGTATTTAATTAGACACGTAGATGTGCTGCAAATATAATGCTTTGTGTTCTCTGTTAGTTATGAGGTGAGACTTTGGGGATTTTTTATCTCATCTTTTTTTCATCTCTTTATTGTTTTGTTGTTTTACTATTTTGTGTATCTGCTTCACTTATTATTGTGCCAGTGGATGCACTCAACTTGAGACAAATGTCTCCGTTATTTCAACACTCACTCGCATAGAAATGATATCAAAATTCCTAAAATATGAACACCTTTCTTTCCCATAGTTTGTCAGATTTTCCTTTTTCGATGATTTGCCTCAAACTTGGCCACAAACCATATTTTTCTGAGGCTCCTTGAAATACACATTCACCCATTTTGTGTTTTATCGTCTCACTCTCTGTAATCTTCCCTTTTTATTGTCTGTCCCTTACATCTCCTCCATGTCCGTTGTTGTCTGTCCCTTACTTACTGTCTGTCTTTCATGTTCCCTCCCGTCTGTCTCTCCCTCTCTATTGAGGATCTGTGCTCAGTCTTGATTTACTGAGGTATACCAAGTGCATAAAGCCCTCTGAGATTAGTGATGCTATCAGACTCTTCTGCATCGCTTCAAGGGAGAAATCCCTCCTCGGATTCAGTGGAGGATGGAGTCTCAGAAGAGGACCCTCTTCAATTTTCAGTGTGACAACACAGCATTGCCACAAAGACAAGGGGCTTTTTGATGTGAAACAAATCAAAGACAGAGAAATGTCAGGTGATAAACGGCTTTTTACATCACACTGACCCCTTTTTTATTTCATTTTTTTTTTTTTATCCAATATTACCAAGGGACCACGTTATGAAAATGTACCTATTTGCACATATTTTTAACCAGCATTCCTTTTTCTTTTTTTTCATATTTTTTTTTCACACTTCATGCCTGAAGATTGTCCATTAGCACCTAGCTTCACTAGAGCAATACAAAATAAAAAAAAATAAAAAAAACGTTCTGTATTGATGAACCCCCAGTCCTCTGTCCAAATAAAAAACAAACGAAAAACACCACCTGTTATGATCTGTTATGAAAAATTGTCTAAGCATTAGCCCTTTTTACTGTTTTCTGTTATGATTTATTCACATGGAAACTTCAGTGCGGTTAAGGTCTGGGCCAACATGTCGTAAGGTTCTCAAACGCCACGGTCCAGCCTCACAGGTGCTTCTACTTACTTTACCAGATGGGGCTGCACTCGTCTCTCAAACCCACAACTAATTGAACATGAAATGATGCAGATTACAAATGTTCCAAAATATACTAAAAATAGCGGGCTGTTTTTCAGAGAATGTGTATGAAATATTTTCCTTTTGATCAAATGATGCAGCCATAAAAACAATGGGGGTTTTGAGTTGAAGTGAATGATTCACTAAATGTAAATAGATTCAATGAGGAGCTGGATGAAGTTCATACTCAATGTATTTGTGATACTGTAAGACAAAGGAAATAAAAAAAATATATGTTTTCCTTAAAGCTACCTCATGGGACATATAAGAGAAAAAACCTGTGTTTTAAGGGGAGAAACTCCAGGCAAAAAACATGTTTTTCATGCACTCATCAATTTTGGGTTTTGGGCTATGTTGTTTCCATAACATGCCTTCTTTCAGACGAGTGGAAAGAAAACATTTAAAATACACATTTAGGTGTTTACTGTACTACTTACTTTGTCTATTTGCGTCTGTAGATTTCGCCTAAATTCACCAAAAGTTACCATTAGATAATGCTTCCTTTGCAAATCTAAACACTCCATATAAGAAAACGTGCAATACAAAAAAGAAAAGTCTTCATGTAATTAATCAACTGGGGAAGTTTCATGGTGACAACGAAATGAAATTATCTTGTGACCCACTTTTGACTCGTAACACGTTCAGTGGCCCATGAGAGTGGGGCCCTTTTTAAATTGCTGCTGAATCTCAGCAAGTCGAGGCATAACTTCCCACATGTGATCCTGCCTCCAACAACACGGACAACGACCTTGGTGCATAACTCAATACGTTGATCCATGCAAGCCTCACGCTCACTCCATGAATCGTCGGCGGGCTGCGGGCGGGCCTACCAACGGGAACGTTTCAAAAAGGTGGCAGCCGCATGCACATGTTGCCACGTAACAATCTAAGGCCTTCTGATATGTTTATTGAATTATATATCTTCTCGGCCCCGTTTAGAGTCGCCTTTGTCACCACGAGCGATCGATACGCTGGCGCTGCCGAGGCTAACAAGGGGCTTCGTGTGCTGTGGCCAGCACTCCCGCCTGTCACCAGATGGTATTTATTACGTGCTTTGTTTTAACATCCATTCAGTATGAGTGGAAATCAATTTTTCATTTGGACCTAATTGTCTCTGTGCACTGGCAGCTCAAGGCTCTGCAGCCCTGAGCTCCCGGCTCCCCTCGGTGTTCCAGCGGCCCGGTCCCACCCCGCCCTCCAACACAGCTGTATTTTATACCTAATTACACATGTCTGAGGCCCAGCGAGGAGCACGAGGCTTCGGGGACTTGTTTCCTGCGAAGGCGGGCCGAGGGGGACTCACTGTTGGTATCTCTCTGGTAGGGATTTAGTCATGCGTACAGTAACTGTGCGGTGCTTGAAAAGAGACTCAGTGACCCAGACTCTGCCGCTGATGTTCTACATCGCTGCTGAATGCTAGGAGATTGTGAAGAGCTACCGAGCTAAATACCTATATAATGATATAGGATTTCAATCCGCTGATAACCCGGAAACAGGACCCAGAGAAACCTTGGTTCTATGTTGCGTCCCTACTTTGCACCATTCTAGCATACACTGGATGTCCTTCAGCGGATGTTTTGTTATACTGCACATCTCTGCTTTGGCTATCTTCTTGTTTTATGCATCCTCCGTCTTGTATCTATCTATTTTCCACCTAGAACCTTTATATACTCATCTACACACCTATAAGGTGATACAGTCTCTGATATATGAAAAACCTTTTGTACAGCAAAATGTTGGATTCATTGAGTAGAAAAGTAGCAAAATTAGGTTTTGGATAGCAAACAATAAAATATATTTTCCCACTTTATAAGTATTGGTGTCAATTGTAATATATACTGCATATTTCACTGCCTTGAACTTTTACTGCTACGTTATTTAATTTGTTTGTGTTTGTGGTGTGCATGGAAAACAATGGTGGAAAAGTGGGTGAGTGTTTTTGGGCAACCACGGTTTTGGGAGGTCAAAGTCCTGCTCATTTTCTGTGACCGACAATTGGATCAGTTTCATGGCTTAGAGACGGACATGAAACTGGAACGGTTGAATCATCACTTCAAAATGTGTTATAACATATCTGTTTTGTTGGCGTGTGCCTGTGTACATAAATAAGTCAATGGTAAGTATTTTAAAAGAAACATCCAATCAACAAGCTTACATTTAGTTTCCTGTTAAAACATTCAATGGTATAAATCAGTATCAGCAACAAAGCATTGACAATTTGCCAAAGCTGTGATTCTAGTCAAGTAATTCAACAATGCTGAACCTACAGTATTGTTAAATTACCCAGGATACATCATCTGCTGGGTAATTTAAGGGGGGTTTATCATGAAAAAAACCCACATACAGTTGGGTATCTGTAGTGCCACCAACCCACGAATTGTGAAATAAAAACATCCCAATCCCTTTTTCCGTGGGCTGCCCAGATCAGAAAACAAGCAATTCAGATTTTGCTCCCCTTCCTCTGTCTCATGCAGGCTCTATAGAATATACCGCCCTCTGTTTGAGTGTTTCCACCCATGGTTTGAGAATTGGGTCCAATCCCAATCTACGCAGTCACGGACTCACAGACTCTGATGCGCTGTTTGAGGGATCTCCTGCAGCCAGTTATGAGCCCTTCATGAACACTTTCTGTAAGTCTGTATTTCTGCAGACTTTGCCCAAGGGAATTACCCACAATTCATAGCAATGTGATGTTAAAGACAGGGTAACCAGTGGAAGCGTGGAAGCCAGAGATATGAAAAAAGTAAACAAAGAGGACGGCACATGGTTGTTCAGTTATATTTACACAGAAACATTAAGGATTAAAGATGGTACATACAAATATATGACATTAGATGAATAGAAGCAGAGACGATATTACACAGCTTTATTCATCAAACATTTCTTAGCATTTTGTTATTCATGCGGTTTTGACAAAAAACGGTAATTAGTTTATTTGACAATTATTTCTCTTCTTGTGAGGCAAGAGCCTGAAAGACATTCAAACCACGGAGTAAAAAGTCAAAAACAATATTCAATTGTACGTAACATGTTATGATTTCGTCATGGTAACGTGATATGTTGCAGCAAAGAGCTTTCCCAGTCATGTTTATAACATTGTAAGCCCTTGCTGCCTCACACACTGGTACACTAACCATTTACCAGGTGACGTGCGTTAAGTTCCCTGAGAGTTCAGGGTTTAAGGCCTCTGGGGGACGCTTACAACACTGGGCTTTTTAAGAGTTGGGCTTAAAGAGACAGGCGCTAAAACAGAGCATTTCAGACTAGGGGGAACAGATGTATATTCAGACGGAGAGTAGGAGAAAAATAATGTGTTTTTTTTAAACATTAAAGCATGTTCTAGTAGACACTCAAAATACAATTATGAAACTGAACATGAGCACGATATGTCTCCTTTAACAAAACTATGTTGCGGAACAACGAGGGGAAGCATTGGAAATGGAAATTTACAGCAGGGAGAGATACTTAAGGGACCAGTGTCTTCTCCAACTTCACAACTGCATCAGCTTTAATACTCTGCGGTAGAAAAAAAAAAGTGACACGGATAGTTTAAACTTTGGCTGGTTTTCTCTCTTTTTCTTCCGCCCTCATGTAATGCATCTGATTCTCCGTTCAGTCGATGCTCATCGGGGCATGATTATTGGCTACTGAGGGAGAAAATGTGTGTTGTGGTTTGAGTTCCACTCAGCCAGGATGCACCTCAAGTCTCCACGGTTCGGCGAAAAAAACACAGCTTCACTGTCAAACAAGTCTTCACATAATAAGTCGAGACTTTGTAATCTGACGCAACATAAAGCCAGCTTGGCCGACAGTTTGTTGTAGTGACATTTGAGTCCAACACGTCCGCCAGAGACCAAATATGTTTTTGTAAGCTTAACAGGGCTTTGCAGCTATTTGATGCTTGACGAATCTTTTTTTTTTTTTTTTTTTGCTGTTGAGGTTGTTTGGTGCTCAAGTAGTGGCAGGAGGGATAGACGTACATCTGTGTTGAATCAGCACTAGAGAGCTTCTGTAAACAATTCCTAGTTGGGTCGTCGTAGCCAAGCACAACCTCTAAGCACATACAGCACTGTGTCTAAAAATGGACTTGTGCATCGTCTACATCTGTACACAGGCTTCATATATGGAACGAAATCCTCCTCGTGAGCTCAGGGTACCTGTCCAGCTTATGTCTACTCTCCCTCCTTGATAATTCTTTTTTTGAATGCCGATTTTAAGCAGCATGTTTTATGAAAGGCTTCTCTTGGAATGGTTTTCTGCCTCCCACATTGCTAATAAATGTCTTGTGGCATTTGAATCTCTTATATTCCTCGTTGAATACCATGGCTTTTCAGCCTTTCACAAAGCATATATATCTTTTCAGTCGGCTTTGCAAGGCTACGCTCTATTCAGCCCTTTAAGCACATAAATATGATGAGAGAAAAGCAAATAAAGCTGGTTCGGGCACCTTTTTAAGCACAAAAACAATAGACACACTGTAATGTGGTGACGCAAGCAATATTACGTCAAACTTGCGTGGATGCTTACCTTTACTTCACTCGTATTCCCTCACAGATAACTTTGGATGAGTTTCACAGGGAAATTGAACACACACACCTACACACACACATACCCCGTCTCTCTCTCTCTCTCTCTCTCTCTCTCTCTCTCACACACAGGCGCAGCTCCCACAGTCACCCAGAGAAACTGAAACACACTATCTCGACTGTTACTGGAAACAAAAGCGTAGCGGGATGAGATCAGCAGTTCTTGCTAAGCTCACGGTGGGGGGGTCTCTGCCCAACTCTCTTTCCTGGATGCCAGAGTGACTCGGGCCGCGGCGGCTGATAGGAAGCTGACTCACGGCGCGGCAGATGCTGGCTGGATAGAGTAAGTAATGCAGGGTCAGGGCATTGCTGAGTGTAAATTGTGAAGGGTTTGTTTATGTGCCCGGGAGGCTCAGACCTGGGAGTTGAGATCTGCTGTGGTAGGCCAGATCCATCAGACACATCCAGTGGACTTGTTTAGTGTTTGAAGAATTGAGCTCCAAGCTGCTGTACAGCATGTATCCGTTAGAGAAGACATAGAAAGAGAGAAAAAAAGAAATCATGAATAATAAAGGTTCCTCCAAAACGTAGAGGACTGATCCATTTCACGTCGAAAAAATGCACCAATTTTCCAAATCATAAAAAGTCAACAGCGCAATTATCAACCTTTTGAGTTTTTAAATAAGAGCCATGAACAGAAAGCACATGCAAACCAAACAGATAGCAGGTTTAATAGTAACACGCTGATCATGTAGAAAACTCCTAAGTCCTACCGACACAACATTTTCTTGTTGCACAATTCTTATCAATTTGATTTCCCTGAAAATATGACTTTTAAGGGCAACTTTGGCATTTTTCCAACGCTGAACGGACGGCAGTGTAATCGCTCGGGGCAACTCCTCACCATGAATGTACGTCTAAAAGTGCTTAGCAACATTATGGAAAGAACCCGACAGAGAAATAAAACGTTTCTCTTTATCTTTCGCTTGATCCGGTCTGTTTTGAATGTAGCGTTGAAAAATACCAAAGTTTCCCTTTTAAGATTAAATTATTTATTTTTTTCAACCTAAAGTATATATTTCACCACAGAATTTCATGGAAATCCATTCGAACCGTCTGTCATGCTGACAGACATTAATGAAAGAATACATGTCTTTGCGTAAATTGGATTGTCAGGAGGAATCAAATAAGATCTGTGATATGTATTTTCTTGTTCCTTCTCTGACTACGTGACCATCTGTAAGAAAAAGCAATCAAATCTCAAGGGACGTGAATACAGTACATATGTTCAATGTTTAGAGAGGCGGATTTCATGCCAGGTGGAAATGTGAATTCTGTTGGACATGATGTGGATATGAGACGGCCGCTGGCTTCTTCCATCTCCACGGGCCCGACAGTCGGCCCGAGGATCGGTTCGGTATCTAGATTATTCGGTTTCACCCACAAACTGTGTTTAAAGATGGATGCTGTAACACACACTTTACACACACAGAACATTGTACTTCTGCTGTGACCAATCAGGACTCTTATAGATTACTCTTATATATATATATATATATAATGTATTACATTATTAGCATAAAGCATTGACATAACCATCAGAGCGCCATGCCTTCCCCCAACCGTTACCCCCAAATCACACTTAACCCTCTCATTTTACCCTATAATCAGGTATATCTGGGAGAAATGAGACCTGTGTTCACTTATGTTAGTGCAGCCCAGCAATAACCCCTCCATTGTTATATGATGTAATGCAGCGCAATACATTCGCTTTCCAATTATAAGTGAATTGGTCTCATGGCGGCTACATAAACTAATGTGTTTGGAGACCAACGGATGTCTGACAGCAGCAACTGAGGAGAAGTCACTTGACTTCCCAGAGTCCTTTGTGTTGGTGGAGTTGGTCTTTCAGCAGCCGGCTTTCTGCGAGCTACATCAAGGTAGTCTGGACTTAAATAGCGAAATTCATGTTGTATGAATGTGTCACTTTTGCACCTAAATGTATTCATTAAACACTTATTTACTCTAGAATATAATTAGCAAAAGTAGAAGTAAGAAGAAGTAAGAATTTGTGTCTAATACAGGTTCAATTATGTGACGTGTGCACTTTATAGCCACGTTATTAGGTACAACTGTCAATATAAGTATATAGTCCAGTACAACACCACCTTTAACTATGACCTCAATAACAATCATGTAATTAAATTAAGATTAACATTTTTGACTGTCAACAAAAAGCGAACATTTCAAAGGTCATAAAAGCTGCAATATATAGCAGAGCCTTAATATTAAATTGCAATAGATTGTACCGAATAAAATGCCCGCTAAGCTTTAGAACTTTTTTTTTATATAGTCTTACACTAGCTGATCCCTCACCATGATATTTTATATTTTAACGTCTCATCTTTGCAGTGAGCTTGCTTCTAATTGAGCAGGGTGATTTTCTTTTCATCTAGACCAAATATAACACACTGTACCGCCTTCAGAGTGGGGATTCCAGCAGGTTTTTAGCACCCATGTGACTCATCCAATGAAACTTTGATATGATTAACTCATCCGTCATGATGTCATGGAGTCTGAGCCTGAATTTACACACCTTAAGAGCCTGGGCTCTATAAAAATCCACAGGCCTCACCACGTTAAAACACACTAGTTACACACATGAACGTACAGAGAACACACACACACACACACACATGCAGGCAGCACATGACTCACCCACAGACTGGCACAGAAATCGCACCTTAAGACCAAAGAGACACACACACACACACGCACACACAAACACACACAGAAGCTGCTTGATGATGTCATCCTGCACACTTAATTTCCAGTGGCTCTAAATCCACTCCAGGCCAAGTGGAAATGACTGTGAACATGGAGGAGCCTAAGTGGCTTTGTCAAATTGGAGAAGGGAGCAATATGAGCGGAACAACACTCCACTCAACAATACACGGCACTCCAGAATTATTACAGTAATGTGCCTGTAAAAAGCCACTAGATATTACCTGCTTATTTCAATGTGTCTGGTAGGTGACAGATAGCGAGCGTTATTGGATGGCTGTGGAACCACCGAGGCACGATAAAGAACCAGAGGTTGGGTCGTTTAAAAAACGCCTCATGGAGGGAATTCAAATCCTCTATTCATGATCAAGGATGTTAAATAAAGATATTCTTAAAATTTTAATTGGTTTGTGTGATTGTGTTTAAAGTATTTGTATTTTAAAAGTGCATCTTTAACAAGTTTAAAGGTGGGATTTTTTCATCAGGCGACATCAATTTCACTGACTTCACTGAGCAAAAAGTAAAACGCATTTAATATCCTTAACTGAATTCAATACAACTATTAAACATAATAAGGCTGGACCGAATAGTTAGAAGCTTCATTCGAAATGCTGCGCAGGTTTCTATTTTTATTTTTGCATGACCATTCATTCTGTATTAACCTGATATTTCTGCACAGTTGCAGATAAAGATCAGGCTGCAGTAATAATATCAACTGTAGAATTATATTCCAGTGGTAGCTGCATCGGATTGTTTCCGACTCCGGTGATCCAAATAGTTCCAATAACTCCAGAGCCTTTCAAAGTCCAAAAGTCAAAATTTGTGTAAAACAATTGATGTAATCGTTTCCAAACGTCTCAACATGTTTTTGTCCAACAAAATATGCTGCTTCAATCCATATTTGTTGGCGTTTAGCCTTTCAAAAATGACATTTCCACTGTCAGCCCATGCATTAAGGTGCTATTGTGCATTGGATTGTTTCCGACTCGTGTGATCCAACATCGAAAAGTACACCAATCACCGGCCTTCGAATATATTTATGTCTAACAGCTCAGAAAATGTATTTCAAGCACATTATCAAATAATAAAGAAGAAAAAAGACAGGACATGATTAAAAAATGAAAACTAACACAATATTAAAAAAAACAAAAAACTAAGCTCAGTTCATACAGAATTACAGCTGCCAGCACCTTTGGATCCATTAATGGTGTTCATGCCAGCGTTTCCCTAAAAATCAATCTTTTAGAAACATCATAGAGAATTTAAAAACAAAAACACAAGAAGAAAATTAGGCACCTTTTAAAATTCCCCGTGATTCAGATGTTTTCTGTTGTCTGCGTCTTCACCATATTATTTCCGCAGATGAGATCATATTGTTGAGTGATGCTTTACTGACAATATAATCACATGGCTTGATTTGAAAAGAAATGGGCCAAATGCGTATACCTCCACTTTAACAAAGCACATAAAAAAAAAAAAAGTGGGTCATGTAATCACGCCACTCAATCCAGTGCTACGCCGAGAAGGCCTGATTTAATACGTTCTGTTGGTTATCGACAAAATGTAATATGATCATCAGAAATTCTACATGGTGCAACGTCTGCGAAATCTCATTACTGTCTCGTGTTTCACTCGGCCTCCCCTCCTCCATGCCGCAGCACCGAGGCAAAAGGGTAATGCCAATAAGAATGAGATAAATTGGACGACAAAAAAGAAAGAAAAATCTATGCGTCCATTAACCCTGCTAGGGAGGGGTAGATGGGTAGATGGGTGGAGGGGTTGGGTGGGTACTTTTTCTTTTTTTTTTTTTTTTCTGGTCAAGTGTGGGTGCTGAGACAGACTGCAGGGTCATTATCCATATGCTGCCCGAGCTAATTCCTCTCAGCTCGGCCAGACGAGCTGCATCCTCCTCGCTGCCTCGGGCCCCGTTGATGCTGCTGGACGTCACGCAGCCTGCTATCCGTGTGGGATAGTTTTTTTTTTGCTTTTTTTTTTTTTTTATAAATCTTACTTTCTTAAAATATCCCAACATATTTTTCCTCATTTCTCAGATTGTGGTTGTCCAGCCATTGAGGTCACCTTTAGCTGTCACTGTATACTCACAGGAATAAACTGTACGAGGGATTTCTGAACTCTTTCTCCTTGGGTTACGCGTTTCTCAAGCAGGATGTCCGAACCACGTGCTTTGTGGAGTTATATATAAAGATATTAGGACACTACTCTGGGATTAAATACAGCTTTAAACACCAATGCATGTTTTCCAGGAAAGAGAATGATAGAGAGAGAGAGGTAGATAGATAGAGAGGTAGATAGAGAGAGAGGTAGATAGATAGAGAGGTAGATAGATAGAGAGGTAGATAGATAGACCAAATTAAAATTCGCAAATAATGATTTATATGTAATGTAGAATTTCTTTCTTAATTGCATACGTGATGGATATTCCATCGGTCGTAATATTGCCTTTTTTTTGGAGCGCATCGGCCCAATCATTCAGTACAAGCTCTCATCCAGAGCTGCTCAAAATGAGTGTGAAAAAAGTAGAAAAAGAACCAAGCAATAGCCGAAGGGGTCAAAGGTCAGAGTCATAGCGCCCAGATAATAGATGGAACAAATCCTCTGTCAATGGAATGATTACTTTCGTTATTGATGTACGATATTGCACACAGGTAGAAACGACTCTGTGAGACTCAATTTTATAATTGGAAATTATTTCATTGTTTAAGTGTGAATACAGTAACACATCTTCTAAAGCACTGGCGTCAGGCTTCCATCTTTTTCGACACTGGTTCTGTCCCAGATGCATTTCATTGGGAAACTCTATATGTAGTGATCAAAGCACATAAACTTCAAATAAATAAGCATTTGTAGAGACTGAAAATCCATAATTTCTAAAAGGTAAACACACCATTCGAAAAGCACTTAATTAAACTTGTATTTGTGAAACTTTGAAACATACAATGAGAAAACTCTCAAAAAGGAATTATTTCTCTTTTTCATCGAGTTGCTATTTCAGTAATTCTTCTTTCACGGTTACCACTTTAAATCAAAAGAAGACTGCACAGGAATGTAATTAAAGAGTCAAATGCTTCTCTTATTACATTTTTCATAAACCCAGTGGCTGTAAATATGATGCTTAATAAAGAAATTACACCTTTATATTAACAAATGTTATGTGATTAACAAAAATAGACATTGGATAAGATGAACTTTAAATAAGCCATAAGCAGCATAACTATTCAGGAGTTAATGCACATGGAAACAGAGCCTCAGATATGTAAGCTGCTCACTGAAATGAGAGGTGAAAAAGCCTGCAGTGCAAAGTCCATAGAGAGTCTTGCTTCTAGCTTTCCACAATATGACTCCCCTGACAATGGCAATGAAAGTGGGCCACAGTGAGCAAACAGATCAGCCTACATCAAACATCCCCTCATATATTACAGACATAAAAAGTCATTATCCTCAGTGGAAATCGATAGCCGACGTGGTCAAGATGGAGAGACCCTCGTCTGGTTTTCGGGGTCAGCTTACAAAGGAGCAACGCAGCAAATTATATCATTTTTCTATCATTAACTGGCCCCCAGGTCGATGACCAAGTTTAAAGCCGAGGTATAACGTTACTTATAACGTCTGGTAATGAATGGTGGTGCTGGTCGGGATGTGTTCAACATTGATTGAACATGTGACCCGGCCGGAGGAGCAGGAGGGCTCAATAAGGCTGAGGTTAATACGCCAGTGTTTCCATAGGATAGCTGCAATATTGAGGTGTGGACAGGGCTCTTAAATGGTGGTGTGCTTTATTTGGACATCTTATTAAAGGGCTCTGGTAGTGTTTGTCCAGACTCGCAGTGTTTGTCTGCAGTCTAGCTGCTGCAGTGGCCTGGACTTCCAATGGGACGCAAAACATCTATTTCTGTTTTTATTGTGATACTCTGATAAACCCCAAATGGAAATCTCAGTAACTGCAGATGGACCTAAAGCTACTGGTTTATTAGCAGTATCAGTATACACTACCTTTACATTAATACTGCTGGCTAGCGGCTCGAGGCTCCATTTGCAGGAACTTGAATCTCTAACTGTAGTTGGTGTTCATGGTGCAGGGCGGTTGATGCGTTATAGGTCTATTTGTACACAAACAACAGTAAAGGCTGTGATGCATTGGATAACGTTTGGACCACATAGTTCCCAAGAAGCATAGAATGTTCACTCAAACAGTTTACCTTGGTTTCACGGTCTGTATCACTGATACAAAACTAGTTGTTTTTTATCAATAATGCTATAAGTGTGTGTCATTTTTTACATTACATTACATTTAGCAGATGCTTTTTTCCAAAGGGACTTACCATGAGAGTTCAAATCCAGAACAACAAGAATCAAGAAAGTACAATTTCCTCAAAGCCAAACTACCAAGTGCTATAAGTAAGAGACATTTAAGTGCTACTATATATATATTTATTTTTTTTATTCAAGGTATAGTCGTGAAAAAATATTTTAAAAAAGGAAACAGCTCATGGCTTCAAATATTATCTTCAAAAAAACAAACGGAAATTACATAAATTAAATGCGGAAGTTACTGGCCAAATAAATTAAAGTTGACTGCTGGTTTAAAATATTTGTGTTTTAGGACCCACCCATCCAACCATCCATCCTTTGAGTTTGTTATAGTCTTATATCTTTCATACTTCCTGGTTCACGATTACGTGGGTAATCGTGGGTAATGCAAATGTATTACGTGTGTTATACTGTATGAGAAGCTGCTACTGAGTAGCGAGACTTTTTGTGACACTATTATATTTCATGATATAATTTATATTGTGCAAAAACTGTCAGCAAGCAAACCCCTCAAAGCGTTGTGATTGGGAAAAGTAGCTAGCAAACACTGATCGGCATACGCATATTAATATTGACACTTCCCTTCACAACCACTACCAATTGTACCACCATTACTAATGCCAGTGTTATTAAAAATACATTTCTAACTCACACAGGTGCTACACATTCATTAGAAGGAAAGTTACAATGAATATGAATAGAAATAGCATGATTGATACAGCAAAGAGGAACAGAATCTTCTCTGCATTTTTCGAAAATTACATTTTTTTTGTGATGAGCTCACAAATACTCTTCACAGTAAATTGACTTTCATTTCTTCTCAAATTAAATTATCATGAGGAAGCTGAAAAATGCTTCACTATGAAGTGGAATCTTTGCGGCACATTTAATCTGCAAAACAAAAGGAAAACCAAGGAAAAAAAAGGCAGTGGGCTGTAATTGGTCTGTATGATACCTACATTTATCTAGAGCCATATTATTGTTTCCCATTAAGCTATTGATCAGAAATGTGTTCTTCAATGAATGCAGAGGTAAAGATAACTGATGCTTGTCATGTGTAGAGCTGTGCTATCAGGATACAACACCGTCATGCTGTTGCCATGTGCTTTATGAAGACACACAAAAACATCTTAAGGCTCCTCTCCTCGTGGCTGTGTCACACACACACACACACACACACACACACACACACACACACACACACACACACACACAAGCCTGTGGCTGGTGCATCGGCTGACACAAGAGGCCCATATCCGGCCTGCTTTTTGACACAATGCCTCCATTGCTTCAGTGGAACCATTCAAAAGGGGGAAAGGGGATTGGGGGGGGGGCAAGCCAAAGAATGACTTAGCACCACGACACAGGGCGACATGCACTCACTGCCCCATTCTGGCTGAGTGTGTATCATCTACAAAATCACCCCGAGTGCTACTAAAAGAAAGCGTTGGGTCGTGAAGATGTATTTCATCAAAATTGCATGGTTTCAGCCCTCGTTTTGCCACTTTAGACACTTTTGTTTGGTGTTTGGAGGACATACTGAGTATAACCCACTCAGTCTTGCACAGATGAGAGCACATGTATAGCCACACCAACATCTTAGTGCATGTGTGTGTGTGTGTCTGTGGGATGATATGCACCAAGGTTAGACCAAAACTGTGTTTTTTACAAACGTCTGGGTAAAACACTCCAAACCTGGTTTTGGCATGATGATGAAATAAATATTAAGAGAACAAGATATCAGTCCAACAACGCTGGTATAGGCTTCAGGTTGCTCACCTGTAGCTTGCTTCCCTTGGGTCAGACTTAATTAAAAGAGCAATACGCGTGTTGCCTTTCAGTTCTGGTTCATTCCGTGTTGACTTCGTGACCAGCAGAGTGGATGCATCTGCAATCAAAGTGCTCATAAAGAAACCGTGCGGTGAGGAGCATAACCGAGCCTTCAGGTGAACTCCAGCGTCATAATGGGCAGCTAGAAATATGACTAAGCAACGTATCCTAGAAATATTATCACTATTAAGTGAACGAGATTTTATACAGATATTTATGGGCTGGGATGAAGAAAACTGACTCGGGAGCTACTATGAGGTTAGTAAAAGGTATTGGATGGATTCCCATTGAACTTGTTACACACATCTTTGTTCCCATTAAGATGGATTTGTAATAACTTGAATCCCCTGAGTTTTCATCTAGTTACATCTATATTTTCCAATACTTTGATTTATGACCACATACCTGGAAAACTAACGTCATTCCCATCAGCCCCAGCTGTTCTTTGTGTCTGGTGCTAATTAGCAGGTGTTAGCAAGCTGCCACGCTAAACTTAGATGTGTTAGCTCGAAGCAGCGTGGTGCCTAACTATAGCCTCACAGAGCTGCAAGCAAGGCTGATTGATTGATGTATCAGGGAAAATCCCCACACTTATGCTGACATGTTTCCACGGTTACCAAATTATTTTGCACACTTGCATTGGAGACCTGTTAATTGACATTTTTCATGATCATAAGATGGGTTGAATCCTTGTGATCTGGTATGTCCTTTCCTCACAGAAGAATGTCTTCACACCAGTTTAAATGAACCAGACCAAAACCGTGAAAACACCATTTGAAAACCAAAATCAAAGTCCTACCAATGCCATGCAGCTACTTCTTTTCTTTTTCTTTCTCTTGCTGTTCCTCTATTTCTCACACACGGTTACACAATGCTCACCCTAGAAATCATCCATTTAACATGTCTGCTGTCTCACAGATTGTTTTGTCTGTACGTGTCATCCAGTTCAGAGGGTGCATTCTTACAGGAGGACACAGCAAGGCTTCACACAGCAGGCCTGTGCTTCTTCTTCTTCTTCCTCCTCCCTTTCACACATACTCCTTAACTCCTCGTCCTTCATCCCTCCTCCTTCTCTTCCTCTCCTCCTTTCATCATCCTGGAGCTAGACAGCTTCATTTTGAACTGAACTGTTTGTCATAATGTTCTTTATATCAACTCAATCTGATTGGGTAATAGCTGTGATATAATACTGCCCATTCCACTTCTATGTCGTCTAATTCCATTGCACGTTCAGTAGAACCAAATCTTTGCCAAAGATGCTATTTAACAAAGATGATGCATTACAAGCGCTGCCAATGGTTTAAAATGGTACTTCCTGTCTCCTCAGTGGGCGTGGTCATGCCGTATTCGCCTCTCCTCCCCATCCCCCCTACCTTGTTTGGTAGTTTTGTCGACAAAGTGTTGATTATGAAAGCAGATTGGGTTCTATTTGCATAAAGTATTAATATTTTCTTTTGAAGATACATATTACCAAACATTTAAGGTTAACTTCTATGGAAGAGTGGATTGAGCCGTGCCCATCTCCAGAAAAAAAGTCCACCTGCCAAACGACATGCAGCGCTACGTGAAGAGGAGGTTCCACAATGTGGACCAGAATTTACAAGCAGGCAGGAACGCAGCAGAAATACACCGACCACCGACATCCGATGACACCGGAGAGATGTTGGCTGTAAGTGGCCACACGTGAGGAACTTAGCTCCAGAGCCACTGGCAACCGGAGAAGGTGGAGCAACATTCTCGCCACGCCAAGCAACACACCTCCACATGACAGAAAAAGGCCAGTAGAAGCAGTTATCAAAGTCATCCTGCTGACGCAGGACAATTTTTTGTTGCTGCACAATGAATGGCAACATACAAATAATGTAAATAAAGAGACAAATAATGGAATCAATGTAATGCTATCTCGTGAGGAAAAAATAAATAGGCTACTTTGCATAGCAACAGCTTGATATGTGGAGGCAACCAGCCCAGGAAGGCCTATTTCTATTGTGGACATTATTATTTATTAATAACAACTACATATTGCCAGTCATACATTCATATGGCCATAAGCTTTAAGTCGTACCTAACAATTCCCCTTTTGCTGCGATATAATCACAACATAACAAGGCCTGAGATATTGAGTCACCCCCCCCCCCATGAAAAATGTTGTTGTCCAATTGTGCATTAGGACAAAATCAGAGTGTGAATATCTTTGAATACTTAAATTCTGTTAAAGGAACAGGAAATGAGACATTTTCATGTCGTGTGCCCTCATTTAGTTCACTTCTGCCTCTGGCCTGTGCAGGCACACAAGGGGTTAAGAGGTCAGTAATGAATTTTGGCACGTGGCTATTTAAAGCTTTAAAAGTCAGCAGGACAATTATAAAATCAATACAAAAACCTAACAAGGAGCCAAGGTGTGTGTGTGTGTGTGTGTGTGTGTGTGTGTGTGTGTGTCTGCTCATGTTCATGTGTCTTGACCTCAGTAATAATTTGTGCAGCAGTGCTCTGCAGTGGTCTGGAGCCAGCAGCAGCATACCTTACCAATAGTCCACCTGCCTCGTTACATGCACATTTTTGATTCGCAAACAAAAAAGTGGAAACCACATGCAGACATTTGCAAAACAAAAAAAGAGGAAATGCCAACAGAAATGTGCCTAAAAGTACATTTTAATGAAAACACGACAATCAGAAGCCCGTACAACCACAACCTGTGATTTGCTCATGCATTGCAATCACCGCGTCAGTTACAGCAGTTGGAAGTTTATTTGCTGGGTGCTGCAAGTGATGATTTTTATATCTAATTTAGCCAAACAGCCTGTCATTCCCTGAAATAAACCAGCACAGAAAGTTAAATGACTTCCATTTTCTATCTTGGAACATATCTGACACATGACACAAGCATTTCATTCACGCCTCAAAGCCCCCATCTACATTGCATCCTTTTGTCAGAGAAGCAGTCAGACTGTGCAGCTATTGTAGCCCTCCCCAGTCCCTCCCCCTCTTCTACCCACAAGGGCCTGTACAATTTCGGGCAGTGCTTGCAGAAAAATGCCCCCACCGTCCTAAATGAAATCATTCTTTCTCCTTCAGTCTGTGATCCAGTTAACAACTCAGCTCTGCCAGGAAAAGACAGAAAGAGATAAGAAAGACGGAGAGGAAGAGAACGAGGAATAAAAGCCTGAGATGCCCTTCGCCCCTTGTCAGACTGCCAAAGACCCCCCCCCCCCCCATCCCCCTCCTCCCCTCCCCCCATTTAAAGATCTGCAAGCCATGTTTGCGAGTCAGTAACAATCAGAACATTCACAAACGTGGCTGTGCTGTCATTTCTTCCCGTTAAGATCTATGGTTTGCCAAGCGCTCCCTCTGAGAGCTACCGTTGGCCGAGCCAAACCCCCCCCCCCCCTTCCAGCTCCTCCCCCGAGTGCTGAGAACACCCCCGGAGTGCTGAGAAATTGCCCCTGCCGTGTCCCCTTCAGATGCGTGTGAATTCCAAATAATGTTCCACAGCCAAATGGCAGTTGGCAGAGAGCCGGGGCGAAGGGCTCGAGAGAGAGAGGCTCGCTCCCACGGAGAGCAGCGAAGGAAGGGGATGTTGAGAGTTAGCACGGTTAGTCAGACACCTTAAACTGGACAAGCTTTGCTGGACCTTTATTCCAGGCGGTGCAGTGAGGAAGACTTTTATTCAAGTCATCTGGAATCCTATCGATTCGGCCTGAAAATAAAAATCTGTGCTGTGGGTCCAATAGCCATTTACACATAACCTCCCTCACTCACCCTTGGAACTTGGTCATATGTGGCTCCATATGACCAAGTTACACTCGCTTACAGAGCTAAACTGAAAAGACCCCATGCATGATACATGTTACATGTTACAAGCGGAAACTGGCTGACTGTCCCTGCCACTAAATTGAGCTGTCACCAGTTCTCCTTTGGATCCAAAGTAAACTTCAATTGTCGGTTTACTTAGTTTTTAGGTTTAAAATGCGAAGGCTTTCCACGTCGCTGACGTGACCCGAATGCAGCATTATGCATAACTTGTCGCTTGCAAGGTGTCCACCATTCCAACTGGAATATCCAGACAGTATATATTTTCACTGTTGGTTTCTTAATGTGCTAGCCTGTATACACTGTAGGCGTAAAGCCAGACATAAATGAATTGTATTCCAACAAAATATCATTTTGTGAGCTGTAACATTAGTTTATTGGACTGAAGAAATAAGAAACAATCATCAGTCTGCATCAGTGTTGGATTATATCAACTACTGATGGATTTTCAGAGTAATAGAAGAGAACTTACAAGCTGGAAGGAATCCCTCAAGGAGCGGTACAAAGACCATGTTAGATAACTGTTGGAGATAAATGCAGTCTCTGTTCAGAGCTAGTAACAAAACTTAAAATCGAAATGCAAACGTTCTCCTAAACAGCTAGGAATGAGCCCTCAGCCCCAGACAAAGCTGGACTCACCAACAACAGATCTTTCCAATTTTCTGTGGCTCAGTGGGAGTGTCGTCTTCCAATCAGAAAATCGGCGGTTCAATCCCCATCCATGTCGATGTGTCCTTGGGCGAGACACTTGACCCCAAATTGCTCTCAAAAGCTGTGCCTTCGGTGTATTTGTGGGAATGAATGGACGTGTGGGAATCATTGGGTTAGTTAGTTACGATGGGCAGATGGCACCTTGCATGGTAGCCCCTGCCATCACTGTATGAATGGGTGAATGATATGTAGTGGCTGGAAGACCAGAAAGGTGCTATACAAGTACAATTCCACCCCAAATCGTCAAATACCGCTGTTTGGTCAGCGTCTGATACCGACGCACTCTGACTCACCTTTAAGCGTCTGCATGAGACGAGCGATCTTTCAGCCAACGCCAATCGAATTCCATCTGCTACGGTACTGGACACTTCTGGGAAAAGAAATGGAAGGAAAAGGTAACAGGATTATTTAAAGCTGAACCTAACCTTTAGGGCTGAAATGATTGATTTGTTGATTCACATAAAATATATCAACAAAGATTAAGGAATTATTTTCAGCTTGTTAAATTCCATTAAACCGCTTTCGTGTTCTTGTGACTTTGTAATTATACGTTGGACAGTTGGTCGGACAAAATCAACAATTTGAAGATGTCATCTTCAATTAACTGAGGAAAGGCAATTTTAAGATTGATCAGTAACAATAACAACTGTTAGTTGCCATCCTTTGCTGGTATGTAGTAGTCAGTGATAAGCAGGATGTATGGCGTGGTTAAAATCGTCATATTAAAACTGTGTATGGGAAGTGTTTGGAACATTAAATCTAGTTTACACTTTCAGCTGTTGGTGCAAGTACCAATATCTATCATTGTCAAAATGTTTTCGGGGGTTATTAGTCATCAGGTTGACTTGAATGGACTACTACAAAAATAATATTCTGAAGCAGTATGAATACACAAGGACCTTGATTATTTCAAATGAAGAAAGCTTCTATAAAAACACATGTCAAGGCTACTTTATTGCCTGCTCAGAGAGTTGTGTTTTTTAGAATTACACATGATGACAGACTTAACAAAAAGCTTTTCTAAACTTCATTCACACCTTGTAATCCCTTTTAGAATGTAACACAACTGCTGTGGGTGTAGTGCTTCAATAGATGTATGCAGTTTGGTTCTGCTTTGGGCTCATGTACCAGTACTTCAATGCGATTTAATTCAGAACCTTTAGTTGTTTTGAACGGTGTCCTTCCTCAAGGCATCCGTCTACAATGAACCCCAAAGTGCGTGAAACGCGACGCCACTGCTTTGAGAATTCAATAAACAAGCTGTAATAAACTACCAATTGTCGCCTTTTATTCTATTCACAAAACTCATGTGATGTTGTGGAAAGGTTAAAAACCCTGAGCGGCGGATGCTCAAGCGATAAGAAAAAATATTCATTTGATAAATGATACCAGTGCATAATGCCACGACTCGCCATTGGCACGGCTAACCTATTAACGCGATTGAACAGGCAAGCTGGGGGAAGCACCTGAGTGTGCTTGTGTGTGCTTGTGTGTGCTTGTGTGTGTGTGTGTCTGTGTGTGTCTGTGTGCGCATTATTGAGGTCAAAAGTAAAACAGTAAGTGGATTAATCATTGTCACCTCGGCGGTGCTGTGATTTGGATGCTAAGTAGAGTTCTCAGCCATAGATCTTTTGTTAGAGCAGCTTGGAAGGACCACACAAACTAAAGTTATGACAAATAGGACTCATGCATTAACTGTAATTTTATGCAGTGCCAAGTTAAGAGAAACAGCCACGCTTTTTCTTTTGAAGCTCGGAGGGGGGGGGGGGCAAGTGCTGATAGATCTTTGGAGCTGTTAAAGAGAGAGGTTGGTTTTCTTGCAGCTCAGCACAATTTTGTGTCTTTATTTTCCTTCCAAGGAGAGAAATGTTTTCAGCTCTCACACATTTGTAAGACTTGACAATTGCTTGTTTATCCATCAGATCAATGCTAGTGGAAAACAGTCAACATGCAAGTTTAGAGGAAGGATTGTAATGGTTTTGTTGGTTTATATTGTGAAAGAAAGCAGAACCCTGAACACCTGAAATCAGTGTTCATATTATATTTAAAACCAAGTTGGATCATTATGAAGTCAAATTAAGAATGGCATTTTCCAAACCAATACGTCTACAGCCATGATAAATCAAGTTTCTGTTAAGTATATGTAGCTGTGTAATGTCTCAGTGGCATTGTGTATTTTACCATCTTGCTGATGCAGAATCTGATCTTAAAGGAATAGTTCAACATTTTGGGAAGAATGCTTATTTTTGCTTTCTTGCCAAAAGTGAGACGAGAAGATCAATATCAACCTGTTGTTAGCTATAACTGTTGTATTTTGTCTCTGTACAGGAATGGTGATACCAAATGGGATCCTCACTGTGACGTGAAGCTGAGCACGGGGACTGCCCCCGGCTGTTGTTCCCCTACATGAGTTCCATACTACAAATTATCCCTTTTAATATTTATTTATACATTATCTCCACAAGATTAACAAAAGAGAAAGTCAATAAGTCAACTGACTTTAGAAGTACTGGTAGGTATTTGTCTGTGGATTTAAACCAAGAAAGCTGTTTCCCCCCCAATCTTTATGCTAAGCTAGGCTAACGTCCTGAGTTTAGCTCTGTTCTGATTGATACTGATTTTCTCTGCATATTTGCATGCTGGTAATTTTCATCCTCATCCTTGTTTATGTATCCATGACAAAATCCTTTATTAGTCTGAACGTAACTAACTGGCTTTACTTGCCTAAACTTAACACATTTTTTAAATATCATAAAACATTGTGCCCATACTCTTCTCTTTCAAGATCTGCTGTTCAAAGGCTGATTCTTTTTAAGTCTTTTGTACGCGTACACCAAGTGTTGTACGTGTTTCGCTGAGAAACACATGGCTCCTCGTGTTTTTCTGCAGTTGCATAATTAGCTCAGAATTGCATTACAGCATGTTGCTTGTATTTGACATTACAGCAATTCAGGGAGAGCCAAGTCAGCCACTGAACCGCAAAGAAAAAAAGAGGAGAAAAAAACCCACCGTCTATCTATCTGTCTATCAGGGCTGAAAGTGGGTCAAGTTAATCCTGCTGGGGAGGCGTCCGGCAGGTCTCCAGATGCAAGGGAGGGGGTTGTTGCCTGGGTTTTTTTTTCTCCCTACAGGCAGGAGTCAACCCTGCAGCATGTAACCCCAATGAAAGCCATGTGTGGCCTGGGGGAAAAGGTTCACTCCTAAAACCAGATGTGCACCGGCTCAGGTGTCACTCACTTTGTGATCTATTTCCCTGTCTGAGTGACTCACAGCCAAGTATCAGCTCGGTTCCATCTCCCTCTCTCTGCGTAAGCTGTCAGTCAGCCTCAGTGCCATCGCCACAAGACAAATTCCTGCACTTCTGAGGCGACAAAAACAGTTGAATAACGAGGGATATTTTCAAACTGCAAAAAACATCTATTTTCCAATCTACCGTTTTTTGGAATGTTGACATGACGCAACGCTCAACGTGTATACCCTCTTCTTCCCTGGGGGTATAGAACATAATGCACTGTGCATTTTTGTTGAAAAGAAAATCTCGTTGGTTTGAAATAAACAGAAGCAAAATGTGGGTACAGCTAGTTACAGAGACAGTGACAAGGAAAAGCAACCCTGACAGAAATGGGCCCACTTCACCACCAATTATGGTTTCATTGACAGGTGGTCTCTGGGAAGTAAATTAAAGTAAAAAAAAGAAAAGAAAATGCTGTCAGTTTCTTCTTTTTTTTTTTTTTTTAACTTTTCTTATCTATTTTATCTTCTCTCCCTTTTCTCGCCTTCCTTCTAGAATTCTCTCTTTTAATATAGTCTGATATCCCGTTGTTTATGCGTACGTGGGACATAATGTGCAAGAGTTTGGGCAAATTAGTGGTCTGTACCGTCGGGGGAGTTTTAAGGTGGGAGGGGTAGCTTGATGGGTAGGCCACTCTCTGGATGACTGACAAGCGCTATCTTTCCCTGAAACAGGGAACTAATACAATGGAACGTTTTCCCCAACTTTATTTCAAGCATTGGAGGGATAGTAGTGGTGTGAAAATACATAACTATTGACCAACAAAGAAAACATACAGGCTACACTCTCCTAAAACTGCTACCACTTTCAAACCAGACCGATGTGGATGATCTTTTGGAAACTTGCTCTGAACTGAAATTTTTTTTAGACTGGAAGTAAACCATGCAGTTGTTGAATCTGTCGCTGAATGGACAATGGTTAGTTAATATTATGCATAAAGTGGCCAACGTGACGCCCTATCTTTCAGAATGTGCCGTGGCACTACCAGAATGCTTTGCACAACACAGATAATGGTGAAAGATGCCCATCACAGTTTCCCAAGGACCCAAGATCAACAATCCAAAACCCAAAGATATTAAATTAGCAATAATATAAAGCAGCGGGTTCAATCCTGAACTGGAGTTTGCATGTTCTCCTTGTGTCATCGGGTTCTCGGCTTCCTCCTAAAGTCCAAAGACATGCGGCGTAGGTTAAATGACTGTGTCAGTACTCTGCCTTTGCCCGATGTCGGCTCCAGCCGCCCTGCGACCCTGAATGGATGGATGGATGATATAAAGCAGCAAACACCTTCATTTGCAATGTTGGAAGCAGCAAATGTGTGTTGTTTCTGCTTGATTAATTAATATGGTGTTAGTATAGTTTTACAAAATCAAATATGACTTGCGATAACTATTAATAGGCAGGGCAATTTAAGAAGGCATCTACAAAAAAAGAAAAAAAGAAAAAAGTAACATGGATGAAACTTGGCTGGCAGGCATTTAGGATCGTGGGATAGATCTAAAAAAGATTGTACATAAAAAATGAGGCCACTGCAGTTTACCACTTTTAATTTGTTTCAGTCTCAGTTGCACAAAGCAGAGAGTAAAGGTCAGGAGGAGAGAGTTCGACGGTGGACTCGAGGGAATGAGGTTAACTGTAATAGGAGGTCAGTTCTGATCAACGTCAAAGACACAAACGATACTACAGATCTGTAGCGACCTGTAGCTGACTTGAAACTGATCTTCAAAAGGAATATCCAGCAGCGAAGCATGAATGATTATTACTGCGTGGGTCTGGGTCATTAGTCCTGTAATTTGACTATGTGATGGATATGGAGCGTGTTTATTACCGGGGCCGCTGCGAGCCTGGAAATGTTATGTAACTTTTGGCCCACCAGCCCTCTCTTCTCCGCTCTCTTTTGGTTTATTCAATTGTCATTGCGGCGGTTTCAAGTCATTACCTCTCAAGTCCCATAAACCTTAAAATCACACGTATAAACCCCACAGTCGCCAGCAGAGGAGGGGAGGAAGTTATTTTATAGAAAGCTCGGACTACTCCTTTATTTATTCCTATCTCCACAAGCCAATCAGTGATGCCTCGCCAGGTGTTTTCCATTCGTTGTACAACATCTGCAGTGACATCACTGATTGGGGTGTTGATAGACTTGCAACATGACTGAAAGTTTAAATTAATAGAAAACAGATTTTCGACAATTTGTGATTTATTGTATTAACAATTCTGGTTTAAAAAAATACGTTTATCATCTGCCATTTGAATTTTTTAAATTTTTTAAATGTCTCCATCTTTGAATTTACTGCCTGTCAATCAAGGTTTAAGGCAATCTTCAGTGTCCCACTCGGGGAAATATGTTGAGCAGAGAAGTGGAAATTCATAATTCATAATAAGAGCACATGTTCATAATAAGAGCATATGTTCAAGGGAAGTGCAAGGAATGCAGCCATTATTCTATATGCTATTAAGCTTATCAATAGCACTTATGAACGGAACTGCGTATCTTTACATTGGGTGCAATTCTTCTTCTGTTCAGAATGCAAATGTTTCTTTAATGTAATTTATTAGTCACACCACCAATGTGTAAAGGCTTCTCGCCAAGCTAGGGCTCTAGAGTGAAATATGACTGATTATTGGATGGATTGCCATTGAATTTGATAAAGATATTTAAGGTGGCCAGGGAAGGAATCCTACCATTATTTTCACAAGTTTTCATAATAAATTATAATTTAATTGGTGAAACCATTGCCTTTTGAACATCGGCAAGTTAACATTGTTATTGTCATCCAAAATAAACTTTAGAGCTCAACTTTTAATTGTCTAACAACTTGTTTTTACTTTCAATGATCGTCACAGTCTCAGAGGCCGCGTTAGACTGCAGGCAAATCCGATTTGTTTCTCAAATCAGATCTTAAGACAGACTGTCTGCACTGTTATTTGCAAGTGATCAGATCATATTTGTGTGTCCATACATCACCGACCTCCCTGCATGGGTTGCTGTGGCAACAATACGTCCATCTGTAAATGATGACGCGGCTTTCCAGCGCTGGAACATTTGCCAACTCTCGGTCAAGTCATGGTGCAGAACTCTTCAGGATGAAAGAGGCTGGTGTACATGTCTATGCATCAGAAAATGTTGTTCTTGTTGTTCTATATAGCACTCTGCTATTAGGAGGATTCTGATTCACACTTTGAAATCAGATATCAGCGGCCAGAGTGTCCGGACTGAGACGCAGCTGTGAAAATCCGATTGGAATCGTATTTCTTTGCCAAAAACATTATTTGGACTGCCCGTCTGAACAAGGCCATAGAACCACTGGTGTGGTTGTAGATACTTAGGAAATGTGTTTGCTTTTAATCTATATATTATTTTATAATAAAACTGATACAAATCTGAGGGTTCTGAGTTCTTACATTGTTGGTTGTTTTCTCACAAGTCTAAGTGTAACTACAAGATATTTGATGAGGGATTTAAAAGGATTATAATTTAGAAAGAAAATCTGAAAGAAATTCAGAACTCCAACCTTTGATAGCCACAGGAAGGAGCAAAACAAAAAACATTTAGAAAATGCCCTAGGATATTATACAGATCTAGTGTCCAGACATGTGTAAACAAAAGATTTAAAGAGTCTTAACTATGATTCATGTAGAGTTAAGCGTTGCATCAGGGTATAGTGTGGCCCTATGCCATGCATTGTTCACCAGACATTTCAACATAACCATAATCAGATCTGCTGCTTTGAGAAGCCACAAGCAGACAATTACAGAACTCGGAGTATTTCTCCCCTCCCACAGGTTTCTCCTTCTCTGTTTTCCCTGTTTTCCCCTCCGCCCAATTGCACAGGCAGATCGTCCTCCTCTCTAAGCTCTCCCCCGAAGACCCGAGGTATAAAGTCTTCTTTCAGAGAACCGGGTGATGTGGGTCAGGTGAGCGTGTATGTGTGTGACTCTGTTACGTAATACTTCTCCAGCAGGTTAGAACAGTGCAGAGATGATCTCCTCTTAAATATGACACCTTTTGGCTGAGCCCCAGTCTCACACACACACACACACACACACACATACACACACACACACACCAAACCTTTGCACTTCCTTCTTTGGCCCACACCACCAAACACCACCGCCATCACGCCTGTGTTTTGGCGCTTACACTCCATGCCTCAATGAACTCTTCTTGGTAAAGAAAAACGTTTCAAGATTTCCACAGAACCACAGAAATCCCCCGATAGTAGTTACATTTTTAGTTTTGGAGGATTTGCAAGATATTTGTTCTGATGCCAACTGTTTACTCTAACAGTTCAGAGTCATCCCCATATACTGCAAGTATGATATCTGCTGTGGCTGATTTGAGATTGTATAGGCATTCAGCAAGATAATGGCATTTTTTTTTATGACAAAGAAGAAAGATCTGAGACAGTTACAAAAAAGTACAGAGAGAAACCATAGAAACTAATAACTACATAAACAAATATGTTCACAATTACACAAGCCCAGGATAAGGTCCAAATCATTATTTTCAAAAATGTTACTTGCCACTTTTTTCTTTTTAAATTGCTTTTATTTATTTATTCATTTACTATAATGTTCCCCATAAAAAGCTCTACTAGGTGGCCAACACTGTTTTATGCATTGTTGTGCTATTTGTACTTACTTTTTTTTCTACGGCTGTTTTTCATGATTCGGGCCAGGCCTCTTATGTACCAGTTGGGGGAAATCTACAGCATACACTCATATTGTATACATTCAACACAGCAAGCCTCCACACAAAAAGCCAGGTCCTTAGAAGGCTCCATACAAAAACATCCAACATCTTGAAACATGAACACATTGAATAATAAAACATTCACAGTGATCCAGGCTTCTGCAGACGTCATCACTGTCAGACCACAATAACTCTCTTGTGCATCACAGTGTCCTGGAGATTATGTTCAAACCCAGTCGCCAGAAGAAATGTTGGCTTGGTAGCCCTCTGCAAACCACAGGTTACATTGAATGTTTCATATCAGCCTCGTATCAGGCTCTCAGAAACACACAAGGACACGCTGTTAACGTTGTGAAACGATTGGTTAGGTTTAGGCAACCGTAGTACTTGGTTAAGTTTAGAAAAAAGATCATGGTTTGTTTTAGAATAATAATGTAGGAACGCAACTTTACATCCATATCAACGCAACTACCGTGAATAAATAACAACCCATATCAAAGACTTTCTTAAAAAAATGTTACGTAACTACAGTTCGTAACGAGCATAAAGTCAACTTTTACTTTTGGCTTTGCATGGAACACAAACAGCGGTCTCCTGGGTGAAAGTCCTGTGACCAATCCACCGCCTCTAAAACCGCCCTGAGAGGACTTTACTGCTTGTTGAACTCGTTATTACCCCGCGTGACTTTCAAAACCCGCCGCTCAATATTCTACGTCACCCGCTCTGTGCGTCACTTTGCTCTAACGAATGCAGAAATGGCCACATTCAACATTTACGCGGTTTGCAGAATTGTTCATATTTGGTGATAAAAACATTGGCATTCAACATTCCATCGCTTTGTCATTAAACAAAATCAGGTATGCTACAGAATCATCCCATGTCAACAATATGTTTGGCGATAGTTGTTTTGTGGTTGAATGGGAGAAAATCCCTGCAGCCAGGTTTCAAAATCTCATGGAAAGGCTTCCCAAAAAAGTGGAAGATGTTATAGCAGCAGATTAAAACCCATGTTTTGGAATGAGACTTTCCGCAATCACAAATGGGTGTAATGTTTGGGTGTCCAACAACATACAAAACCTTCCATCAACAGTCGCACAAGTGCTTACGGTCCTCCTCCGCACAACAGCGTCATAGTGAGAAACGTTGGTTTGGTTGCCAACTGTTGACTTCTAGACAGCAAAAACAAATACATTATTCTTATGTTGTAATATTCCCCTATTCAGGAGTTGAGCTTGGGTGAAAGCTGGGTAATTACAAAAGGATTTCCGGATTCAATAAATCCGCAGTCATTGTATAACGGCTGTTATGTGTTCTTATGTGGAATGCCAACCATGCAAAAGCCAGTTGTATTTTCTCTAAGATGCGAGTGGAGGCGGGGGGTGCTTAATAGCACATTTTTCATTGGTGGTAGCATACTCTTCTTTCCCCGGCATGTGCTTCTGTTGCATAATATCTCAAACCAAAACACAATTTGCCTTGCAGAGTGAATATGGAAAACATATGGCGCCGTGGAAAAAAGCCCCTGTACTGCTGCTCTTGTTTGTTTGGTCACATCCTCGGTGAGGGATGCACAGATGGGACTTGTCGTTCATAGTGACTGGCTCCTGCAGCTGCCGGCACGGGGAAATCTACATGCAAGGAGAGCGAAAAGTAGAAAAGGGGGCATCGTCAGAAATGGGCCTCAACTGAGGAGCTGGTAGGGACGGATGCCACGGTCAAGCTGTTTGCTAACAAGACACAGGAATTTACATTTAACTGACAGTCTTATCCAAAGAGACGGTCAGGGAGGAGCTCCGTGTCTCGCTCAGAGACGCTCCATGGCTGTTAATGGACAGATTGGCTGTTGTAAGAGTTTGAACTGGTGACCTAACACACGCACCGAAAGCCCCTCTTAACCTCTAAATGCCTTCTGAGTTTATTCCAGGGCGTCCACAGGCCTTGGAACATTTTTGAACGTTTGCCAGTTTGAGAGGAGTAAAGTAAGAGAGTGTTTATGAAAAGATGTGCATGATGTTTATGAAAGGATGTGCATGATGTTTGTGAAAAGATGTTCATGATGTTTATGAAAAGATGTTCATGATCTGTAGAACAGTTAGGGCTGGGTACCCAACTCTTTTTTTGGTGCTGACTGAAATGTGTAATTAACACCTTAAAACCTATGAGTAGCCTTAAAACCTATGAGTAGCCTTAAAACCTATGAGTAGCCTTAAAACCTATGAGTAGCATTAAAACCTATGAGTAGCATTAAAACCTATGAGTAGCATTAAAACCTATGAGTAGCCAAAGCTGACATCAAATGTCTGGTCAGATTTGCTTATTCTTTGATCAGACCTGGTTTTACGATGTACATTTTTACAGTTTAAGACTATTCTATGGAAGAAAAGTTATTTTACAAAGGGATGTGTTCAGACATTTAACTTTTGTAAAACAAAAACAGAAAAAAAACTAATTTCATTGGATTCCATCAAGAAAGGTGTGGTTTTGCATTGGACTGAAATAATCCCAACTATTCAAACAATACCCAACCCAATATATATATATATTGAAGGCTTTCTGTCAACTCTGTCATCATTCTGTCTGCAACGTCATGTCAAATTGGTGATGAAGCATGGCACCCGAAAGGCTGTTGACAGTCATTGAAGTGTCCTCTTTACTTTTCTTTTCCAAAACCAGACATCCGACTTTCCAATTCTAACTTTATTTACCTGCTGGTAATACAAGTATAATATTTAAACGATTTCTGACCATCCCGGCCTGCTGACCCCCCCGACACTGACAAACAGCGTCGGCTCTTTGAAATGCCGGCTTCAAAGCAGATCCTCGTCGGCTGAGGTGTGAATTATGTCGAATGGCACCACCCACCATCCTCCCTTCCTCCTCCACGCGACGGCGGCGCGGTGGTGCCTCTGACCAGATGTTAGCCAGCCCTAACACTGGAGGTCAAAGGTCATGGGCTGATAGTGGGGGTCGAGGGGGAGTTTTTTGTTGGGGAGTGACATGACGGCCATTGAACCAGACCATGTAGCACTTCATCAGCCGGAGATAAACACACCGCGCCCTCCTCCGCCGACCTTGTGTGGTTTGAATTAGGTCTTCCAGGACGGGAGGTCCGCTAATTGAATTCTGCCACAACTAATAAATAACAGCTGATCGATATTTTTAGGAGGTAATTTAATTCCATTGATTGTGTTTACCTCATCTGGTTCTTTATTTTTGTGGCATTATCTTTAATATCTTTACCAGATATGTCACAAGATGTATTATCAAAAAAAAAGAAAAAAAAAGTGCATCCATGAACTAACTAAGATGATTAACTTATAATTACTTTGTAACAGACGGTAAGAACGGATACTGTACAGAATAGAGTTCACATTGGGGGGGGCCTGGATTCATCCAGAGTGAAATGTACATGGGGGAGAATTCAGAAAAAGTTCAGAAGTATGTCATAATGCAGGAAACATTTGTTAAAAATGTGCTCTTTGTTTTGCTGAAGGTTCGTACTTGTGAAACAGTCACGGTTAGATTTGGGCTTCAAAAACACTTAGTCGGGGTTTTGAAAAAAAAAACATGTATAATAATGCTCTATGGCACAGAGGGATAAGAAACCAGGTTTTAGACACAGAGGCAGTACTTGTTAGGAGGATCAGTTGATGGTTGGACGTGGGCTCAGTCTGGGGTTTGTTGTGTCCCAAACAACATCAGTCTTACTGTAAAGCGCACAAGAAGCCAAACCAATCTTCCTCTACATTTATTGTACCTTTTGATGACAGTGAGCCGAGACTATCGTAGATTTTTGTTGTTGTTGTTGGAGGTGGGGCGCTGTGAGACTTTGGGCCAAATAAGAATCGGGATGGTTTCCATTCCCCGGGAAATCTTTTTGATCTATTTTCCTTCTCGTACGACTCCGAGAGCCTTTCTGTGACTCTCTTGTCGCTCAGTGTATATCTTTGTTCAATTTTTCAAAATAACGTCCCTGTATATCTATACAGTATCTACTGTATATAACACTACATGTGTAGGTGCCTGCTTTTATGTTTTCATATTCATTTGCATTGATGCACTCTACGTATTTGCGTCTACATCCAATATATGTCACCAAGTTGCACACACACGTACATCTGCACGCGTCCGTACGTGTTGATTCATGCGTGTTGGTGATCATTTACCTTTGCATGTCAGGACATGTTTGCATGTCTGTGCGCTCTCGCCCTGCGTGTGTCTACACGCAGGCTTCCCATATTGCTCAGAGTGACACGTGTAAAATCAAGCGAGTCTGAACCACAAGACGCAGCATTTATTCGCCATTCATTTTGCCATTTACGCCAGATAACGGCCCGTAGACTCTCACGGGGGCGGCCGGTCCTTCTGCAGGCGTCATAATCAAAAGGCAGCGCTCGCTCCATCCATCTCGGCACTCCATTCGCGCTAACAGCATTACTATTCATCATCAGTATTAACACCTGTCCAAATCCATAACCTCATTGCCTCGGGGTGTGGGGGGGGTGGGGGGGGACAGGAAGGTTGGGGGAAAAAAAATAAGTCGTCGGCATCTCGCAGAGAAGGGAAGAATCCAATTCCCCTCTTCCTGCATTTCATATGCATTTGTCGTGCATCAACCAGACAAGTCAACTCCCTCCTCTCCTCGCACGCAGCTCCTCTCTGACCCGGCCAGCTTTGTCCTGACTCATAAAGAGAGATAAATGAAAACCATCCACCTCTCTCTCTCTCTCTCTCTCTCTCTCTCTCTCTCTCTCTCTCTCTCGTCTCCCTCCAAATGAAACTCATTTCCTCTGCACAGTGTATCAGTGGGAAAAGAATACACACAATATCAAAGTCAAAGTCTGGAAACCCCCCCACTCCGATCGGCTCAGACAAATAGTGCACATTTTTCAAGGAATTCCCTGAATGTGGGAGTGGACCTGCAGATGTTAGAGAGCTGTCACCCCTAAAAAAAAAAAAACACCCCACTCCCAAATGTCCCCTCCACCCGTCCGGGTTTGTGAATTCACAAACAGATGTAGGAAGGCACAAATTCACAAAGGCGCCAGGGTATTTACTCTTGTTTGAGTTGTCACACACACACACACACACACACGCACACACACTCCATGATCACCAGTCATGGATATATTCTCTCTCTGTGTGTGTCTCTGTGTCACATATACACACAAAAACAGACACACATACAAACACATACATGCGTACAACCCTCAAATTCTCTCGACATACACAAACCAACCCCTTGCTCTACACACACACACACACACACGCACACACACACGCACGCACAGATCACTGTTGCAAACCTCGCCAGTATGTGCATATACACACCCACACATGCTGACACATGCACGCACAAAAATAAACTTCCTCTCTCCTGACACACACACACACACACACTTGGACATCCCAGAGCCTGGATCCTCTGTTTTTCCATTACGGAGCCTGGCAGCAGAAGAGCCCAGCACTACCAGTAACATTGCAGCAGAGGGAGAAGGAGCTGATGGCCGAGCTCATAAAAACCTGATCCGTGAACTCACCTAACACTGGGAGATCACACGCAGCAAACTAGTGATTATATGTTGCATAAGTTTCTGAAAATTCTGCAAAATAAAATGGAAGAGTGCTTCCATATCTTTTTGCAAAAATACATTCAAGAAGAAGAATCCGGATCACATTATTCATACTTCATGGCCTTTCAATGTTGCTTCTTCCACTGACAATCATACACACATTTGTCTATTCAGAGCCCCGTCTCCCAGTGTTCAAGACCAAGACCAGAGTGTATTGGGACCGAGACGAGACCAAGACTTTTGATGAGTTGAGACCAAAGTCACGACCAATGCAGAAGGGAGACCATGTCAAGATCAAGACCTGAACAATGTGAGTCCCACTCTGCACAACACAACATGCACCCTCCTCAAATGGATCTGAAAGGTCCTTGTTCTCATAAAGACAAACAAACGACGATTCCTCTCAATTCCCCTCATTTGCATATTGTACACGTGTGTCTGTATAAGTGTACCTTGAGAAATGCCTAGACAAAATTACTTAAGAGGGATCGCAGAGGTGAATTTTATGTGAGGGAATTTTCTTTTGTTTTCTATGAGCAAACAAATACAAAACAAAGAGCGAAAAATCTTCTTAACCACATCGTTATTCGACACTCCATTTACGAGACTGATAAAAGATTTGGTTGATTCCGAGATGAGACTGAGACAAACAAAAAATTGTCTTTGTCATGGTCACGACACCAAGACCCATTTCGAGTACACTGCTGTGTGCTGTGTACCCTGTGGGACATTATTGTTACATGTCTTACGTACACAACCCCCCTCTCCCCTCTTTAAAATGTGTTAGTTTTGGGACTTTTTGTTGGAATAAGAAAAGCATATGTTATACAAGACAAGGAATCTGTTTCTATCAGCACTTCTTGCATTTTTGTCTCTTTTCTTTCACCCAAATCGATACGTTTTAGAGTGCTTCAATGCACCCCCAGCTGAATGTTGAAGCCAATGCTGATGGCCTTGGGTATCAGTTTTGGATCTATAGTGCATCTCAGCTCTAAACACTCTCCTCTCTGAAGATTGTAGAAAAGTGACTTTCCATGGCGGTTGCAGAAGACACATAATTCACTTCGTAGTTTGAAATCCGTCCGTATTCTCAAAATATTCCAATCACCAAAGTGGTTCCAGTCCTCATGAATGATCCGGTAAAACATCTCTCAATAATCTAGAGATGACTTCTCAGTTGCTATAGCAAATGATTGTTCATGTTTGGGACATTAATTTCTTGAAAGCATTTGACATCATCACAGCATTGTCATATATGTGTTCAGATTGTAAAGCCCATTGATGCGAATTTGGGCCGTACAAAATAAATTGAATTTAATTGAATTTGAGTCATGGATATGAGATCATTATTCTGTGAGCGGAGCCTCAGTTGTGTTTCAGAGCACTTGATATTGGTGATGTTTTCAGCATCGCACAGCATATGAAGATGTTTCAACATTTGATTTATTAGAGACTGAAATAGCCTATGAGGCATGTTTGTTTGCATGCAATGATTTCGATCATTTCTAATTGTTTGAATTCTAATAGCGCATGCAAGAGTGGGCAAGGGGTTTCAAGAGGATTTCCTGAAGAGGGTTATTGAGGTGTTTGTTACAAGAGTGAGCACAATCAGATGGCAATTTAGAGCTTAGAAAGCTTTAGTTAATTCAAGGGTTTCCATTTGTATACTTTGGAGATTCTTATTGTTTACAAATGATGAACTTTCTGACCAATTCTTAATGTTCAGCATTAGTTAAACCAAAGTGGATTTTAACACTAGCTACATCCGTTAACCGGTTACTCCAAAACACAGCAGCGAAGGCGTTTTGAGACAAAACAACAAAACAGAGACAACAGAAGTGATTTAAGTCTTATTGCATAACCTGTTCTGACACTTTTGATTGGCCGTTCTCTAAAGCCTCCCTAAAAACACACAATTCATAGAAGCAGAGCCGGGAACCAGCGGGCCGGCCGTCTCTTTAATCCCCTCTCCCGGTCTGGTGCTGGACCAGGTCTGACACATAAGAGTACCACTGCAGAGAGCAAAGGACCGAACAGCACCAGACTGCATTAACACCCTGCAGGCGTCAAAGTCAATAAGCCCATTTCTACTCACATTTTAGAGACAGTTGTTATAAGTGAGATGTGAACTCCGTTACACCAACTGGTGAATCGTTAAATATAATTATTTTTCATTATGTCCTTGCTTATTGCATAAGGGAAAGTGAGACAAAAAGAGAGAACCACTCCAATGGGGTTCGGGCAGTAATCAATTAGATGAAGTATATAAATTCTGTATTTACAGTATTTCGTAGAATCAGTATTATATTATCTTTTCTATTTATTATTATGCTGGATTGCAGTGGAGACATTTAGTGCCTTATGTGTCTCTTTCAGAACCCATATTATTATATTAGTTACCTCAGAATGTTTTGTAATTAAATAGGCAGTTTATAGAATGTGAATATAAGCAGAGATAGCAGCTAGAATCATCATTACCATCGTCAGTCCAGTCCTGCCTCAGATTGTTTGGACTCCTCATTAGCATGTATTTATTTAGAATACACCGTCTCTGCATCACTCCCCTGAATATATGCTGCTCCGTATGCGAGTACCATGGCATCCAGCGCTGCCTCCACAGAAAGACGTCTCCATGGTGATCACAGGTAATGAGTAAGCGTGCCACGGCACAATCAGCCACTAGCTCATTAGTGCATATTTATAAACCTGACCCAGTGGCGGCACACTGTGTTAAACCGCCCGGGCTGGCAGGACCACGTCCCTGGCAGGAACTGAAAGAAAGGGTGGACCAGGAGAGACGTATGAAAGAGTTACGGGGCCCAGTCCGGACCGGCATCCAATAATGAACAGCAGATTGCTGTGGGAACAATGTCAGTCCTGTTATTACCTTGCTGGACAAACAGTGGTCCGAGCAGTGGGATTCAAAAGCATGGCAGGACATATGTGTTTCTACATTGGCCAACCTTCACACATCAAACTTTAATAACAGTTGGTCTTTGATTATACATTTGGCATTGTTATAAGTTTATGTAACACTGAAGTAATTTAGTCTTTATCTGTGCTTCAGCCTCCAGAGACTGAAGCTCTTTCTTCTCCACTAAATAAAGAAATATATGTGGAAATGCGGATCAGTCCGTGCTGAAGCTACACTGAGGACAGTAGAATATAAAATTGGGTAAGCACTGAGTGTGTGTTTGTGTGGTAGAAAGTACGTTCAAGTACTTGCTATACACATTATTGCAATTGACCCTTCGCTATGTCCCGCCCCTCAAAAGGCGACTGGCCAATCATGGCATTGCATCGTCCAGCTCCGACAACTATCTGTCTCTGCTCCATCGACTCTCACGCAATCGTTTCAGACTTCCAGGATGGTTTTTGATGATTTCGAGAAAGTCACAGTTAAACGTTGCGTAATAGGGACACTCATTATATGGGTGTGAGCTGTTTCTGTAATGTATCTCGAAATCTTGAAATCAAGCACACCATGAAAATTAAATAACAGAGGGTGGGCGAGTATTGTTTCTGAAATCAAATCTCTCACCCCCTGCGTCATAACTTTACGATAATGGAAATTGTCAGAGGTTTGTAAATGGGTATGGCGAAGCAATTTGGTGCCACGTGTCCCTCCATCCCAAACCCTCCCCACCTCTAAACAATCAGCCGGGGTAATGAAAGTGATAATGGTAATCTTTACGGCCCACCATGCCAGCCCGAGAAACCAGCGACCCCCCGACACTGATTTAATTAGCTTTCGTCTCCTTCTCCTCCTGCCTGTCGTTCATCAGCCTCGGCCCTATAAACTATTAATGGCCTCTTAGGCAATTTAGCTTGATCACTCAAACCAGTCGGCTCGCCTGAAAATGTTTGAAGAGATTAGCAGGAGGGGAAAAATGCTCGCATGCAAAAAATTGGAATAAACCACATTTGGGAAGGTTGGGGGGTGATTAATCTGAGTTTTATCATCGTCTGGGCTCCAAACGAGAGGACTGGATCAGGGCTATTTTCTTTTTGCCATACCATAGAAACGATGTTCGTACCAATGCCCAGGAAAATGGGGAATAATTAATTATTACTTTATTTCCATCCATAAGTAACAGAATAACAGAATGTATATCTATTACTATAATAACACACCTAAATGAATTGCAAAATCTATCAGATGGGGGACCCTGGGACAAGATCTTATTAAATGGGGTCCATGGTCTTGTTTCGGGGTCCTTCATGTTAAGAAGTTTGGGAACCACTGGTAGAGTTATTTATATTGCTGGTATTGCTGCAATTGAAAGACTTTACACATAACTCCCAAATTTTGGGATTTTTTATGTTCCATCCAAAACCCAGAATGACAATTGAGAAAATATATGATCCTCAAATCTGAAATTTAGCCTGTTCTAGGTTTCCATCCAAATGCAACAGATTGGACATTTGTCAATACCGCTTATGAAATTTGTGAACTTTATACATCAAAATATTGGAAAGAAATACATTTGGCATCAGTGATGCATGTCAATACATAAAATGAGGACATTTTAAGATATGGAACTGAAAATGACAATCTCGACTATTTTCATTTAAATAAATATAAGTCACTATTGCCCAAGAAGTATTGCAATATTTTTATATTTGCAGTATTACAAACTGGGTGTCTGTGGTGACGTTCCCAAAAGAAATGCTGTATTACAGTTTCCCCCCATTGTACACATAAATAAATTTAACTATGCACACAATTTACATAAAATAGCCTTTTTGCATGGAATTACATAGGCAGCCAAAGACATTCAGTCTCAAATAGAAATGCTTAATCAAGCAGGACTGAAATCTTAAGCATTACCAATTTCATATTTATTTATAGGCCAGAATAATTTGTCAATCAACAGTTAATATAGGCAACATGATAATTAACGATGACTGAATGACTAGGCCTATACGTTTTGTTATTGTATTTCTACCACTGTCCATTAATTGGCAAAATGTGAGTGGTTCAAGGTTCAGTGCCTTGCTCATGGAAACATCAACAGGGAACTAAAGGGAACATTTTCCAAGACGTTCCAAGAACTTGAGTCTTCGATCAAGTACCCACTTTGTTGCTTCGTAGAAAAACTGTGACGATCTATTCATTTCGTTGGATACGCCCAATGAACGAATGACTCAATCAGCCCCATCCTGTGGCTCAGCTTTATTGCCGTCATCATCCTCACTAGGAGCTACCGGAATGAAAGGGAACACAGAAAACAGTTGACAACCTCACCGAACTCGTTCTCACTCCCAACTCGTCAAATACTGACTTTTGGATAGTGCGTCTTGGCATCGGAAATCCACACTCGGAGGCTCCCCTTTATCGGCTGTGTGCTACGTATCGGGTTTTCTCTTATCTCCAAAGTAAATCCTCCGACCACATTCCTGGACAATGAGAGCATGTGACAAAGTATAAAGTTGTGAGAGTCTGCATAGGGCAGGGTGGTTGTGGTGGTGGCCGGGTCAAACCAATAGGACTTTGGTCCAGGTGAACGGTGTTTGTGACCCGTGTGAAACTAAAAGTTCCGTTGACATTTCGTCAGAGTCGTTAGTCATGTGACTCGTTTTTTAAGTGAGAATGTGTTGACTCACCATGTGGTTGCAATACTCAAAGGAGTATGTTAAAAAACATTCATGCAGTTTCCAAAATGATTGAGATGACTTGCAGAAAGTTGAACTGAAATGCCATTCTGAAATTGAATAAGCTAAAATATAATTAACGAAATGAAATACAAATGGTGGTAATTAACATTTTAATTGTTTAACGGTACAATAAATACTAACTATAGTTTAATTAACTATCAGTTATTTTTAAGTGTTACCCAAATACTGACACACAGATCATAAAAATAAAAATGAGCTTCCATTTAATGGAAGATGAATTGTGCAATTGAAGTTCCAATGTGGAATGTTTTTAAATATACCCAAAATAAAATGTATTGGGTGACTAAGACAGGAAGTCCTTCCTCTGCACATCAAATCATTTTGTTTCACAAACGCAGCCAAAGCACTGATGTCATATTCCCATGATTTCTACACAGGCCTTTCTTTCGTATCTGAACTTTAACCAGAAATAATCATTAAATACCCTAACTGCTGCAGCTTTCGTCACTAGATTCCTCAGTTTTTTTTTCATGAAATACAAATAATTAAAAACGCGAAAAAATAAATAAATCAAAGCATGAATTTTAGAATAGTGCAGTATAAAAATAATTGAGAAAGAGGCTGGTTGAGAATCGTCATCAACCCGCATTCACTTGTCCCCCCCGACATGCAACACAGTGGCTGCTGTAGCCGTGGAGAGGCCGCAGGCACGAACTATGTTTCCTGCTCTGCCTTTTATCTCATTGCCGGATCATTGCTACGACAACAACACATATCTTTCGCAATGGGCTGGTGAACTGTTCAATTGACAAAAGATTTCTTTTTTTCCGCCCATCTATACCATTTCTGCCAAAGGGCATGCACATACATCCAGTAATGGATGACCAGTGTGCCCAGTAATGGAGTGCGCTTGACTGACTGTTGCAACAACAACCCCTATATACATGCATGGTCGAGAATGTTAATCATCTGTATGTCAACAGTGGTGAAGTATGCTATGGTAAGTCTCTGTTTTATAAAAGAAAAAGAAAATTTAATCTACATGTACACAGTGATGTTTTTACAGTTTTTGAAGGCCCAGAATTAATCAAATTCCCTCAACACATGAAAGTTTAAGTAAATCATTTAAGTTTCCCATCATTTTGCCAGTGATCGACTTCCGTCCTTCTGCATCTCGGCTTCAGCCTCCCCAAGAAATTCATCCTGACTGTTTCTTTCTTCATCACCTGAGGCAGTTTCCAGTAATTTAATCAATACCATCAATTTCAATGTTTACCCTTCTGCGTTCAGCTCTGGTTTCAGTCTAACATGTCCAAAATGAGACCAATATGTCCCATTTGTTGGCGAGTTAACATTTATGGATGCCACGTTAAATTTTTCATGATGTTCGGCCTTTTTAACTTTTAAGTTAAGAGTGGCCTCGAGATGCATAACATTATGCAACGACGGCAAAAGTCACAAAGTTTTAGATTGATATTCAATTGAATCCGCTATTTAACTAAACTGTTCTCATGTTTGAGTACCCGAGGGATTCTAGTCCAGTGACGTTAAAATATAATTTAATGGACAGTTGTGCCCTTGTAGCAAATTGTAAGCATTTTCAGTTGCATTAAAACGAATAATTTCTGCAACTATTCATGATCAAACATAATATATGATAATGACAATAAATCTCTGACTCTCTTTGTGTTTAAAAGCTCTTAGTCGCCACAGCATGCATGGAAATGGTAATGGGCTAGTTTTGTATCTATTAACATGGTGACCTCCACAGAGCAATGTGCCTGGGGATGTTAACAGCAGGCCATTTGACAATAATGGGACCTTTAATCTGAGCCAGAGCCAAACACATGAATGACATTTCCCAGTCAGTGTTCCCATTCACAAACAGCAGGCGACCAATCACAGCGAGGCAGAGTTCAATTAGATAGAAATGAAGCACATCTGTCGAGGGTGAGGATTTTTTACATTAACGGCATACCACGATAAATTGACCCATTTTCTTTAACCTTTGGTCGGTGAGTTGAAGTTACAGGTTATACTTAAGCAATAGCTCTCGACAGGCCGTGTTACGGTGCGATTATTCCACAGCTAAATGGCGTGATTATTAACATATCACAGACTGAAATGAGCTGTTGCTTTTATAAAATGGTCATCAAGTATGACAGTATGAAAGTTATACACAGATTAAAATGTTTAGATATAGAGAAAATTGGTCCTTCTGGGCTGGCTGGCTACACGTACCGAGGCGGTTGCTATGGACGCAGCTAGTAGCTAGAATATTTATTTTTTAATCACATGCTAGCATGATATTAATTTCATTATTTGTATGTTGCCATTTATTGTTCAACCCAGACAAACGTAACCTTAATTTGTTGTTAACTTACTAAGTTTATTTCTAGCCGAACAAGCGAGCGACACACCAGAGCGAAGAGCACGTAGCATCAAATCTGCAGAGAAAACTACGGCAAACATATTTGAACTTGAATTGTCCTCATGAGTGCGGAGCCCGTTTGTGGCTCGGCCCCCCCGGGAGCGCTGCTCGCGGCGTTGTCGAGAAGCGCTCATCGCCCCGTGACATCTGATGTTGACACACAAGGCACCGTTTAGCTCCTGTACGAGCGCACTGGGCTTTCGAGTACTTACAAGGTAAACCTGTTCACATCACAGCTTATTAATATTGAACGTGTCGCGTGTCCAAATTGCACCAAATTCGATACAGTACTCCCTCTGGGTGCCCATCAATTACACCTGCCAAGTGAAGTAGACGGGAGGAACAGTTCTTGAGCTATGCCAAGGACGGAGCAGACAGATGGACGGAGAAGTCCTTGCTTTATAGTTGCATGTCTTAACCCAAATCACATGTGATTATTTTATTTACATTATTAATCTTGTGACATGTTGCTTCATAATTTTATTGAAGAAATAGTTAAGGAGCCTGCAGACATGTGCAGGCTTTTAAAATAACGTATTACATCAGACTAAGCAAATTCACAGAGATCTGTGTCGGTCATGTGGGTTCTAACGCACAGCCGTGAGCTTCAAAGAAAAAAGAAGAAGCACCACACAATGACGCGATGCAGCCAGAAACAGATCTTGCATGATATAATTAGGCAAGATGCTGCATCCACGATCACATGATGTTATCATACAAAACATCTTGATCTCATGATACATTCCCCAGCTTGCTTGTGGGAAGCAGATGATACCGTGTCGATCTGCTGTGCCGTACGCAAGTCATTTATATGGTGAAGCTCTGCTCACTGACTGACAGGCCTCTCCATTTTAAAATGTCATCCTAAAACACATCATACACAATAGAATGTGTTTAGCTTTTACATGTCAAAACAAACTGTTTGGATTTTTTGTTTGTTTGTGTGTGTGTGTGTGTGTTCAGAACCAGTCACTGGAAAGACTGTCATGTACTATGTCAAACAACTGCCTTTTTTTTTTTAGCTTATTTATTTATATATATAGATATATATATATATATATATATCTATAAATATAGATATATATATCTATATATATATTATAAACAGTATATTGTGCCTTCTCTCCTCGCAGTTGCATCCTGCTGTGGTCCTGCCCGACACCTACAGCTATTATCATTATTTCTAGTTTCATTGCAATTAGTATGGTCAATACCATTAATGCTTCTATTATCATATAATTGCTACTACTCTCATTATATGAATAATTTCTGTCATATGCATTGAATGTGTTGTAACTCTGTTATGTTGTTCATTCTGTACACATGACATCTGTTGTACTTCTGTCCAGATCCTCCTCTGTTGCTCTCCCGAAGGTGTCTTCCCTTTTTCTCCCAGTTAAAAGTTTTTTTTTGGGGGGGTGGGGGGGGGGTATTGTTCCTGAACCCATGAGAGGTCCCGGGACAGAGGATGTCGTATGTGTACAGATTGTAAAGCCCTCTGAGGCAGATTTGTGATTTGAGATTTTGGGCTGTACAAAATAAATTGAATTGAAAAAAAAAAAATATATATATAGATATCTATATATATATATATAGATATCTATATATATATATATATATATATAAAGAGAGAGAGAGAGAGAGAGAGAGAGAAAAAGAGACAGAGAGAGAGAGAGAGAGAGAGAGAGAGAGTTCAACACACTGATATAAACCATCCTCTATTTCTAGTGTCATCTTCTGCTCCTGGGTGGTGTGTTGGCAGAATAAAAGAACAAGTGCTTCTTTCGAGAGCTGCAATTTTGCAGTGATGTTCAGAAGTCATACACTCAGCAACCCACTGGAGAAGTATAGACACCTAAAACACGACACTTGAGAAAAGACCCAAATGCAGTTCGGCCACGAGACATATTCCATTTCTTGAAACTTTAGTTTCAAGAAGAAAAAAAAAAATATTACTGTTTCGATGGTTCTGTTTTTGTATTACATCTTATTCTTTCGGGAGGTTAGGAATAACAATAATAATTCAACAAGACCGGCTGAGGCTACAAAAAAGGAGCTCTTAAATCATGACTAAATTACTAAAATCATGAAAAATTTACCAATAACCCAAACAAATACGTACTTTCATTCATTTCACAGTCTCATAAATCCAGCATCTGTTTGCGACATGGATATTTATCTAATGGACGTTTCTAAACGCCGGTTACCTGCCTGTCCGACCAGGAAGGTTCATTCGCTCTACATTTGAAACTCAGCAACACTGATTCTTAGATAAACCTTTGCATTACTTATGTGTTGTTTTAAACCTTAATTTCTTAAAGGTCCAATAGTCCACAATGTAACTGACAAGTGATCTGTTCTTATCTGTGCCTTCCATGACTGTTATTAAACTATGAAGCAACAACAACAGCTATTAAACGACAAACAGCTACGAGAATGAGCGCCAAGATGTAAAGTAATAAATCGTAGTTTTACTTTAAGTATTGGAAAATGTAAATCTATCCCTTGGGCATGTTTATTGGCTGTCCACAAAAAATATGTTTTTTCACAATCTGAACTGGCACTGTTTCTTGTGAGCAGATAAGTGGTAAACAAGACACCAGTTGTTTGGAACACTGGCGGTGTATAATTCCGGTTGCCGAGTATTGTCTCCAGTGTCGTTTCTGATGGCAGACCAAAGAATGCCACAGTCATCGTCATGTGAAACCAATAGTGGGCGAGTGGTGTTTCATCACAATCACTTCCTGTAAGAGAAATACGGGATCTACAATCATCTCTAACATCAGAATACACAGGAGAACCATCAGGAAAGCGCTCCCTTGCCGTGGCTCTGCATTCTGGAATAAATATACTGTCGTCTGTCAGATAAGAGAAACTGTGATGGCAATATGAGATCTTAAACCCTCTGGAGGGAAATCCTAACCCTTTGAAAATCAACCCTGTTCAATTCATAGTTTTTTTTTTCGAAATTCATAGTATTTTTTTAAATGGTGTGATTTAGTTTTTTTCCACCTTTTATTTTCTGCTTTATGTTTTAACTCCTTGTATTTTTTTTTTCCCCCCGTCGTTCCTTATTTTCTTCTTCCTCATTTCTTTCCTACTACTCACTTCCTCATTGTGTCTGTCCTGGTTTATGTTATAAACTGGTGCTGCGACTTTGGCCAAAGCTCCTTTAAAAAAAAAAGAGAAGATATTTGGATCTTAAAAGGGGCTAAACATGAAATACAGATCGTGTCTATTGTATTGCCTCCACGCGGCTCTCAACATGACGACGGCTGAGCCTGGGGCTCGCAGCTAACGGCGCTAACGGCGCTAACAGTGCAAACCACCAATAGTCCACTACATCTTTTCAAAGCAAATAGCTGTTTGCTGCTATATTATTGCTCTGAATGTTGAATAGAGAACCTTTTAAGAGACCATCCTGCATTAAAAAAACAACAACCATCAAATAAAATATTTTGATATTGATTTTCCTCGTGTAAATATCAGCAATGAAATTCTTTAGCAAAGGATGGAATGTGTTCTGCGTCTTTATAATGTCCACAACAGACTATCCATGGCTCACATTTGGGGGCTATTTAACAAAATGTTCTGACTGTTGAATCCCAGCCATTGACTCGGAGTCATAAGTCAGCTCGCTATTGCCTTTAGGTCAGAGCTGTCCACAAATCTCCTGCAGACGACCGTCCTTCCATCAAATCGGGTCATTTGGGTCTTTATTTAAAACACATTCGATACTGCAGCCAGTTAGCCACCTAATGCACTTAGTCTCTCCTGAAAAATACATAGCCGCCGCCGTCTAACCGAGAGGCTGTTGCTGATTACAAAATCTATGGAGAAAAGCATTTCTCTCGCCTGCGTCTGAACTGGTATCGATCGGACGAGGGACTATTTGTTTGAAATGATCGAGATGATTACATGACCCCGATCATGCTGCGGTATTGCATAGAGTGTGATTTATGGATAATCCATCAGCCTACATGTTTTTACAAGATAATATTGGATTTGGGAAGCCCCCTCGTATTGGCAAGAGGAGAAAGGCGGGGCAGAACGAGTTCACAGGGAAATTTATGTATCGCGCAATGATTGCATTTTCAAAAAACGGCGTTTCATCCAGCCATTGATGATGGCAAAACACAATCCCAGTTCATTTCTCATAACTGCTGGACTCCCAAATGCATTGTTTTGACCATAAACACACAAATTGCCCCATAGTGTGCTCTGCTAAATGAGGTTTATTACCATTAGGAAATAGCCTCCCAGACAATATTGAGTGGTATTATAGAGTTAATGTGACAATAGATCATACAAGCTGAAGAGTTACACCATGCTTTAGCCACGTCCCGAGTGCTCACAGATCGTTTCTCCTGCTGAGGCATCTCGGGAAACTTCTGTTTTGTCTTCCCTGTAATGCTCCTATATGGTTTCCACTCCTTCCTAACTAATTATCCTGAGAATAAAACATTAAACTAAAGATCTGAAAACATTAATTATAGTTGTGTCACGAGGCAACCCCCAAAATCCTGCATTATCTTGTGTGAAAACGGTTACTGATTCATGTTACATTGTGTGCAGACATTTTTGAATCTCTCTGAGATTGTTAAATAAACAAGATACAACATTTTAATGAGTGAGCTATATAATTAGGCCAGTTGTGTTACCAGGCAGGTGGGATGACTGTTGCACGTGTTTGTGCTAAGCTAACCGGCTGCTGGCAGTAGCCTTATTCAAGAGAGAGGTATTGATCTTCTCATCTAACTCTCTGCAAGAAACTGAATAAGCGTATTTCCCCAAATCTTGAACTCTAACTTCAAACACCACACATGGTGTATGATTTTATTTATTTTTAACTCCAAAGGGGTTGTATTATGAAGCCGGACTAGTGGGTTAGTGAGCCATGTTCATCCGAAAGCCAGAGTTCCCAACGTCACAAAGCTGGCTCTCTTGTCACAGGTAACTTGTGCTGCAGCTCTAACCTGGTCCGCCTTTCACTAATCAACTCCTTTGATTAGTCCGTCACTCTATAAAAGGTATAAAGATCCTCAGCTTGAGTGAATGGGTAATTGCAAACTTGTTGAGCCGTTACCCGAAGGAAGCCGTGCAATTCCAGCAGCACAAACGGTTCATCTTGGGAACCTATATCTGTGATGCAGAGAGTCTGAGCAAGAATACTACTTTATTTTACTTGCAAATGTTATTTTTTTGCTCTCACTGAACTACTGAATGTTTGTAGACTTTCCCGGCCTTATGCCCACGGTGCCTCTAAAAGAAGCCTTCTTTAAAATGAATCATTTTTATGTTTACTTGCATATGAAATGCGGTATAATTCCTTCAATCCAGATCACTTTGGTTCATGTTTTCATTCTAGGTTCAAATTTGCTGAAGTCCGTTTTACACTGCTGGGATTGCAGCAAACAGACTTCCAGTTAAAACATTTATTAGTTTTTGGCCTGACGGACTAAAGTGATTTCCACATGTCCTTCATTGTGAGAAAGTGTCAGACCTAAATGCAATTTTGTATGAATTTAAGTTTAAAGTATAAGCAGTATGTAGGAGCCATTGGTTATGTCTGTGTATTATATGTGTGTGTGGAGCCTATCTCAGGTTGACCACGGGTGGCAGTGTGTATTAGTGTGGGAGGTATTTTATATATGGGGCACAGGTGCAACTGACAGGGGTAATGATGCATGGGTGACGGGGAGACCGCACAGTTTTTACCGCAAAACAAAACACACCAGAGGGAAACCAATAGATATCAAGCAAATGGTCAGTTGTGAACTATAATTAAACGGGAACCTCACCCAAAAATACGAACGGCCTGGAATCTCTTTTGTAACGAACTAAAGAACAGGATCTTCTCCCGCACCCAACCGAGTGGCTCGTCACGGAAATCAGTCACTATACAGTAGAATATGCAGTTACCAGGTTAGAAATCAAGCATGCAGGGTGCAAATAGTGGTAAAATAAATGTATTGAAATACAAATTTACACAATTAGTCATTTTCTGCCAGCATTCCTCACTTTTGTTTGGAGCAACAGCGTTGTCATATGACCCCCAGACTAAAACACTTGCTTCTGTATATGCATTCCCAGCTGCATAGTCACACCAGCTCGTCGGAGGTCCTTCCAATCATACACGTAATGTTGGAATGTGAGATTGGAAGCCTGGGAATGCACAGAACAGAAACGAACCAAGGCGTAAAAATAAACGCCGTAAAGGGAAAAACACTCGGAAACATTCAAGAGCTCTTTTTCCCGAGGCGGCGCAGATTGTTCTGGTCATTCACTGGAAACCAGTCGTTCATCTAATGTTCTTTAAAGCTAAAAAGGAAAGAGCCACTTCCTCTGGTAAACTTCTGAGTGGCGATGATGACGGACCAATTAGCCTGACTCATTAGCTTTCGGGGAGCATTAGAAAATAAAGCTGTGGCAGGATGGACTCCGCTCTGAGTGTTTTTGCATTATTGATTGAGAATTAATGGCGGAAGCAGCTGTCATTAAAAGGGTAAGGGATGCATCCAGAAAACCTTAGTAATGGCAATCTGGGCCATTTAAGAGTCAGCTAGATGGCTGTTAACCACTTAGGGGTTGGAGCAGAGCGCGAGGTGGAGAACCGGGAGGTTAGACAGAGCAGAAAAATGGATTATCTGATACAGATTATTTAATTCTCTACTATATATATATAGATCTATATATATAGATCTATATATATATAGATCTATATATATATATGTGTGTATGTATATATATATATACATACATATACACACATATATATATATATATATATATATATATATACACAATTGCTTTTGTTTTTTTGCTATTGCTACAGATGAATGTAGTTGAAACATGTATTAAATACATGCTATGATACATTTTGTATAAAAGCTACCCCCATGTTACAAATAAAGTGTGTGTGTGTGTGTGTGTGTGTGTGTGTGTGTGTGTGTGTGTGTGTGTGTGTGTGATACTTATAGTCTTATAATAAATATTTCTTACATCACATTTTGAATGCAAGACTTTCATACAAAGGGGACTTTTTACATCGTGGTATCGCTTCTGCTCAAGTGAAGATTTTAATGCTCATCAAAAGAAATGTGGCCTTCCAGTCTGTGATAGAACATATTGCATAATCAAATCAATAATTTGTGTGGATAGAAGGTTGCTGAAATAATCCCCATAAAGCCCCGCGTCTATAACTGTGTATTGTTTGCAGGTAAGTATCAGCCAGTCCAGAAGAGCAAGCTTCCACCCCGACGCCTGCTGCCTTGACCCGGTACTCATCGTACAGCTACTCCACGCATAGAAGAAATCATTCATTATGTTCTTAAGTTCAACATGTATGTACGTACTTGTGTTTTTCAAATGTATGACCACCAGGTGACCTCACATATTTTGTAAAGATGTGCCTTTTTACAAGGTAAGGGCCAAACATGTAAAAAGAAGAATGAGAACATTTCCTTTTCACAGACTCAACATCCAGTGGCCTTCAACTTTGACTGCTCTATGAAAAAAGAAAACTCCTATTAGTGGATCAAAGCTCAACGCACAATAACACACTGTATGTTGAGTGTTACCCATTAACCAGGGACACACAACTAGATTTTTCATGGGGCTTAAAACCCAGATGTGTTCTTGTCTCGCTGAATAGTGCAGTTTTCCGCCGTACCGCCCACGCGTTGCTGCAACATTCAATTGCTTAAACGAGTTCAAAGGCGACTACGGGCGGTTAGTTTGCGTTACAGGTGTGTGTGTGTGTGTTTTGTTTCATACTGCATTGCAGCGGCGGAGTGCACAGTGGCTGCTTTGAGTCCGTGGCCGGCCCCCATTGAGAAACTGGAAAAACAAAGACAGGCAGATACTTGCAGAGGAGGAGGGCTCGGCGGGAGGAATGCACTGTAGTAGGCTGCAGACATTCACCTGTGAGGACATGCTCATGCACGCACACACACACACACACACACACACTAATCCGTCAACATGGGCGTGCATCGTTGCATGGACGCAAAACACGAATGAAAACTTGCACACGCACGAATAGAGTATGATTTGGCTCAATGTATACACACAGCTCACACAAGTCATAAATCGTACACGCTCTGTGTGCAGCATCCTCGATAAACACGGTGCTGACTTTCATGACATCTGCATTGTTGACATACCAGCAGCATGGCTGTCATTTACACCTCCATAATTACACAGCTGGCTGGAGATGCAAAGCTGTCATCTTTTATTTTTTTTCATTTTCTTTCATTTTTTTTTAAAGAATGCCAGCAGGTACCTGAGTGAGACAAAAACAAACTCTGGAATGAGGTGGAGCCTCAGTGACTATCATAAAAGAGTTGGTTATCATCATGCATTTGTCTGCTCAGTTATGTATCCATCATTTAGCATAATAATGTGTGACATTTCAATACAAACAACTGCTTATTGAAGCCTGATTTATACGCTGGGTGTCATGAAAGAGCAAATGTAAATGCTGACATGCCCGGGGCTTAGGGTGTGTTTTATTCTCCTTCCTTGGCCTGTTTAATTCTTATCAATTTAATTCCAAGTAGAAAACCAAAATAAAGTATAAAGATGAACAAAAAATGTAATTGTGTATAATTAAGATTTTTGTTTTTTGTTTTTTGCTGGATTTAACCGGCTCAACTTGCATCTCCTCCTGGCTGTCATGGCTGATTGCATATTCGATGGCCGAAGAGCAAAACCTCCTGAATCTGAATAATGCGCTTTTTTGAGAATACAAAATAAAACTTGTTGTTTTCTTGCAGAATGCTATTCGTTAAGGATACCCAATGCATAACACAAACAATGAAATAAACATACAAAGTGCAGGTAGGAGGTTATTCCCACTTTTCCTGGATCATTTTGCAGATAGGAGGTTTTGTACTTTGGTCATCGATATGCAACTCCTGGTAAGCCAACTCGAGGGAGAGAGAGATGTCGGTTGCTTAGTTAAAATCACAGACACAATGTCGTGTATGGAGAGTTTACTGAACTGTGTCTGTAGTGACAGGCAAGAAAACTAGCGATTGTTGGTCCTACGTCCACTTTATGCCAGTGTAGCAGTACGCATTGTCTGATTTATTTTATAACATCATTACTGTGGTTGCTTTAGGGAAAATAAAGTAAAGTTCCACCACACAGTTCAACTCTGCAATGCCTTTTGAATATTTTATCGAGCCTTTTCACGGAAAACAGGTTTACAGTATATATGACAATACAAGAGGTGAATAGAGAGGAATCTTCATTTGTTTTCTGTGTTTTTATCTTTCAGATCAGAGCCTGTATTTTGCATGTTCAACATATGGTCTCGACTCGGCCTCGCCTGTCTCAAAGTCTTGGTCTCGATACGCTCTGGGCTTGGTCGTGACTCGTTCTCAGTTTGGGTGGCCTTGACTGTGACACTGCTCAATGCTGCGTTGTAACAAAAAAAAAAGGTTTAAGCTGCAAGAAAGTTTAGCATTAAAAGAATAAAAAGAAACTGGGACCATTGGAAAAAACCATGGCTGAACAATAAAAAAAAAAAAAAAAAGATCCCCACCCAAAGCAAATTTCAATAAAACAAACTGCAATAAAAACGTTGAGTGAATGTTACTAAGTCAGTTTGTCTCCTTTTTGTCAACCCGAGTGTTGGACACATTGGATACAGACACAACAGCTGGGCGGACAGTAGACGTGCATGCGGTTGTTTTTCTACTTTATGCTGACTTTCAGTACTTGGCACAATTCAGTGCCCATTATAAAAAATAAAAAAAACTGAATAGGCACCACAGATTGAGACAAAGCAAATAACAAACAATTTGCACGAACCAGATCAACAAAAATAACCATCATTCATATTCTTTCAGTACATTGTCTTCATGTCTTTGGCCCCCTCCCTCCCCCCCCCACTCACACACCCAACATCAATTCTCAGTTATTTTAAGTACTTGGGGTCTACCATTGACATTCAGCTACGAATAATGACGCGCATCGTTCGGAAGGTGCATCCATCCTCAGCGCATGACGAATTCCGTGTTCACACCCCTACGCCCCGTCACATTGTGAGGACTAATGCAGCGGTACGCCATCGCTCCACGGCTTGAGTAATGGCTGATGAGTAACGTCCTCACTTCTCACACACCGCATCATCCCTCTTCTGTGCTACTACTTCACCTCCCTCGTCCTCTAAATTACCCACAACCCCCCACCCCCCTTACCCCCTCACCATCCCTCACTTACTCCTAATCTCTCAACAACCCCTTCCCAGCCCGACCCCCATCCGATTGGGGTGCGCCCTCCAATCAATTAGTTCATGTTCTGTAATGACAGCAGCTGTGGCCTGGTGGGGCTCCTTCGCAGTTAAGAGTGTTTTACTGCCCGCGGAAAAAAAACCTCCGGATGGGATGCCTCCCATTTATCCGCCCCGGGGAGGGATAGATGGACGCCCGCATATGTTCATCCGTCTCTGTGCTTTTATTTTTACAGCATCTGGTCTGTGTTAGGGCCGGCTGGCCCACAACAAGCCGGATCACTTCGAGAGGGGAGAAGCAGACACGGAACGCCGTTTCAGATTTTTATTTCGCCTTTAAAAAGTTTCAGATAGAAGTCATTCCATTTGGAGGAATCCAAAAAAATCAATAAGAGCGTGTCACGTGATTCCTTCGAGCAGGCGAGGACAATGACGGTTTGACTGAAGTGGCACAAAATGAGCGCTAAAACTAAATCTGTTAGAAGTTATGGATAAAAAAAAAAAAGAGAGACAGATGTTGTCAGTTGTACAGGACGCTGGCAGCATCGTGTACCTGGTAGGTTAACACGTTACAATAACGGGGGGTATTGCTTGTGAATTCACTGCAGCAGTGTGAACCTAAACAAAGGTTAAAAAGACAAGTTAAAGTTATTCATTAAGTTCTCTACGGAGTCTTGATGCTTAATGTCTGATGTCGGTGGAGATGATGAAGTGGTCCTGCTATTGATTGGTGAGTCCATGTTTTCTGCACAAAAGCAGCGCCCGGCTGGCGTTGATGTAACATTTTCTGATTTGCTCTTCATTCCCCATTTGTCTCTTCTGTGCGTTGGAGAAAAGAGCCTGAATTAGATTTGACCTCCCGGCTGTCCGAGGATGGGATACTTTCCTCTGCTGCAGAATCTCTTCGTGTTTTAGGATGCTAAGATGATTGCATTTATTTATTCATTTTACATCACATCACATCACAACAACAAATATCTTGATCATGATATCTTGATCTTGAAAATATGTTGATTTGCTGGTGCGCCTCTTGGATGATCTGTAGTATTTCTACAGATTCTTTTATTCTCTTAATTTGTTCAACTTTTTTTTTTACGGTAACACAACCATTATTAATAAATAGGGTTAGTGGATTAAAACGTGAGTTAATAGTTATTTTACTGCTAAACAATTAATTAATGTCTACTAATTATTAGTAATGCTATAATTTGTGTTATTTATGGATTGTGACAATCATTAAGTCCACAGATTCTAAGAGAATATAACTCATAATCTGGCAATAGTCCTCCCGGAGTTTTTTTTCTGTCTCTCAGTTCGACTATTTCACGAGCCAGAACACATCTGAACTCTGGTCACAGCTCCACAACGCTCCCCCATTTTCATCGTCCTCAGCTCCTCTCTGTCATCCTGCCTCTGTGGAGATAGGTTGATCCATCATGCACTCTCACACACACACACCACATTCTCACATATATACAGATATAAACACACACACACACATTCTCACATATATACAGATATAAACACACACACAGACAGACTCGCCCACAAGAATGTCATTCCAGGGATAGCTTGATCCATCACAGATGCGCCTACACATCAAGTACAGACAGACATGCTCACACATGGTGCACACACACTGTGTACATATGCACGTGTGTCCACACATACTTGCCTACATGTCTGTCATTCCAGTAGCTTTAGCCATCACTCACACCCTTAGTTACCCCCCCACCCCCCCACACACACACACACAGGTACTGTAGATATTACCCAGTAATTGGGCAGTATGTCAGTAGGCGGTTATGAGCCCTGAATGATTGTCAGGGATGTCGCGGAGCCGGGAGACTCCCACAGTGAGACCAGAACCCTAACCAAACCTATTTAGACCGGAGGAATTTGGTCTGAATCTCCTCCTAAGTCGGGGCTTGGTGGGGAGAGACGGAATGAAAGTAACACTTTAAATGTAACACAGATAAATGTTATTTTCAAAAGATAACGTTACAGGCAGAAACTCGTTTTTGTGGAGATCAACAACTCACATGTGTGTTCTATCAACACCAGGTGTTATTCTCAACAAATGTGGCACGACTTGGTATGATGTGATATATATATATAGTTTTTATTATAGTTTTTCTCAAACCTGTCTGACAATGTTCTTTATCTTAATATTTTTTTTTATTATTACATTCCATTTTCAACATTTTACAACACGTGTATGAACAGTATTACAGTGATTCAGATTCAGACAACTTTATTGATAACAATACAGTCAAATTCCTCTATTAATAACTTTACGTTGTTACAGTAGAGGGACGAAAGAAACACTGTTACTTTGGTCCACTGACTCCAGACAGTTTAACCTGACCTGCTTCGATACTGAAAAACTCTGACACAGCAAACTTCGGGATGTGTTGAACCACTAAATAATCTGGCAAATAACCGTGGCTACAACACATGAAACAATACACACAATTTGTCAAACCCCAAAATGAACAATTCAGTGAATTCTACTTTCTATGATCCAAAAACAACCTTCTGCGTAAAACACTGGGCCAGCATGAGGAATCCACACGACTCGTAGCGTCCTCAATGTGCTGACTTAGTGAGGCGCATCGGACTCCTACGGGCTCGTGAACTCAGTCTCGTGGACTCATGAAAACCTTTAAGCATCAACATATTCTCTGTAACTAATATTCCTTGTGCATTGAATAATTCTGTTTATACCAAGAGGTAACAGGCCGTTTTTTTTTTTTGGTCTTCTTTCAAATCCTCTCTTCATTTAGAAGCACCGAAGCGCCCAAAAAGGAGAATTTTACCGCGGAGCAGACAGAGGGAGGAAGTCGCACGGCCTGCTGCTTCCCGAAGGCTCAATTCTCCTCACCTACTCTGTTCCCGTGAGGCCGCTTTGCCCACTCTTCAAACGCTCCCCACACACATACAAAACCCACCCATTTCATTTTTCATTTTCAGCAAATTTCTGTGGCTTTGCAGCAATATTGATAGAAAGAGACCGCGGGCTCCTGAGCTCGGGCTGAGACGGAGGGCATCCAGCCGTAGTGCACCGGGGAGCTTGGCGTTCAACCTCGGAAAAAAAAGAAATATTACAAGGTCCTTTTACAATGCCAATATGGCAGAGAGGTGACACAGTGGCAGACGTGCTGTTTACATGTCTGTTCAAGCGTTGCGACAGAATGAGTGTGTTTGTGGGAGAATCCAGCCGGGCGGTTTGACTTCATGTAGAGTTGTTTTGATTGACTGTCTAAACGCCCCTGCCGTGGTCAATCACAATATGTTTATGTAATTTGCAAGTATATGGCGTTTTGAAGGAGGGAACCCACTGAGAATATTGATGTGGAGCCAGTGGTTTATTTATTTATTTAGTACGGCATGTAGCCTGCATGAACGGCAGGTTTGTATGGCACAGGGAATTATTATGACACAGGATGTGTAGTACCTATACCGTTTTCTCTCATTTCTGCTTCGTTAGATAGTGACAGGAGAGGATGATACACAACTGTGGCGAAAAATGCACAGGTTTCTATGCATTATCATTATCATCATGTTTTTTTGATTTATCACCTCAATTAATTTAATTAAGCATTTAAACAAACATTTCTTCTTGTAGGGATTGGCGATCACAGTTCTGTAAACAGCGGACAATCTTAGCCGTTTAATTCATGAAAATCTACTAAAAGAGATGTGAATGTTGATAACGAGATAGGCATAGTAGTCTGAAGTGTTACAGTCGAGACCACCCAAACCGAGACCAAGTCGTGACCAAGACCAGAGCCGATTGAGACAGAGACAAGACCAAGACTTTGAGGAGTTGAGACCGAGTCAAGATCAAGACCAGGGCAGAGTGAGTCCCACACTGCACGACACACTGAACGATTAAATGTTGAACATGCAACACCACTTCGATTGATCTGAAAGATCCACATTACCCTAAAAACAAATGAATGATTCCACTTCATTCACCTATTTTCTTGCCATACGTGTACGTTTAAGTGTACCATGAGAAATGTCTTCATATATAGAATGTTCTGTTATTTTCCAATGTTTTCTATTTGCAATCATAAGAATATCCCCGTAGGTGGTCTTGACATGAAATCCAATCCTTTGTCTGAGCCCGAGGCAAGACTGAATACAAATACGGTGAATTTTAAGACGAGACCTTCAAAAAGTGGTCACGAGACCGAGACCTATCTTGTGTTGGGAAAAGCTTGGTCACAGTTGGTCTTCAGTCTAGATTGAGGGATGTTCATAAGAACTCACTTCAGGAACAACATACCAAATGGCCTCACATTGACGTAGAGCAACTGCACTTACACTGCCTACTGTTTCTGTCTGTCATTAAAATCCAGCAGTTAAACAGCAGAAGGAATGTGAGACTGTACCTCAGACAGTTAAACACCTTGTTTGTGGGCTGTAAAATCTAATTCCAGGTCAGCATCGTGCCAGTACTTCACACTTGTGGTTTTCTGCAGTCAACAGGCCCAATGCCAAATTCCCACAGTTGCAGTACAGCAGTGCCTTGGATCAAAACAGATTAACCTTCAATGCAGCGAATATAGGAATACAGTGCCATATATCCGCCATATGAAGAGAGTTTGAAATTATGAGCATATTAGTTTTATGGGAGCATATTAGTGGAAGTTCATAACACCAGTTTGCATTGCTAATCAGATGACATGGATTCTTTGGGTTAAGCAGATTTTAGCGCTGTACGACAAAGCAACGTTTCCCTCACACCGTTTAAAAAATAATATCCAATTATTAATCTTTTAACTTTGAAGTCAGTCTGATCTGATTTTAATTATGTTCCCTTTATGGTTTGTAGTTAGAATAAGTGCATTGCATCAGGCTGCTTTGCTGATAAGATTAAACAAACCAGATCTTTAGTTTTTCAGAAGAGATATTTTCAAATCAAGATAGTTCACTGCATCAGATACTGTAAGATAGAGTCGCTCTTTTCGATATAAAAAGGGTCTAAATACTAGTGTGGTGAGAGTGTTAAAAGTTACTTTGTTCTGGCATTTTGAACTGACAAATAAATGGGATTTCAGGTAGAAGACATGGGACAAAGTCTAGCAGCTGTGATTGTGATCGTTCTTTACAGCAATGAGAAAAAAAAAAGGTATTTTTGTGTTCCATCTTCAACATCGCCAGAACCAATAAAAGCCATTGCTGCGATGACCTCCTCTTGTTATTTCTGAAGTATATTGTTCCATTTCCTCTGTGGCCCAGCAGGAGGAATGTCCTATTTCCTGCCCAATGGAGGGGTGGCGAGTTTGGGGGAAGAGGGGGCTGAGTCAATTGTTCCTCTGCTATCGCCAAGTTCACACTACAAGACTTTCAAAGTTGTCAGATCGCTGAACTGTTCACTCTCCACAATTGCCGTCTCGTAATCAGGAGTCTTGAAGTCATTGTGTTTGATTTTACACTACGTGACCGACCGGAGATCTTTCACCAGGAGGATTCCATGATGAGCGTATCTGGTCTCTGATCGAGCCGAGGTGTTTGACGAGATGGGAATGAGAACGTGGTGAACAATCTGATCATTTTAAGCCAATCCTGGTAAACGTACAGCGATGAGCATTACTTATACCAAGAGGGATGAGGAAGGAAAAAGACCTGAGCAGCCTCTCACATCTGTTAAGGAGACCATTTGTATCTCACTCTCTATCTTTGATCTATCACTTCCTGCAGATGGCAAAGATTTCCTGCCCTTGTCCATATCGAATGCTAGAATTTGATTTGGGCCCATGAGAAAAATCATCCCACTCCCATTCAGGATGGGAGGAGTTGTAGCTCAACTTCACAAAAGTTGGCATAAAGGTGCATGAAAACCTGGCAAATTGCATGTTTAAAAAAAAAAAAGAAAAAAGATTTCAATGCTCAGAGACAGACTACTGTAAGTGACTTGTTCTGATGGACTATTTTTTTCCAGTTTGTGCAGGGAATGAAAGCCATGAGGGGGCGTGGGTGAAACTATGCACACATTGTGCAGGCTCCGGCACTTGGGGCCTGGGCCCGACTCATCACAGCTGTTCCACGCCCACATTCAGACACAGAGCAAGGAATATAAAGTATTCAAGCCTGCTACAGTATGAGCAAACTTTGGCAAACTTCTCAGCCATGTGTTGCTGCGACAGAGATGAGCATCTGCGTCTGTTTCATAATTTTACTCCCATGGTTTGTGTTCTGTTCGATTGAAATTATGGATGGATGGACGCTGAAAACATACTGTGAGATCTTAGACAATGTTTTCAATGATTTCAACAGTGGAATACGCTTCACACTTTTGATCCACCAATGTTTTTGCTTGTCCCGCTTTGTTCCATATTAAAAAAAACATAAACATCTTAAAACATGTAAATGGACGAGACAAGAATCCAAATATGAACATTTGTAAGACAAGGACAGATTTCACAAATTAAAGCACATAATTAACATATCACACTGTATTGTTCCCCAGTTCAAGTGTAGAATGACAGCACCATAAAAAATGTAAATAAAAAAGTTTGTTCAAGTTATTTCAGTCCATCCTATTAAAAGACATCTGTCGTCTGTTGCTTTCCTAAGGTTTCTTCTATCTTTTTTGGGGGAGTTTTTCCTTATCTGGATCGAGATTGTAAAGTCCCTTTTAAGTAAATTTGTGATTTGTGATATTGGGCTAAAGAAGAAATAAATTGACTGGACTTATTTCTAATGGTGGTATATTCCAGGCAGAACAAGCTCCATAGACAAACAGTGGAACAGGCAAAACCTGGTATAAAAACAGCATTTCTGTAAGACTAGTGAAAGTATAAAGCTGAAGCTCCGGTACAACTAATGTCAAAATCCTGCCATCGCTCCATCATGTTGATGGATGACATGAGAAATACCAGGTTTAGAAGCCAGAGTCCGGCGGAGCTGATTTCCCTTGTCTACATGTGGGGACCTCACAATAACTGTCAAAACCACAACACCTACACTTGATTTGGGATTTAGTCAAATTGTACAGCTGGCTAAGTGGACAACTCATTTTCATTTCATCTTCAGTCAGTAAGTACAACCAATCAGCTGCCTTTGTGCTCCCTGCGCGCCTCCCCGGCCAACCGAGCTGCCTCGTTTGTGGGAGTAACTGAGGTCTGTGGGTAGCTTAATACATGAGTCGTTGTACTGTACGGCCATTAGACTGTCTTGTCTCTGCAAAGATAGCAGTCTGCTGCTTAATGCTGCTGTTGTGGGAAAAAAATAACATATAACTGCAAATTTGGTGGATTTTTTTTCTTCCCGTTTTAGAAATTCAGCTGGCACTTTTTTTTTTTTTTTTCAAAGTGGCTGACAAGGATTACCTCAAGGGCTGACGTCGACCATGCTGTGGTCTCCAGAGGGAATACAACCCTGCAAGCATTTTAAACACAGCAACTACAGCACAGGAAGCATCCAAATTCACTCTCAGCCAAATATCATATTAGTATTCATAACAAAAACAAACTGAGATCCTGATTTCACACCAAGATGCAGGCAATATGGATAACAACAACACATTTCAACCATTTTTCTGTTTTGCAACCAATTTAATATGATTTGCAAATTACTGTGCCAAGATTACTAGCACAGTTTTTTTTTTCCAATGTAGGAAGTAGTGTGGTGTTCTTAAACAGCAAAGAAATGTCAAGCATTTACCACACAACACACAATTTTGAATGTCTGGGGGACACACGCTTTAAATCAGTGTTAGACTAAGAAGACTAAGAAGCTTTCCCTTATCCAAGTGCATTGAGTCACCCAAAGCCCAGGGCATGTATGATTCACACTACTTATATGAGATGTCATCCAACCATATCCAAGGTAAAAGTCTTTAAACCTGTACAGAACGGTCACACTTGAAGAAGGGGTGAAATGCCTGCCGTCATTAGGAGGGGCAAAACACAATCTTGTGTAGTAATGGGGCTGTCCTGTCTCGTAAAAATGACATTTCAATACATCAAAACTGTACATTAACAGGGATTTACAAGTTAGATGTCGCGGATTACAATTTGATGTATCACAAATACGTTTGTAAAAAACAACACAGGACTTTCACCCAGGAGACTGGTGTTTGGGTCCCGTGTGAAACCCAACGTCAACGTTCACTTATTATAATTTAGCCCACAACGTCATTTTGATCCAAACCATGGTGTTTTTTTTACTAAACCTAACTAAGTAGTTTTATTTACAAAGCAGTTTCTTTGCGTCTTTCATTTTAAACTGAGACTGTAATTCTGGAGAAAATATACAAAGTTGAGAATGCCATTTAGTTGTATGGGAAATTCATTTTGCAGGAGATAAAGCAAACTTTCCGACACTCTCTCCTCTAAGATATGCAAGGTGTTGCAAGAAGTAGTTGTGTAAAGATTGTAAATAAAGAGAGCTTGATATTAAGTTCAAATACCGCTTACTTTCGCACCTCCTCACATCTGGCCAGTGTGTACTGGGCGTGCTTAGTTAAGACGCTGTTGATAATATCGCGTTCATTTTAAGCATACTGAAACATTTTTTACTTTAAAAATAAACACCTGAAAAGGAAAACCTTAAAAGGAATGAAACAATACAAAAGTCTTTGGATTATCAAAAGGTTTGTAGCTTACTGTTTCAAGGAGAATGGCAGATGCAATTAGCTTGGATTCCCAGCAGTTACAATGGATTACATTTACAAACCAGTTACAGCAACAACAAAAAAAGAGGGTCAAAACATATCAAAATGATAATAAAAAACATCTCCACGTTACATAATCTACCCACTGAGCGGCACACTCCCCTAGATTTACCTGTTAAATTGGTTTACATCTCTTGGAACCTTATAATCAGAGCCAACAGCTCCATTGTGTATCTCCAAGAACAATAGATAAAAAAAGGTGCATAGCAACAGCCTCACACATCTCACTAGCACTCCCCACCCCCCCCCACTCCAACCCCCCTGTCTCCTCAGTGTCAGTGGCGCCCCCAATGAGACTCCCAGACGCACAGACCATGGAGGTTAAGTGGAGCTCAGAGGGAGAGCCCAGCTGTGATGAGGGACCGCAAATCCCATAAGCCACCAGTCTCAGGGCCGGTTGGCACCACGGGAAGCTTTCATTGGACCTGTGGCGAGAGTGGCTCTGTGTGTCGAGCGCGGGGGAATATTGGATGTGAGGAGAGAGGAATGTCTTGGCCCGCCTCGCCGACGTGAGAAGAATACCGTATTGTCTTGTTCGGAACAAGCCGAGCGCTGTGCACAGAAGCGAGTGCACGCTGTGACATTTCACTCTGAAAAATTAAAATGTCTCAAATATTACAATGCTGAGCTAATTCTGAGCGATGTACCCCACCTCACGTCATTTATTGGACAGCATCCGATTCTTTTTGTCCCCTGGAAGAGAAGTAACAGACTAGAGCGAGTCTTCCTCGTCTTAGAGCTGGCTGCTTGTTTGTTTGTTTGTTTGTTTGCTCCTTTAGTGATTTAATCAAGAGATATGCTGCCTCAGCATAGTCATTATTGATTACCATAGCCTTTATTTAATCAGGTAATATCACTGAGATTGAGTTCTCTTTTGTGAGAGAGACCAAAGAACAGACGGAGAAAAAAGCATCATGAATGAGGTCTGAAAACCTCTTTAAAAATTATAGAATAAAAAACTTCAAATCTTACAATGGGATGAGATGTTCAAGGTTTGGAATCGTTTGCACTTGGCTCCTTTACTTTGTGAAAAATGACGGAAGGCACTCTTACCAGACTCAGATCCCATGGGGGATCTGAAGCAGTCATTGTCCGAGGAACTACATTCATACTGGATGATTCTCCGTCTTATGATTTCTGTTTAAATGCCAACGCTCGGTGCCAATGCGGGAAGCAGTGTGCCCTTTCTGTCGCAAGAGGAACCGTGTAAGACCGTGCACGTCCATGTGTGGCTGATTGGTGTGAAGGGTTAGGGTTAGGACCTTTATGCAGAGGACTGAAGTTTGTGTCCCATCACAGACATGCATACTTGTCTTTGTATTTACTGTAACCAACCTCTTTCCCTAAAGTGTTTTAGTTGCCTTACCATAATCTAGTTGCCATAATCAGAATCTTTCCTGAACCTATACCGCAGTTGCCATGCCCAGAAATTACGGAAAGCAAGAATTTTATTGGACATTGAACATAGTTTGGCTTTTTACGGCCACAAGAGCATCAGTGAGGTCAGCCAGTAGTTCAAATTACTTCTCAAAAAGGTGTCCGAAGTTGAAAACACCCTATAGTCGTTTTGGGTCCTTCCCCAAACCCAGCCCGTTTTTACTTCCATGTCGTCAGATACGGCATCTCTACATCTTCACGTGACAGTTAAAAAGCGACAGAGTTCGCAGGAGGAGGAGGAGGTTGAGTTGGAACATGGGGCGTTTTTTACCCAGAAGACGTAGACAATTAAACTGGGAAACAAACACGCTTATTTTATTTATTTTCGCTAAACCTGACTAGGAGGTTTTGTTCCCTAACTCTAACCAATTAGTTTTTTCCCGCGAACACTTCATTCATTCATTCAGTTCCTTTTGAAAAGACAAAGTATGCATGTAATTAGGGGGAAATTGACGCATGCAAAACTGGAGCTACTGTGGTAGGTAGAGTATCATAGTTTGAAGCACAAGGCCACTGACCAAGCTGCCCTATTTGACGAGTTGGGAGTGAGAACGTGTTACCAAATCATGATAAACCCCAGAGATGTAATGTCAAATTGAGGCGTAATACATTGTGAAAATGTACGTAAGATACATGGAATAGAATTAAATTCTCTTCTTTTGAAAACACATTAAAAGTGTTAGAGTTCAAGCTTTACAACTTTCCCAGACATTGAATTTATCTCATTGTGTGGGGGTTCTGCTTCTGTTCATACGTTTGGGTTTTAACAGCCTTGTTTTTCTGGCTGAGTCACCTCTTCACTATGTCCATGTTTCAAAGTTCTCCCACATCTGTTTTGGTTTATTACAGAGTCACTATCCTCGTAATGGAATTTGTCTCAGAGTTCGTTCAGAGGAATCCGATCTGTCATCATCTGTCGATGCTGTGGATCCATCAGCCCATCACTTTGACGCTGACATTCAGAGATACTCAGTGGCTGTCCAGATAGCAGACACACACTTTCCCTCCATCACATGCCCCCCCCCGACAAAGGCAGCCTCTCCGTGTACAAATGCTGCATTATCCAGTTAATTCCTGTAGCACTGGATCGAGATTCATTTCCCTGCAGACTGATAGAGGGAAGAATGAGTTCAGACCAAAGCTGAGAGGCATGACTGTCTGAGCTTTGTATTTGAACAGCAAACAGCACAGCAGGGGAGACAATTTCCAGCCTGCAGGCAACGAGGCTAATCTCCCAATTAGGTATTAAATGTGCTCATTAAAAACAGCAAAGGCAAACGTCCTGGAATAATACGCAAAAACACAAACAAAAGATGTCTTTCTCATACGATCTTCGAGGCAACCAACATGAATAGGGCAACGCTACTACTGTATATGCAATCAGGGACTCTTTGAAGTTGCTGTTTGCAGTCGGCGTAAGCAATGCCTTGTGGTAGCGTATCGTTTTACAGGCCTTGCTTGGCTCCTGTGGTGCATATAATACTTGAGTGGGTCGTTTGTTTGATTCTCAGAATTGAGCTAAAATGACTCTTGCCCGACATGGCACACTGAAGCGATCCACTGTGGAAAAGCATCAGTGCGTCACATGAAGTGTTTTGTCGAGTGTTGCAATGGCAGTACTTACTTCTCCAATTGGCCGGTTTATTATTTCCACACTTAACGCGAGAGTGGATAATGATGCACTCCACGATACCCCTCGTCGTAGCGTGTTATCACTTGAAATCCATTTACGATCTGTTTTAATGCTCAGTTAATGCAGGCAGCTGAGAACTGCTCAAATTTGTATCCATTTTCAAACATTTCATTTAACACTGACCAGTGATGACGTCCAAAAGAAAACTTTCCCACAGGTTTATACAACAGTGGACTAAAGCCATCGTAAAGTGTTGAAACAGAAGAAACACGTATGAAAAGTAAGGCTTGGTCTCTAATTAAATGAAGGGTATTATGGGAATTCAAAAGTTTCCTTTGTTTACTTTTAATACCATGCTGTACATATGATATAAATTGTATGTCTGTATGTCCTGGAAGAGGGATACCTCTTCATTTACTCTTTAGATAGTTTTTCCCCTTTTTCGCCATATTGTGCATCTAAATACAGAAAGTGTTGTATGTTGTACAGACTGTGAAGCCCTTTGAGGAGAATTTGGGATTAGGGGTTGTGTAAATGAAATTTGACAGACAGACCGACGATTGAGACAAATAATATAGACACGACATACAGTGAAACAAAATATATGGTGCAGACATATATAAATACATGTATCAATCCCCACAATGTTTTCCTAAACCTAACCACATAAACCTACGTTAGAAGTTTATTTTGAGACACTAAGCATCTAACAAGCTTTATGAACACAAGTTTTCTTTGAACACAGGTTTATTTATACAAGAATATTCATGCAACAAGTGGAAACTGACATGATGTCCCTGACACGTCCAATAATTATGCTAGATGGGTTCCTAGGGCATCATAGTTTGAAGTTTAGGGTCACCGATCAAGCGAGGGTATTATGACGTTAATCATTTGCTTCTTTAAGGAACATTTTTCCCTTAGCGTAGCTGCAGAGATGCACTTAAATTAATTATAAGTAAAACTATATTACGTGTAGTCAAAGAGATTCCGTCTCTGATCTCAGGTTTGATCTCTGAGATATACGATACTGTGTGTGTGTGTGTGTGTGTGTAAACTCTGTGACCATAAAAACATGAAAGCAGACAATTATACTCATCATTTTGGCATTTCAACTAAAAGTCCAATGCATTTGTAAAGATGGTTTTTAACAATCACGTTCATCACAGGGCAACTGGGGACATAAATAGCAATAAAACCAAGGGGAAGCAAACATCAAGATATGAGGCTGGACATTGAAGGGATGCACATAAATAATGGACCAGATTTGATTACCACTGTAGGAAAAGAACAAACGCATTCTGCTCTACTTTCTGGTTTGTTTTGAATACTGTTTGTGCCTGTCTGTTCAAATCATGTCACAACTAGAAATAATTTGCTTACAAATGAAGGACAACTCCACAGTATCATTGGTAAATAAAAAAATTATTGCATTCACTTTTGAGGCATATATACATATGTCAAATGATTTTATCTCAAGTGGAACAATAGCTTGACCTTCAATTTGCTTTTATCTCCAAAAAGACAGGCAACCGTTTCTTTAAGGTCGGACATGTCCTGAGTGTGTTTCCTGTTAACCCAGGATAATCATATAAGAAGCCCAGATAAAGAAAAGAGTGCAGACTAATGACAGAAAACAGATAAGAAAACCCAGAGGAAGTAGTTCTGCTTATTAATGTTCCGTTTTATGGAGAACCACCAGCTATTCAAAGTTTTTAAAGGGGTCCTTAGTAGTTAATCGGAAGATCATTTATATTTTGTGGGAAAACACATTGAATGATTTCTCTGGGCTGGAGCAACGGTAGCACAACAAGTTCACCAAAACAACAACAACATGGTTTTACAAAGCTCACATCTGTGACTAATAAGGGTCCTCGGCTAATTACCCTACAATGTGTCATAAAACATATTTGCACTGGGTTTCTTGATCTGATGATTCACTGGCAGGACTTTTGGTTTACCCAATTCATGGTTTCTGGCGCCCCTTCTCTGACTTTAAACCTTTCGCTTGCCCCAATGGATTTGTTCAGTTGATCCGGTCACAACAACAACAACAACAACACAGAAACCAACCTGAAAAACAAACAAAGTACTTTCAACCGCTTCAACCAGGCATCTTGGTCTCATCCTGTACATACTCACAAGAGCAGCACTGGCCAAGGGCGGTCACATGACACCATCGGACCCAGGAAGTCCGTAAAGATGTTGAGTTATCGGATGTTTTTTTATATCGAGGAAACTCTACTTTAGATTCTGGAAGACATTTAGCCTCTCAGAGAGAAGAAGGTTCTTTGAATCATCTGTCTTTTTTTATTAAAATGTCTATTGAGACACATTACATCTTCCCTGACTGTCTTCTTAAGATTATATTTTTTCGTTTTTTTTGTGAATGTTACTTTAAATGTAAACTGTAATTGTTGTTTGTTCACACCTGGAGGGGACAAGACAATGGGAATAATGTAATAAAAAAAAGGGGGAGATGGGGGGTTGGTAATAGAGAAAGAAAGAAAAACACCTAAAACATATAAGCTGTCCTGACTCTTTAATTTAAGGGCGTTCTCCTGTCAGTCATGACCCTGCTTCAGGCGAGCTCGGGGTCAACTCGGAGTCAGGGTTATAAAAGGCAGAGATTGTCACTGCACCACCACCCCACCCCCCACCAAACCCCACCCTCACCCCCTCCTGGGGCCTGTGGATGAGGTTAACCTGCAGGCGAAGCTAACCAGGTGAAAGAGAAAAAAAAAAAGAAACATAACAAAAATGACAAGGTGATTCAGTCTCTCCTTTGTTGCGGTCACCTCGAGCGGCTTTCCAAGCCGGATTGACAGCAGTTTACCTTCCTGCGCCCGACACGTCCATCATCCTCCTGCAAATTCCGACCCAGATTTTGCAACACCGAAAAGCGAGTCCCTCTCCCCCTCCCCCGGAGTATCAGTGACAGAGTGTCCGAAGCCCCGTCCCTGCGTCTGCCCTGTAATAACCGATTCTGACAGGCACTTTGTGCTGCTGAATAGCCTGTCTGTTGGGCTAATTCTACAGCGTTTGGCATGTAAAAGCAGCTGTCAGCAAAGCCTGTCTCAAATAACATATCTGTGAAGTAATTGATAAGAGCAGCAGAGAGTGTGGTTGTGCTTCATGCGTTTCCAGGTGTGTGTGTGTGTGTGTGTGTGTGTATAAAGAGGTCATGCATCTCTGAGAGGTTTAAACAATGACTGAGTGTGTGTTCCTGTGTTGTGGAGGGGGTTGGTTGCTTTGTTGGAAGGAAGGAAATTACATTTACTTGTACATTTTTAAAAAGCTATATATATATAAAAAAAAAAAAAAAATGTTGTGTGACTTTGATGAGCATCTTCTAAACAAGCCGCCACAACATTAGACTCTTTAGCTGCTAGATGACAGACGTTCGTCACTGACTTTGTCCGTCTTCTGTTTCATGGTCTGAAAATGAGCAAGTTAGTCATTTTTACACAGTAATATGTTTGACTTCATAATTACCCACAGTGGATATGAAGCTAACAATGAAGCTTATTGTTTAATATACAGTATGTTCAACAAAAATCTTTAACTTTAAAATAAATCATTCAGCACATTAATTGTCATGAGAGACTGCGGTGGCTGCAGCTGTGAGGCCACTGATTGCTAAGATTGAAGACACCTGTTTTCGTGATGTTGGAAATGCATCACTTGCACACCAGATTCATGATTTGATGTTCAAATATATATATATATATTTGAATCTTTTAAACATTCAACCGAAGAGGTATTTGTCCATTGTTTTGTGTTTTGGTCTCTTTAACACACCCCACTGAGTTACTGATGCAAAATAAAATGTGTCAATCATAATGTATTTCATTGTACAGGTCAAAGCTATATTCCGTATAACGAATCACCAACCACCTGGAGCACGCTCACATCTTCTTTTTTAAATTAGAAGGCAAACTCTTCAGTCTGCATGTATTTGTGTAAGTCCGGTCTTCCGTTCCATTATACATTGAAAATTAAATGAAACAATGACTCAGATTAAAGTGCTGATTTAAAGCTCAAACTTGAGGGTGTTGACATCAACAGCGTCAGATCAACACTGAGGCCCGTTTCTCATTCTCCACCCTCACGGACTCACGGACTCACGGACTTTGAGGCTCCCGCGAAGTCCGTGAGGGTTTAGGGTCGTCCCACTGTCACATCGTTGAGTGCATGAGGCTCTCTGGCAGACATTTGAGCCCTTTATGAACCCTTACCGTAAGTCAGCATCGTATGCCGACTTTGGCCAAGGGAATTACCCACAATTCATAGCTAAACACGGCGTTACCAATGGAAGTGTGGAGCCGTAAAAAAAAAAAAGGTAAACAAAGAGGACGGCAGGTGGGTGTTCAGCCCGATAAATTACATTTACAACAACATTAAGGATTAAAGATGGGACATGAAAACACATGAGATCAGAGGAATGCAAGCAGAGACTATATATATATATATGAAAAATATTTATTCATCAAACATTTTGTTTTGTTATTGAAGCTGTTTCAACAAAAACGAGTAAATATATTATTTTAATGACGACTCATCTCGTGAGGAAAAGAACCTGGAAGACGTTCAAATCAGGGAGTAAAAAGTATAAAATAAATAACCACAATTGTACACAATATTTTTTTGACGTTGTCATGGTAACGTGGCACGTTGCAGCAAAGTGCTGTCCCATTCCCATTTACACCATCCCAAGCCCTCACAGTCTCTCACACTCAACCACTTAACAGGTGACGTCAGTGAGTCCCTGAGGGGTCAGGGTCTGAGGGTTTAGGGGGGGACACTGAGATTGGGCCTGACAATGTGGCTGAGTCCAGTCCTCCAATTGAAGTTGATTCAGTTTGATTGGCTGCTCATTCAGGGACAGGTGTGTTTAATTCCATCGTTAGCTCAGGCGCCTTGAAGCTCGATTGTTTGTGAGACGCTTGCATTTGCGCGTCATCCTGACAATGAAAAAAGTAAACAAAATATTAGCTCAACTCATAGCACAACTTACACGCAATATTTCTGTTTTAAACTGACGTTTTGTTGTCATCTCTTTGACATAGAACACCTACATTACATTACATTTCTCAATATTTGGAGGTTGTGGCATTAGCAAAGAGACCGATGTCTTCAGCCATGGGCAGTCCCTGAACACATGAGTTAAGTCCCCTACATAGTAAATCATTTCATGGTGCTTTTTTTCATACATTCACACTGACAAATGTTACAGTGGGATTTGTTTTCCATGTGCAATTTGTCAACATACAACCCTGGCTGCTCCCGAGTCAGATGAAGGAAAACCCGTGTGGCTGCCACCAGTGACCATGTTGAATTATGTCACGTCTAAGGGGTTGGGGACTGAAATCAATACTAACCTTCATCCTGGTTCACATTATCATGAAAATGAATAACCAGGACTTGTCCAAACATCTATAAAAGTAGCCTTGTCTCACAGAAATACACAAAATAACTACATCTTAAAAGGGATTTTTCAGGTGTTTTAAAGCTCATACTGGGTTGTATGAGGTACTTTCCCATATTCGGTGTGTATACCCGCAGAAGACAGCGGGCGTCAGGTTCCAACACAAGAACAAGGTAATGTTCCCCTGTGGACGGTGGCAGCATAAAAACATAATTTCGCCACCTAAAAGAAAAACCCACACCAAAAAAAGCTATATCAGTTTAAGAGTATGTGATATTTAGAATATTTTACGAACTGAAAGTGAAACTTATCTTTAATGTTTTTGTCAACGGAGCCCTGGGGCTGTGAGAATAGCATAGATAAGGAAAAGGCAGTCTAATTAAGCGGTGTATTTATTTTTAATGGCTAAAATACTTCTGCTCCTGTCCACAGCTGTATATTGCTTTAAAATGTTAATTCGTAGAACCTAATGACAGTTATGTTGCTTCAACTTAACCTTAAATTGTTTCACCAAACAACAGAGTTGTGGTGCCTTAAACTAACCTTAAATAGTTGGACATCATGTTGTATTTCTTTCTCTAGACCTAACACAACTTTTTATCCCTGACGACTTAGTACTGTTGTTTAAACCTTAAACATTAACTTGTTTAACGTAAAGACATAGTTTTGTGGCCGAAACCTAACGTTACATTTTTAAACCTAACAACGTATTTTTGTTGCCTAATCCTATCCTTATATTTATTTAACATAATTACGTTTTTTGTTTTGTCATTAATAAAACTTTATAATTATGTTAATGACAGAAGACCCGCCCTGACAACACCAGCCAGACGTGTTTATTATTTGAAGGACAAGAACGTTGGACAAGATCAACACTAAAGGTTGCTTTAGAACAATTAATGGACTTGTATCTAAACCAAACCACCAGCAGTATATTCTGACCGTCCATCACAGTTTTCTAAATCCAGAGATCAACAGGCTACAAAGACCTTGTGTTTTATATTTGATATTTGAGGATTGAGGTGGATGTGGTGGTTTGTTGCCATTCCAGAAGTGTTAAAAATAGAAGCGGCACAAGAGACAAGAGAGGAATTTTCCCATATGCCCTGAAAAGTGTTTTTTTTTTTCTTAGTTTCTTTTGCTTTTATAAACCCCCTGGGGGTATGTTTTTATCTAATTTGCACAAACCGTAAATATTTTATGGCGTAAGACATTTTATCATTTTATACAGTGCAAATTAATAATTGAACAAAGCTTTAAGAGAGTTTGTCTTTTTTTAAATTTTGTGCCGGTGCGCGTTAATTAATCTGTATGACTGCATGTGCTTGGGTTTTTACACACAGTACGTGTACTATACGGTATAGTGGTCGACCGTGACTCAGTGGTAGAGCACGGTCGTCCTTCATTCAGAGGATCGGCGGTTCAATCAGATGAGCGGCGGTTCGATCCCCGGCTCCGCTGGTCCATGCCGACGTGTCCTCGGGCAAGGCACTTCACTGTCTAAGGGGCTGTGCCTGTGGAGCGTGAATGGTTAGTGAGGACATGATGGGCAGGTGGCACCCTGCATGGTTTACCCCGTCACCCTGCATGGTAGCCCCCGTCACCCTGCGTGGTAGCCCCCGGCATCAGTGGGTGAACGGGTGAACGATGACGAGTAGTGTTGAAGCGCTTCCAGTGGAAAACTAGAAAATTACAGTCCATTTATGCATATCATCTATGTGCTTATACCTGTGTGTGTGTGTGTGTATACCGACACACACATGCCTGAGAACTGTGCAGCGACACCAGTCTAAACTATTGAGGTGTTGGACGTGACCTCTGACCCTCTCTGACAGCTGGTTCAGCTGCCTGCGATGGTTGACCCCCATCAGGTAAAAACTTGCGTCCGAATCTAACCGGCACAGCTGTGATCTTCAAACCTCGCAGAGAAAAACAAGCGTCGAAGCCACAAACAGCCCAAAACTTGTTTGTTTCAAACTTTATTTAGATTGATTACAAAAAAATGTAGATAATTTCTTCTAACAGCTATGTGGGACACTTTACTAAATAATGGAGAAAGAAACCAAAGCATCATGTTGTTTTGATAACAGAAAAAATAAATGTCAGCAAGATTGTCTGTGTTTGATTAATGGATATTATTTAGTGGTTGAATTTGAAGCTGCCCTTTCTTTCTTCATTCCACTGTCTTGTGTTTTACTGCAGAAGATGCTTTTCTCTGAGTCTCCGCTCTGATTTATGTTTCAAAGATGTGACGGTTTTCAATAGAGGAGAAATGTGCTGTAATGTCTGTTTGACTATGTCACTCTCGTGAATCCTTATCTCTATATTTAGTTGGATAATTACTTGGTTAGAATATATGTACACTGTAAAAAGAAATCTGTGTAATATACGGAAAATTACCGGCAGCTGTGGTTGCCAGAACTTCACCGTAAAAAATAAAGTGAGGATGTATAAGACAATACGGTATGATTTTTTTTTTTGCAACCGTAAAAATTCACAGTTGAGAACTGTTTTTTGTTTAAAACAGATATAGCATAACATCTCTCCAGTATCTGTAATAAATAATACAATAGTGGATTTTCAAAAAGATATCTATTGCAAGTATTTTCAAAACTGTAAAAAGGCAGCTGTACAAATCATTAACACAATATCACAGTCGTATAAGTTCTGTATATGAAGCAAATGCCATAAGCTTCGTAAGCTTGTGTCTTCTGAAGATGCTCTTGTATTTCACCATACAAAACAATAAGCAGCCGCTCCTCTGCTTATAGATAAACAAGCTGAGTGGGCTAAACATACCATTTGTTTAAATAAAGATTTATTATAATATTATTTTTCCATTTGATTGATTGATTGGGATTATTACCAAAAACAAATGTTTCATGTCAGATTGTTTTATTAGTAATGGTAGAAACTCTGCAGCCTACTTAAAGGGACAGTTCACCCCCAGATCAAAAAAACATATTGTTCCTCTTACCCGTATGTAATATTTATCATTGTTGACTGTTTTTGGTGTGAGTTGCTTAGTCTGGGAGATATCGGCCATAGATATGTCCGCCGTCTCTCCAATATAACGGGACTGGATGGAACTCGGCAAATAGCCCAAAAAATACATTATGGTTATTCAAGATAATCTTGAGTAGCCAGTTCAGGATTTAACATAATTAATATTAATCATAATATAACACTCTCTGCATTGTTGGTATTTTTCTTTTCTTTTTTCTTTTTATGAAATATTTGGTGGATAATCTGTTCCCTAACAACAATAGGGTAATGCAAGTATTGTAATATTGTGGTATTAATCCAAGCAGTTTCTTAAAATGTAAGAATGTTTTTTTGTATAACCCTGCTGCTTTCTGCGAGTTGTCCCTCATCTTGTTCCCTGGCGTTTATTGTGACACGGCTTATCTGAAAAGCATACACTTCCCGTGTGCCGTCTCTCCATCATCAGAAACTACGACCACTTCAGAACATGTTGGTGCTTTGGAGGATCAGCGGCCTAGATTTATTCGTGGCCATGTGAGGGCTGCTGGAGGCTTTTTCGCTGACGGTCCTGCTTGTGCGCTCTAATTTAATGTCTAGAAAACGAAGGTCAGCGGGCCACACGAGAAACAGCTGGGCCACCGGGTCAACTCATGGCAAATCTGTCACATGTGGACCGCTGGAAAGTCGGCGACCTTCTCCTCTGAATCTGCTGTTATGCAAGATCGTGAATACTGTGAAGTCCTCTCTCTCTCTCTCTCCCCGTCTCTCATGCCTGTCGCTATTGATTGATGGAACACGCGAGAACGGGAGGACAGCTGGTTCAAGTTGGGATCTGGCACCGGGCCGACTCTCCCAGGATTGCGTATGTGGGCGTGAGTCTTGAATGGCCCAGTCGGGGCGGTGGGCCCGGGCCCGGAGCTCTATTCGTCCAGCAGCCCGAGACCGAAAACAGATGGGCTGAAGAGCCAGGATTCGGTCAGCGGGGATTCACTTTATTTTATTTTTCTCTTGTCAAATTGGCTGTGCTTTCCTGCGCTGGTTGTTTTTCCTCAGTAAGACTTGATTTGATCTGACTCCTGTCTTCTCTTTTGCTCTCCACGCTTCTCCACTTGGGCTCTCTTCTTTTCTTACTTTTTTTCCTCCTCCATTTAATAACTCATCTTTCCCTTCCTTTTGTACTTATATCACCTTTTCATCTTACCTTTCATGCCCTCCTAATTCTTCCATCCTCTCTCCCCTCCCTCCTCTCTCCTCATTTCGTCCCAATTTCCTTTCTCCCCAACTCGTACTCATCTCTCCTCCCTTCTGCACTTTCCCTCCTCTTTTTTCATACTTCTTCTTCCACTCCTCCTTTCTCAACCCCCCACTCCCCTCCTCCCCCACCCTCTCCATCTTTCTTTTCTCCTCTCCTCTTTCCTTCTCATCCCTCGCCTTAATTCCTTTCTCCGCCAGCCCCCTCTCTCTTCATCCTCTCTCCTCCCTTCCTCACCCACTCCATCCTCTCATAACAGCTCATGGAATGACAGGATAACATATGAAGCCAATCATCCCTGGGAGCGGCTCTGAAATATTTTCTATTTTTCTGGCCCCACCAGGATTTTCTTGCAGTGTCTTCAATAGCTTTCCTGTTTTCTCAACAGATTGTTTCTCAATTCTGTTCTTCATGAACTTTTGATGCATAAATATTTCCGTGCGCAAAACTGTCAAAAGGTACCAAAAGCAGGGGCGTAGAGGTAAAAAAGAAAGGCGCTAAAGCTTTGAAGCAAACGACAATAAGACTCAATAAAAAAGGCTCTCATTTGAAAACGATGCCAATTCATGCTTCCCTTCCCCTTTAAGACACTCGTGTTTAAGAATGCACTCAATCACTTGAATATGTATCAGTCACATTAATTGCTACATAAATAATCAAGCGGTGAATTATTTTATCTTGTTCTGTAAAGTCGAGAACAAAATGCGTATGTAAATTTGCTGTTACATGCACACAGATTGTACGCTTTGGGCAATAGAATATATAAAGAGCACAACCCAAAATCCCAAGGGCACATGTGTTTTCAAAACAGCCAGAAGCATATTTATTGTTTTTGTCTTTTCATCTCTATTCACCAACATCCAAACAAACTTTCAGCGCTCTCACACTTTCGTATGAATCCTAAATCATGTGTTAAATAAGCCAGTTGCCATAAAAAAAAAATACAAAATTTTCTGCAAAGCACGGGATGCGTTGAATGTCGACGTTTCTGAACCAAAAATATGTCGGGTGAATTTGTTTCATATGAGCTTCGTATCACGTCGCCACTAATACAATTAGTTAGGTTTGTGTTCAAATGAAACGTTACCTAACAAGATTAATAATGTTCTGTGACAAGCGTAAAGTCAACATTTACCTTTGGTTTCACACGGGACACAAACAGTGGTCTCCTGGGTGAAAGTCCTCTTTGCCCTGGGTGAAAGTCCTCTTTGCCCTACTCACACTTCGTGGACTTTCTCGCTCATAATACTTGTTATTATTCGCCCTGCTCGTTGTACTACGTTATTTGCTCGAACCAAATGGGAAATATACAGACATTTAAACGTATCTGTGTTTTGAAGAAACGTACAATGCCCGCATTTTTTCTCATCGACTGTATTCCACATATAATTCATTTGTCCTAAACAATTAGCAGCTTTTTTAAATAAGCCAATCAATGGAAATATGTGAAATGTCTTTGTCCGGCATAATGTGTTTCATAATGCTTATCTACAAAAAAAAATCCATTAAGATTTAATCTAAAAGCAGGTGCTAATTTACGAAAATGGAGAAAATTGAAAGGATTCATACAGATTAAATAGATTTAACCCTGTAAGTTTTCTGACTTGAATCAAAATGTAGTTGTAGATAAAGGTGAATCTCTACTCTGCTGAATATTTTCTGGGCCAGGAGTGTGTGTGTGCAAGCTGCGGTGCCTCTTTAATGAGAGATCCCCCCCCCCCCTCTCTTCCTCTTTCTCTTTCCCCTGACAGGACTCTGGGTTGCGGGTCTTAACAGGGGTCCCTGTTGCCCAGCGATGCAGGCGCTTCATATCGGCACTACACTGTCTTTTCAAATTCATATCTCCCTCGGGTCCCGTGGGTGGCAGCTTTGGATGCAGCCTAATCAGAATTCTCCTCCGTGTGTGTGTGTGTGTGTGTGCGCGCGCGTGTGTGCGTGCGTGTGCGCGTGCATGTAAAGGATAAGTATAAGAGGATAGAGCTATCTCAAAGGTCTCACATGTGGGAGCTGAGACTCCGCTCCGAGATAATTCTCGCTGTGCCGTGCAAGATTTTGCCTCGACAGAAAAGGTTGGGATCATGCGCTTCAGAATGTGTGATAAGCAGGGGTGTGGCTGAGCGTCGGCTCGTAGGTGGGAACAGCAGAACCTCAGCCTTGTAGTCGCTTGTTATAACCTGGAGCGTTTCCCCCCTAAAGCTCAGCTCACCGATCAACGTCACCCTGACACCCCGATGGGTAAGTCTCAGTTCACGTGAGAGGGGAACTGGCACGAACTGAGGTGAGGTTCATCAGAAAGTGAGAATGTAATCCAATCCAGCTGCAGGAGATGACCCTAAATTGAAATATTTTAGGGGTATTAGATGACAGATGTTGACATCTATTAGCCTGCAGTCCCAGGTGACCGGGAAAGACCACATGAAGTGGGAGCAAACTGCAGCCGGATACCTGCACCGGAGGAGGAGCCTCGTGTCAGGGGGCACTCCGTCTTGACCTGGTCAAGTGCAGACTTGAAGATTGTGGAAGTGAACGAGTAGCCATGAGCATCTCACTCGTCAGAGGGTGTTAGCTTACCCTCTGCGTTCCCAAAACCCGCCGGCGGGATTTAAAAGCCCGTTTTCTTCAAACAACCTTTTGAACACATCATGGGCAACGAACGCTTCCGTCAGAAAAAGTAGCAAAAAAACGAAGCTTAAAATTGTGATATTTTAATCAAAAAGGTTTCATTCAACAGTTGGTTTTAACCAGAAACTGTAAAAAAAAAAAAAATGATTCTGCGCTCCTCAGAGAAACTAGGAAGCTATGATTGACTCGGCTGAGACAGGAGAGGCTGTAAGTAAAGGTTGTAAGGATGTAAATAGTTCAATGTACTCATGGCAGCAGGTAAAGCCTCCATTTCTTTCCCAACATTGGTAACACTTGTGGGCACTTGGAACCATGTTGCATGTATGGATTCCATTGTTTTGTAAAGTAAATGATCAAAGAAATTCAACTTGCATTTATTTATTTTTTTATGATTTATGGCATTGGAACTGCGTTATTCTGCACAAAAGACATTTTTGAGTTATCTCTGCTTCTAGCCATGATTGTGCTGTTTCCATAGAAATGCAGGAATTAGATATTGCAGTGAAAAACGAGGCCAGAGTGATTAAAATGTGACCGGCGTAAAGAAATGAGAAAGAAATGCCCCAAAACTGCTGGGGTTCAGAAGGTTAACTTTGAAATAGCTAAAATTTCGCCAAAGAAATTTCATCTTGCCTGCATTGTATTTATTTTACTTCCACTACATTTAAAATCTGTAACTCCTACTTGTAACCAATAATTGTTCGGCCATATCTTTTAGTTATGATCACTGATTGGGTAATATGACCCGTAACAATCAAATACAAACATATAGGAAAAACTGATATGGCCCCTATGATTATGGACCACAGAAAACAGATGAGATCACATTAATTCAGAATATGTTCTGGCAAATATCAATAAAATGTTTGTTCAAGGTAGGCAGCATTAGCACGCAGTAAACTCTTTATCCATGGAATATGTTTTAATAGTTTCCTCTCCACGTTGCTCCAGAGAATCAACATATCAATTTATTTAAAAGAGATTCTCTGGAAGGTAATTACGGCCCATATTTTAAACACAGATTAATTATTGCAGCAAGCTAGATATGAATGTATTCACTCCAAAATGAGATATTTACCATTTTGAATAAACAAATGCTCCTTCAAACCGAACACATGCTCGCTCTAAAGAGAAGCCTTTATACCTCACTATTAAATGTGGTATATCCTTTTCACATTTTTCTGTACTCCATCATTACTCTTTGAAATAGTCACTGATTAAATTTAAATGGGGACGTTTAATGAAAGTTGAATACTGGAGCTCTTACACAGAATGACTTACAATAACACCAGAAAACACATGAATGTTCAATTGATTATGGACCATGTAGAAACACAGTAGGATAGGATTCTTAAATAATGCAAAGTATCCGACTCAAGATGTATATCATTCAACTTAATACTTTACTTTGTGATGTATGTATTTCTTTGCCCATCATTTGATCAGTGAGCTGATGGTGTAAGTAGGGATGTGTCCCTGTGTGCGTTCAGCTGAGGGGTCGGAGGTGAAGCTGCTCCGCAGGGTTCAGAGTTCTTTAAAGAGCGTGTCTAAAGGAAGGAAACATTAGCTTCTGCAGGAGACCTGTCTGAGCCTGAAATTGGTAATTTGTTGAAGCACTTAAAATGACTGATGTTTACATTTCCTTGCCCGTCCCTCTCCTGAAAAACAGCCCGCGTTGGTTGTTAATATAAATGACATATGTTTGCAAAGGGACATATTGAAAAGTTTAAAAAGGTTATATACTAAACATATGCACAGTGCTGTTATGTCATCAGAAAAGTTTTAAACTTGAGGCAAATTGTTAGGCCGCATGATTGTTTAGGCCAAACCAGTCACCAGATTAATTTTTTTTTGCCAATGTACATTTCTACAAACCAAGTGACTCCTTGAATTACGACATTTCTGTTTTATGAATACATCTGACGAATGAGTTTCATATCAACCTCGGATCACGCTTTCAAAAAAACACGCGTGGTTAACGTTGCGAAAGAATGGGTTTGGTTAGGCAACAAAACGACACGATCAGTAACGTAGTAACTGAATCCTCTTAACTCCTGTACATTAATAGTGGTCTTTCTTACGTAACGTTACTCAACAAGCGTAATGGGCGATAAGTCAGCGTCTACCTTCGGTTTCACACGGGACACTAACACCGGTCTGCTCCGGGACATTTCTGGTTCTGTTTGGCCCAAACGGCCCGTGTGGACTTCCTCGCTTCTTTGACTCGTTATTGTACCGATTTAACTTTTGATAACAACCGCGCAGCGTACTACGTCACTTCCTCTGACCGAATGCAAAAGCGTAGACATCCAACGTATCTGTGGTTTGCAGAAACGTACAAATCCAACATGTTTTCCCGCCAATAGAGCGTTGTTAAGACCCGACTGTGTTACACATATATTTTAACAATTAGCAGCATTTCATTCAACAAAAGCATCGCTCCGTAGTCTGCGTCACTGGCTTTGCAAAAATGTCAACATTCAACATTTTTGTGGCTTGCAGAAACGTACAATGCCTAAAAAGAAAATGACCCTAGCAACGGGGCTGTTTTTGGCATCACACATGTAGACGAAAACAAGAAAAAACACATTCATGGCTAACGTTGTAAGACCCCACTTTATAAATGTCTGAATAAGAAAAACAGAAGAGGGACCTGAAGGAAAATTACAGGAAGAAGCTTTGACAGATGTGCGTGCAATTGGCAAATCCAAAGTTTTGCTTTATACGGCGAAACTTACTTACTTACTTTACGTTCAAAGCAGATTTACCTTCACGGACGAAGTGAAGGTTGATGGCTGAGCGTCTTGAATGTGTGATTTCTACTTTGGAGATTTGTTCACGTCCAACGAAAAAAAAGCTAACGCTGGTTTCTTCCCATTTTGAAGTAGTTTTAGTTGCCGAAATGTAGCCAGATTATAGTAAGTATCTTTATTTCCGGCTCCCTTTTTAAGTATAATTATCGTGAAGTATTTGGGACATCAGAGTTTTTCCTCAACTCAGAGCAGAAGTTAAGAAGCGTTCGCTCGCCTCGCTCCTCCTCCTCTCCCGAAGCCTTCGGCGGCTAATCGATGGGCGAGCAGCATTAATGGAGATGTGTAAATGAGTCCAAACGACTGGGCATTCACAGGCCTCATTTCCTCAGTGATTAGATCAGGATCTCCTCCCATACAATGATGTTTTCATTATCCCACACTCCTCTCCCTTCTTTTCCTCCCTTTTCTCCTCTCCTTTTGTCCATTAGGCGAGGCGGCTCCCGACCTCCGTCGCTGTGAGACAATAACGCCGGGAGCTCCATCGCTCCGCGCTGGAAGATGTGATCGTCTGATCATCCGACTGTAAAGATAAGGTCACCTGAGCACAAAATGAGCTAATGTTAGCAGTCAGAGGCCGTCAATAAGTCCATACTACTAGTCATATTTAAACTAATACCCAAAATACTGATCTTGTAGTACCATCAACAACATTCACATTACTGGTCTTCTTCTAACAGCTGCACAGATAATCCATTTTAAATTCTGATGTATTTATATCGATATTCTTTCGCTTTATTCCACATTTATGTGACTGAAATTTTGCAATACTTGCTTTTTTTATTTTTTATTTATTTCTCATATGTTTATGTTATGCACCAATTTATCAAAAGCAAATTCCTTGTATGTGAAAATACTGGCAATAAATCTGATTGTGATTAATGTAAGAATACATTTCATTGTAATGGAGGTTATATTTGAAGAAGTGGGGTTTTACTTGAATTCAAGGGCCAAACAAATCATTCCATATCTGAATATCCGGCTTCTTGTCTTGTAGATGAGGATACGTTGACTCCTCGTTTCAGACGGGGCACAAACAACGGTCTTCTGGCTGGAAGATGTTTTTTGTTTATATGTCTTCAATCTCGCCTGGCTATAACTTCGTCTGTCTGCTGTTTGGTGCCGGGCAAGTGGGTTTATTAGAGTTTTTTATATATATATATATATATATACACAGCAAGCATGTAATATCGATGGCCGAAGAGCAAAACCTCCTATCTGAAAAATGCACTTTTTTGAGAATACAAAAAAAAACTTGTTTTCTCGCAGAATGCTATTTGTTAAGGATACCCAATACATGATACAAAATTTAAAAAAAAAGAAAAATATACAAAGTGCAGATAGGAGGTTATTGCACTTTTCCTGGATAATTTTGCAGATAGGAGGTTTTGCACTTTGGCCATCGATATGTAGTAAACATGCTGTAAAACCACAACAAAGAGGTAAAAGAGGCTAAAAGCTCTGTAGCGCTGCAGTTAGCCGGAAACCCTTTGTAATTGTAACTATATCATGAGCATTTATTTAGATATAAGTTATGAGTTATGTTAATCATGATGTTTGGATCATGTTTTATACTTTTCTTTGGTGTACCCACGTTCCTTTTATGTACTTAGCATACCGTTTGTACTTCAGGTGTTGATTTTCACTTTCTCAGGCATGATTAGGAATTCCCACCAATGATATCGCTCTATCCATCTACAGCAATATGAAAACATACACATTCAAACTGAATGGTAATATCACACACATAGTCAACACCTGTAATTTAGCTCATCAGGTAAATGCAACTGATGTAAGTATGCACATATTTCCACACATAATTTGCAGGCACACAGTCAGTAAAGTCAGCTCTTAAATGGGTGCTAAATGAAAACTGTATTTATAGTCATTTCTTTCCCCCGAGTTAAGATTTTTTTTGGCAGTGTTTTTACTTTCCTCCTCTCCATCTTTCATCTACATGTTCCACTGAATCTCTCTCTCTCTCTTTCACCCAATTCAATATCCTTTATTGGCACAAGCGTTATTATATAAGCAATACTGCCAAACTGTCTGGCCGTGTGTCCCCAGCCACACAGCGCTAGTTCCTGTTACAGACTATATTTACCTGACTGCGCCACAGAAATATCTGACAGCCTCGGATATCTGCCTTACAGGTAGCCGACCTGATCGTTGTAATGGGGAGATTGTTCCTGATTGCATTGATCTGAAGCTATATTTAGAAGCCAACAATGTACAAAACATTCATCAGTGTCTGCGAGCTGCTGCGGCTCTGGAGAATACTCTGATTTCTTTCTTTTTTATTTCTGCTTTTGGCATTTGTTTTGAGGCTTTTTTCTTTTTTTTTTTATTATTTGTCTCCAAGGAACAGCAGTGTTTCTCTTCAGTGAGTAAGTTTGGAACCCAGGAACTGTGGGAAAAAGGGTTGAATTCCAATGGGTTCTTAAAAACTGATGGAAGAGAGGGGAAGCTTTTAAAGAGCCTGCACTTGGACTACTGGATTCTGTTTCATCATCAAATATCAAGTATCAGATATCAGCCAGTGCAGCTCACTGCTTATGTGATGGAGGTAAAAAGCAGTCTTTTAAACTTATGGTTATTATTTATTCAATTAGTCAACCACTTTTAAATGTATTTATTCATAATTCTTTTCACATAAAGATCTAGTGCTGGTCAGAGAGTTATGGTGTCCCACGATGTTTTAGAGAGAAGACTGTCTTCCCTTCAGAATCTGCATTAAACACTGAATACTGAGCTTTTTTTTTTTTTTTTTTTAAGGCTTAAATGAAAAGATTGTTGCTTAGTATTGTCAAACATTTTAATAACTGTCTGCTTTAACATGAAATAAATTAGTATCTGCCTTCAAAAACATAATATCAATCTAACAATCTAACCAGCTCGCACAGACATGCCAGTCATATGCAGATACATACATACATACACACACTGTCATAGATTTTCATCTTACATAGAGGATTAAGCTGCCAGATCTTGTCGATGCACGAAAAAAAAAAAAAAAGCCTAATCTCATTCTAACAACAAGGGATTCATTTAAATGAAGACGTCTTTGGAGCTGCCTGGACTTCTGTCACAGCTAAACGTGAACATCTTAATTACTGATTTCATCCAGTGATGAGTCTCAAAGTCTTATCGTTTGTGAAAACAAAACAAAAAGGAAATCTGCCAGTGGGGGCGAGATAAGTCGGCTTTTTCGGATGTAAATCAGCAATGCAAGTCCAACACAAGTATGTTGTTGAGCGGAGTGACATGCTGACAAAGCTGGAGTCTTTTGTATGATTTAGAGTCGAGTTTAGAATGCCTCTATTTGCCCTTTTTTTCCCACATGGCTAAAAACAATATTGTTTTTTTTCCGTGTCCCATAACCTACAGTCAGGAATGCATTAGGGACTTTTTGCTTTTTTTTCATGAAAAACTGCTGTTACTCAAATGTTGGCATTGTACATTTCTGAAAGCCATGTATATGTTGAATGTGGAAGTTTTACTTATTTTTTTACCTGGATTTTTCTTTGCATTCGGGCAAAACTAGTGAGGTACTGTTGAGTGGTCTTTATTGATAGTCACGTGGTTTAGCAAGGAGAAAGAGCAAGAAAGACCACAAATCACAGGTGGTGAATGGGTATAACAAAGATCAAAGGACTTTCACCCAGGAGACCACGTGTCCCTCGTGAAACCATAAGAAAGTCTGAATGCGAAAAAGGTCTATGTAATAAAAAAAACAAAAACTGACCAAGCGTCTCTTGGTCAGTTTTTTTCACTTGGTCAATTTTTTGGACAGTGGCCTCTTTGTCATGTATTTTTTTAAACCCACCTTGTGAGGACTATCTTCCTCTTTAAACTTGGTCAATTCCTCTGGGCGTCTACAAGTTTTTTTCGAAAGTGCGGTGCGTCAGTATCAGACCGCGAAGGGCACTGACCAACCGTCAGTATTTAACCAAACGTAATAATTGTTGCGTTACGTTATGGCGTTACGTTATGGCGTTACCTTGTGGCGTTACGTTACGTTATGGCGTTACATTGTGGCGTTACATTGTGGCGTTGCGTTGTTGCGTTGCGGCGTTACGTTGCTGCGTTACGTTGCTGCGTTACGTTGTTGCGTTACGTTGTTGCGTTACGTTGTTGCGTTACGTTGTTGCGTTACGTTGTTGCGTTACGCTGATATGATACATTTTTATGAAACATTTTTGGCTCAGAATTGTCAAGTCAACATATATTGTGGTTTGCAGAAACGTACGATGCTCAAAAACCTACTACCGTTTGTTCTCGTTAGCAGCATGGAAGTTGACCATCACATGTCAAAGCAACATTATCACAACTTCTGGCTGTGTACTTTGGTCTGGCGTGCAGCTGTTCATCACCGCTAATTGGTTGTTCTGTTGGCCAGTTGAGTGCAACTTCCAGGGGATGCATTTAGAAATGTTTGGCTTTAAGAGTTAATGAGGAGTGACTAAAGGCATCATTAGTTCTGGTGTCTGTGAGCCTCGACCCCCTCGTGTAGGAGGTTTAGATAATCCTTCAGGTCCTGGAGGACTCACCTTTGTGGGCCACATGCGATGCCTGAATGGAGGATCCAGCCTGTGGATTTTGACACATATGCTGATAAAAATAATTTACATTTTATATTATTTTAAAACATATTGAAGGTTTTGCCAGGATGAAACACGATGTAACAACCTCCTAGGCTTCCAATTTAACTAGTCAATTCAAAGTGTTGCTGTACTGTACAATGATTTGAAGCTACATACACACATGATCAAAAGCATGAATGCACACATACAGAGAAGAACATTGATTGTATTATTTTTTTTGCCACTGCCACTGCCTTCCTTTCAAACAAATTCTATTCATGACGAACAGAAAATGAAGCCAGATATTTCTATCTATTTGAATTTCTACCTTTTATGAAATGGTTACCGAGCAATCTTGCCCTTCAAAATATGCACGCACAATCACACACACTGTGCGACTACGCACACTCACAGATACACACACAGTCTTCGTATAGGCATGGAGAGTGAATTTTCTTTTTTGAATTTGAGCTCATATGAAACAGGAAGCGGTGCGATGTCCTCCGGGGGAGCAGAGCGGAGTTGAGTTACACGCAGTTGAAGTGTCTCCCTGCTGCACGGTGCGTTCCATAATGTTACTCCTGCCAACAATAAAGAGCACAGAGGCCTGGTATGCTGAGCTAGCACTTCTAGTTCCCCCATTTCCCCTGCATTAGGGAAGAAAGTTCAAACCCAGAGACGCAAACTCAAACACCAGCACACAGTGAGGATACAACAGGGGAGTGCAGATGACGGATCGGTAGACGTCATGCCAGTACATGTACACCTCTTGTAACAGTTTGTGTAGAGCACAGATTTACCAGAATATAATACAAAACACATCATATCTTTTGCTTCAGTTTTGAGTTAAATGTGAAGCACCTGCAAACCCGACGGTATCAACCATCTGCAGAACTGCACGCGCGGGCAGTTTCAGAACAACCGGCGCCACCTACAGGCAAGGGGAGTAACGGCAGCAGCATTTCAGACCTGCAGATTAGTTATGCAGTTTGCAATCTACAGGCAAAGACAGTGACAGATTCTTCAAATACAACACTTGCAGCTCCTGCTGGCGATGGAAAAAGCTTTCATCTGGATTTAAAAATGTTACAATGTATGTTTTTTTTTTCATATTAACAATTATTACTTTTTACTCAAAGTGTCAGAATCATAAGCTGTAATGCATAATACTTGGCATATTTTGAGGTACATCCATTGTATAGAAAGCTGCTGGACAGCTACTCGGCAACCCCTGCTTGATATTGGTGGTATTTGTGATCGGTGGGACATGAAGTACATTCATGTCGAGTCACTCTGGGAAGCTCGACCGTAGGTGTTTGATAGATTGTCTTAAATGTAAAACATCGGTCCGTGAGTGACAAAATCAATTTGTAAACGGAACGATTCGCATCCTGTCCATCAAGGAGTCGGCCAAACGCTCAGTCATCAATCAAGCAATCAATCAATCAATCCGTACCGCTGTTTAAAGTCCCGAGGGCAACGCAATCTCAAAGGTATTTCAAATGAGAAGCTAAAAAATGTTGGTGAAAGAGGTGCGAGCAGAGCATCCCTGCTCCAGCACGTGTGTCACAGCAAGACAATATCGACGACTGTCAGTCCTCGAAGAAGATGAATAGAGATACCCTGCGGTAAAATACCGAGGTGAGATGATGTTGCTATAGAAACCAATAAATGTTTCCGCCCTGCACTCAGTTAATGAAACCTGAGGAGACAGGACGGGTCTTCCCCATTGTTCAACGCTGAGGTCGACTCCTGAAGAGACGTGAGTGAGATCGTGTAAATTATGGCTCTGGAACCTGCTGGTGACAGGGAACATTGTGATGTGTCATCCTTACCCGTCATCGTGCTGGTCCACGGTGATTACGCCATACCATAAAAATCACGCAACAGCTGATCAATACGAACTGATACATTTGAACGTGTTCACAGCACCCATGGACATTTATATGTCGTCTCTTTGTTCACGGTGCATTTATTGTTTTACACATTCAACTGTGGCAATGACGACACATTCCACCACCTTTGACACAATGTATTAATTAACATTGTTTTGCAATGCTTGTAAATGTAATAACTTTTTGGCGGGAATTGGGCGTGGTGACGCAGACAATAGCAGATAAGACCCCTACGGAAGCCCTAAGGGGGAAGAGTGAAAAACAAAAATTCTGGTGATCCATTTGCTAATTATTCTATCTCCTGTGTTTATGATTTCAAAGAAGGGGGGGGGGGGGATTTTATGCCCAGATCTTTTTCTAAATTACTCTTTTTTTCACAAATACATTTAGAAGGGGATTTTTTTGGGGGGGGGGTCAGAATCAGTGTTTGTTGTTGTAATACTAATTTCGGTCACAAGAGGCTGAAGTGTTTGACCACCTTATACTCTACATAGGACTAAAATCATTCATGTTTTCTCCCAGGTGAGTTTTAATTTCTATAACTTGCTTACACACAAACAACACATTCTTACCCCTCTTATGTTTATTCATTGCTCCTAAGCTTCAAACTAGGACGTTCTAGTTTTCATTTTTTTTTCTTCAGTTTTGGATGTGTCGGGGATGGCATGTCAACAAAACGCTCGTTACCTGCACAGTGTCTTCTAAAAAGAAACTTATGTCCTCACAAGAACATAGTTTTCGGCAACAAAACCACTTAGTTAGATTTTCGGAAAAAAGGGAGTGGTTGACGATAACTTGACTCATGTGACTAACGACTCGCGTGAGTCACGTGACCAACTAGTGACTAACGAAGACTGATGTGGCTCAACCGAGTAACGACTAATGAGTAATGACTTTTTAGTTTCACACGGGACTCTAGACGTCTCCTGGACAAAGGTCCTGTGTTTGTTTGTTTGTTTGTTTGTTTGTTTGCCTCTCAGGGCTTCCGTAGGAAGTTCCCTTTCTGGAGCAGTTTGAAATTTCCAATGCACTCCCATTGATCAGATTTCTGCCTCTATCCATGATTTAGGGATATTGAGCCTTTTTTCCCCCTTTTCTTTTTACTGTAAAAGGCACCGCAAGCTGCTCTAAAATATTCATGCACAAACTTCAGGCTAGAAAAAAATGAATGAAATTAAGTGAATTGAAGTGCAGTGAATCGTTCTGCGGTTATATTATATTTTTGGAGTGCATAAGTCATCTTTGGGCCAAATTTACTTTTTCTCCAAACCATTTTCTTAATTTCAATAAATATCACTGAATATGACTTATGTCATAGGGAATTACTTCCAGAAATGATCATAATAAAAAGGAAAAGCGTTTTGCAAAGCAATCCTTTTTAAATCAAATTACATCCTTTAAAAAGCTAATGAACCCAGAGCTAAATTATCTTCTTGAGCATTTGGATAATTTGTATAAAGTTAAGCTGACAAATCCTCAATATGTCTGGATGCAAAGTGCAATTACTTGCCAAGCTCATTATTGCACTTTTTTTATGGATAAATACAAAGAACCTTGAATCTTTGGTTGAGCTGTCACGTTTGCTCTACTGGTTCAAAATGTAACGAAAGGTGATCGCGGGACTGAAAAGGTTTCAGAAACCCAAACAATGGGCTCAGTAAACCTGTTCAGGACTGTAGAACTGGTGCACCCCAGTGTGCAAACACACACACACACACACACACACACACAGAGATATTATGCAACAACCACAGACGAGATGACATTTGAATGGGATCTCAGATGGGTATGTAGAAGTTAAACGCTCAACTGAATGAATGAAGAACAACATGGTGAGCTGCAGGGTATCATGTCAGATCCTGGCATGTTGCTACAAGCTAAATCCACAAGTATAAGTCTGTTTTTTTTTTCTCTGTCTAACCCCCCCCCCCACCCCCCTCCACCCTGATATGACCTCAATCTCCCCTTCATTTTTTCCATCTCTCCCCTTTCTTAGTAAATACTTCTCTCTGTATCTTCTTCACTCTTTTCGTTTGTATTCATCCCTCTCATGTATTACTATATGAATTATTTCAATCGAAATAAAAGTGCAACACCCCGGGCAAAAACATAATTTCTTGGGGGCTATTTTGCTTCCTTAACATGTCTTCTTTCAGACTAATGGAAAGAAAACATCCAAAATACAGATCAAAGTGTTTTACTACGTTTGTCCAGTTAAATCTGTTGATTTCTTCTAAGTTCACCAAGAGTTAGCGTTAGATTATACTGACACATAATATTTCAGAAAACTTGCATTACAAAACAGAAAAATTATCTTAATGCAAGTCATCAACTGGGGAAGTTGCATGGTGATATCCATTAGTTGATTTTTTTTCTTTTTACACTCTTCATCTGTAGTGTCTTCCAAATGTTACCAAACATATCTTTAAAATGAGTTTTTTTCTCAGACTCTGAGCCAAAGATCTCCACTTCAGAAGCTCTTACATCCACCAAACTTTTCAGTTTCATTCCAACCTACTTATCTTCCTATCTTTGTTCATATATCATTCATAGCCTTTTTTATGGCTGTTGAAAGTATTTTCTGATTTTAGAGTGATACAAAGAGATATCCCAAATTCCCTCTGTAAAAACCTTTGACTTTAAAATGTAACAAGAATGTTGAACCTAATTTAATAGATTTTGGTTCCTGAAATGTATTCAAATGTGCACATATTTGATAATAATGCCTAATTTGCACATTTAAAGATAATCTTTCTGAAAATTTGTAAAAAAAAAAAGAAGTAAGTAATCAACTGGGGAAGTTTCATGATGATATCTATTAGTTAAGTTTTTTTAAAATTTGCATCTGTAGTGTCTCCCCTTAAAATAAAATGCATCATATTCTTTTTTAATTACGAACCCCTTAATTAAATACCTTTTGAAAAGACAGAATATCCTTATTGTGAATCCTCCTGGGGTTTCTTAGCTGGTGGGACCATCGGTCCTCTCAAGTATAGAAACACAAGAACACACACACACACACACACACACACACACACACACACACTTTTTTTCCCCGGCTCTCTGCCTTCCATGCCAACACCAGCTAACGGTGGCGTGTGCAGCCCTCAACTCTTTCGTGCTTAGTCAGCTGAAAGTATGGATGCAGCGTCTGAACCAAAAAAAAAAAAAAAAAGCCTCTCTGCATTCCTGTGGCAGCATCTAAAGGAACATTTCAGTAAAAAAAAAAAAAAAAAAAGAAAGAAAAAAATCAGCCGTGCCGTCCTAATGAGATCAAGATGGATTATGAGCTGCACTCTGCAGTGAGCTGCCAGCGCCTGACACGGCCCGCCGTGTGCCGAGCTGCTGTTCCCTAGGATGTAAAAGGGCTACTTTTAATCTCATTTCTCCCCTCGTGGAAAGGCATAATAAGTAATCGTGTTACCCATCAGCCCCGACTCTGTGCTCGGGTTATGTGCATTACCGACAGTGAGAAATGATCCGTCTGAAATTTAACCCAGCACTTACCTCTAAGGAGATATATGCCAGTGGGTGGGTGTTTGTGTGTGAGGGGGGGAAGAAAAAGGGGAGGGTGCTCCAGTGAGACAGAGAGAGCGAAGTCAAAGGGCATCCGTCTGCAATTTCAAGACAAATCTCCTAAAGTCCCGCAATTCCACTTCTTCAACACACAGTGAGTCAAACAGGAATATCAAAACCTACACACGAGGAAACCATTTATATCAGATCATTGTTTTACTGTCGGCTTGCTTCTGAAGCTGTCCAACATGTTTGATTTGTCCAAGAAGACAGCTTTACTGGGCGTTAAAAACGATACAGTTTCATCAGTATTTTAAACAGTGAACAGTGGTGAACTCTTTCCTTTCATCCTCTGGAAATCCCAGCGTTAAAATAAGATTGAATCCAGGGGAGCTGCGGCAATTTAGTATTCGACTTCCACAAAGTTGGGAGGCTTGTAAGAGACACACAAATACAAATGCATGAATATATTCTAACTTTTATCCCTCATGGTTTAAGATAAAAATCAAATCATTCATGATTAATTTGATATATCCCACAAAGCAACTCAATATTATCTTCAGTTAGATTTCTTGTTCCTTTTTTTCGTGCATTTTAAAGTCCACAGACACTCAGCTGGAAGAACCTCAAACCATGGCGGGACTCTTTAAATGTAACTGTTCCTTTTGGTTTTCATAAGTTGTTGTTATTTAAGATGATGACACTTTTTTTTCCCCCTTCACCGTTTCTTTAGCACCTTTTTAAAAGTCAGCATTCTAACCGCATCCCTTACATCATTTCACCTTGATATTTAGCTTATAACTCGTGTATTTATCATGCATATCTTATTGACCCTGAGCTAAGCCAATCACAGCGTAGCATCGGCCCGCTCCAGCTCCTGGGCTCCGTTGTTTCAGATTTTTCCGGCTGGTTTTGTGGATTTCGCGCTAGTCACACTGAAACGTTGCATAATCGTGATAATTGTTATCCAAAGAGTTTGGAAGGAGATTAAAAACGTTGCGTTTCTCCCTGTGGAGCAAACATTACTACCGTAGTACATCATTAACAAGGGTTTTAATTAAATCATGAACTCTACCTGTTTCATTGATGCAATAAATATGCTATATTTGAACTCGTGTGATCAACAATGATTAAAGTGTCGGCTCATCCAACTTACAAAGAAACAAAACAAACTGTCTCGCTCGCTGTTTAGTGGTATTTGCAGATAGTTTTCAGCGTTTTGGGTTATTGGTCATAAAAACTGATGATCGTGTTGTATTTCTTGCTCAGAACTCACTGCTTCTGGAAAAAGCCATTTACTTATTTCCAATGAACATTGCCACAGCTGGAAACTCTACAAACTATATTCCATCCACCACCATTGTATAAGGGTGGAGGAATCTCAGTGACATTGATTTTAAATTGGGGAAAATTTGATTTACAACCTATTAGCTTTTGCTTTTACTGGCAACTCTTAACCTGGAAGTGAATACAGTGATGACTACATTTAGGGAACGACGGCTGAAGAATAAATGAGCGGTTTAATAATAAGTGGTGATTTTAACCGAGTGGTACTGATGAAGTGACATCTGCTCTGGATGATGCTCTAAATGATTCATGGTACCAAATTGAACTGCCTCGTCATACTTGGATCACCACCGGCTGAGTGTGATACTGAGCGATGGAAAAACTGCTACATTTTTAAAAAGGACTTACTTCTTATCGGCTCATTCCGTACATTGACGGGGTGAAAATCAAGCGCACCTCCAGTCTGTGAACACCATCCGATGAGTCAGTGGCCGATTATCGGTTGCAACCGTTTTCCATTCCCCCTCCCTCTCTCCCTCCCTGCCTCCCTCTCTCCCTCCCTCCCTCCCTACCTCCCTCTCTCACTCCCTCACTCCCCCACACCACAGTCCAGTCATCCCTTCCACATGCAGGCCCCAAACACAACTTCCCCGGCACACTCATGAAGCACAATTAACTTCTTTAGCTCCGTCTCATGAATATTCATTAGCTCAAGCAATGTTGTCATTTTGTTCAAAATGATTGCAATTGAATTAGCATAATTAAACATTATCTATGGTAATGCTGGTGGACGAGCAGCCCCGGTGAGACTCCCCAGCCGTGTTTCCATGTGTGTCAGCGCAGCAGAGAAGCATGATGGATAATATAATTATGTTTGGGAGACAATGGGAGCCCTGCGGTATGGTTATTAATGTGCTCTGTTAATAGTGACGCCCCCTACATGAATGGGCATGTCTGCTAGAGGGTTTCTGTCTCTGTGTGAGATAGAGTTTGTGTATTTCTGCATGTCTTTTCCAATCGTACATGCATGTGTGCGTGTGCGTGTGCGTGTGTGTGTGTTCGACCAATGCATCAGGCTGATACAATAAAAAAACACTTCTGATGTCAGGAAAAATTGCAATCACACTGTATTTTTTTTACGGATGCCGTCCGGAGAAATCTCCCAAAGTGTTCCTTTTCAAGTTCTTTTTTTTTTTAGGTGAACTGAAAAATCAAATGTTCATCTATGGCTTGGAGAAAACTATCTTAAAAAATGCATCGTCACAAAGCTTCAAGAGGTACTCCAGCAACGGAGTATTCCATAAAGTTAGATGACTTGTGAGAGAGTATGATTTCAAAAAGAATGGCCAGAATCGATCGGGGCCGAGGTATTCCAATTTGTAGTCGTTAGTAGTGAAGCTCCTAAAACACTGGATTCCCACATTTCCCATAATGCAACATAAATATATAATTATCTGTCCATGGCAAAGTAAAACCAATCATTCACTAAAAGGCATGACCAAAGCACACTGGTGCTCTGTCTGTAAGGAAGTAAGTGGACATTTCAAGTTTAGGCTGTATGGCATAAAGCAGTTCACATTAGGAGAGCTTTTTCTATGTGACCTTCACACTAGTAGCATAGCTCGCTAACTTCTTGCCAAACATTTTGAGTGCGTTTACACCTGTCCTTTCATGTGGTCAAGCACTATTCAATATCAATCCCATCACCCAATACATATTGCTGTGTGGAAAGGGGACATTTGAGTGGGCACTAACTTCCTTAGAGCATAAAAAAGGGATGTCTGGGTAAATAATCTCATAAACTTGATTTAAGCAATACTGACTCAGTGTTGTGTAGTTGTTCCACTTATTAAAGACAGTTAGTAAGTACTTTTGAATTTATGTATTTTCTCTGTGGCTGTGCTGTTGAGTTGTAGTTTTTAGTGTTTGTTTTACTACTTCTATCCTGCAGTTTCTGTGTTGGAGCATCCTTTAGAGACTGACCGTGTAGTAATCTAGTTTTTTTTATTGGATGTAGACAAAGATTCAGCTATTTATAGGCTGTTTTGTCATATGCTTTGTAAAACACTTTAATTAAGGCCTAGTGCTGAAACATATTAGTTAAACTGGCAAACATAGTGAAACATTCTGTCTAGCTGGTATCAAAGTTTATCAAATTAAATATGTGCTCCACACAGTCATTACATTAGTCTTTGTTTTATTCCTGCAGTTTAAGGACAAGAATACTCTTGAGAGTATCTCTGCTTTTTTTTGGCGTGGGATCACATTATGAGTTGTGCCCTTAAAAGAACTTCAAAACCGAGCGGTACCTTTTGCATGCGTTCATACTTGAATTGCTGACAGTTGGCATATCTTGAATGATCCTGTACCTCCTGTTGCAACCGGGTGAATCCCAGAATGAACCCGTCCACGAATCCACGTGTTCCTCCACGTGCATCTGGGCCTGTCTGTCTGACGAGAGCACTCCCTGAGCGCCCGAAAGCCGAGTAACTAAACAGAGAGTTTTTTTTGGTGAGTCATAAGGGTGTGCGTTTGAGTGTGTGAGTGTTCCTATCCATTCACCACAATAACACAGACCTCACAGGCCAGTGGCTCCGCGCCCAAACCCATCCATCCCGATGACAAGTGGTGTTTACATAGTGATGGTTACTTACAGACAGACAAGCTCGCAGTGGAGTTTGATCTATGTTTTATATGCAGCCGCAGTAAAAAAAAAAAAAAAAAGAAGCTGCGAGCCACAGTGGAGAGGCTGGCGACCCGGAGGCCCCAGTTCATCTTCTGATCCATTATTGACTCTCGTTTCTCTCATTACTCTCACACCAAGTACAAAAACAGAGAGTGAGAATGAGAAGATTTGTCACTGAAGCAGTTTTCAAGAGTTGTTGTAGATGAAATTGCAGTGTGTTGAAATGAGTGAGACCGTTTGATTTTAAGCAGTATAGGAGAAAGAATTGATGGCAGCTGGAAGTCACTTTTTAGAACTTCACTTCCCATAATTCCTTTTAAATTAAGGCGATAACTTTTCCTCATGGGAAGGTGCATGAATAGCAAGACATTTTAGAGACATTCAGCGTGTCGTGATAACGCATTTAAGGCTTTTTGTGTGTTGCTTTACGTCCCGTTGTTACAGTGAAAATATAAAAACATAATTGTGGGGCTTGAAAAAATTACATAAACTGGGTAGAACGAAACAAAAGTACTGAAAACGCATTACAGACATTGGTTGCCTGACTTCAAAATAACTCAACAACACTTTGGGACACGAACTACGGTCTCCTGGTTGAAAGTCCTGTCTTTGTTTCAGCCATCCGCCTCAACATAAGTAGTTATTCTCACTTTTTATACGTCACTTGCTCTGAGCGGAGCACATTCACGCCCACGCATTTACACTGCAGTCAATACAGACGACGTGGTGTAAAAGGACACGCAAAAAGATCCATTTCCATTGTTATTTTTCACGCTAAATGCAAGACATTGTCACCCCGATATGTTAAATACCGCATTTCAGCTTCAGACTATGACGGTCTACGTTCCCGTCTAGCTTTCTGGTTTGGAGTCAGCGACGGCGTGTCGATGTGCGCTCGTTACATGCACACTGACTTTTCAAAATGAAACCAGACAAACCAGTCACGTGACTAACGACTAACGTAACTAACGACTGGCCGTGAATAAATGTCGGTTTACTTTTCTTTTTTTCTTTTTTTTTTGCGCGGGATACGAACCGTGGTCTTGTGAAAGTCCTGTTTGTTCAACCCATCTGTGGACAATCTCACATTTTATACTGCGCCAGTTGCTCTGAGTGTAATAAGGACTTGTGTTTGTTTACATTGGAGTTAGTTTTAAACCCAGTACGTCGCAGACTGTCCAAGCTGGCCCATTTAATGCGTTGGGAGTGTGAACGGGTCGGCTAAATGACTTGTTAATTAATCGTCATGTCGGTCACACTCCGTTTGGTGAGAAGAGGCGGATCTGAGAGAGTAGTTTGAGCCACATTAAGGATTGCTGAAAGTTTGAGTGTAGTTGCAGCGATGAGTTTACTCTGCGTGTAAATGTCCATCGACAGGTTCATGAATGTCTTTTTTATTTTTTTTTTTTACTTTTTCTATCTTTTTTTTTTTTTTTTACAACAAAACAGAAGAAGTCAGGAAATCAACATACAAATTTGGTCCAAAACAACATTTTTTTTTTAAATTGTGGAATGTTGACCCAGCACGAACACATATCTTTGACGAAAACAGAAAATATATATATATGTATATATATATTAATAAATAACTTTTATTCTCTCACATATGAGCAAGTTATCCACTGACATATTGACTATATTAGGCTTTATTACACATCTGCAACTTCTGTTCAGTCATCTCATGTAACGCTTGTGTTTTGACACATCAGGCTAAGTCGTTAGCCTGACACGACTCCGAGCTTGTCCAAACACAGCGGATCAGACACCACTGGGCTCAATGAGTTGCCAAGAAAGACAAGATGCTCTTCTCATCATCTCGATCTCCCTAACTGGGACGCAGGATCGAAGCTGCTGGATGAGAAGATTTTTACATTAACCTCTTTTCTAGTTTTAGTTTTGAACCAACTGAAATGATTTTCAAAATAAATCATAATGAAAAAACTCCAATGATCTCACTCCGCCGGCAGATATTTTCATTTGTTGACGCTTGGATTTATTTATTTTTTTCCCTTTTTCCCGTGTGAGAACATTAGGTACAGAACACATTGATCTGATGTGATTACTTCTCATTATCGGCCTCGTTCTACCTCAAGACACGAGAAATAGAAAAGGTAGAATCATGCTGTCATTTCAAGTCATGTAATTGTCACAGTTAAGCGACTGTGGCAGCTGTGACACTTTGAAATCTCAGGTCAGGACTTTAATACCCGGCGGTCCGAAGAGAGAGGCTGTCCCGGCTCGTGGCCCGCGGCGCTCCCCCAGAGTTCACAGAGGGCGTAATAAAGGAAATTATACTAATAACTGGCGGTGGGGTATGCATTGCGGGTTATGTAATTGTACTCTCAATCAATCAATAAAGTCTTGACCTGGGAAATGAGCCCAGCATTTAGCCGGGGAGTCGGTTCCTTGGCACCTGCTGTGAGCGCTGAAATGAAAACCAGCGTGCAGAAAAGGGAAGGGGGAGGGGGAGCGGGAGGGGGAGGGAGGGGGTCTGAAGAGCGGCAGCACTGCAGAGGGTCTGTGTATGTTTAATGCGCTGACTGACAGGACTGCAGTGTGTGTTGCAATGCATGTTGGGGAAAGGGGGCAGTCATGATAGATGGCCATATGTCTCCAAAATGTGTTGCTCGCCACAGGCCATCAAGATAAAAAACCCTGCACCAAACAACACACACCGCAGATATGGCAGCTCATATGTGCACTAATTTCATTATACACATCGCACAGCCCCCAGTGACAACAAGGGTTATTATACTACACATTAGCAGCTGGATACTTAATTAGTATACTGAATTCTACTTGCCCCGTTAGGGAACATAATACACCAGAGGACAGTCGGAGTTGCTAAGTGGAGAGTCAGCACATCAGTAGAGCACTCCAGAGATGGAAAACACTGAACATGAACATGTCAAATGGAGAGAAAAAATAAAAAATAAACTTCAGATAACAGAGCAGCACATGACTCCAGGAAATGTTCTATGATTTAAAGAGGTTGTTCTTTTCTTTTCTTTTTTAAATCCAGTCAAATGTCAACGTAGACAGAGAGAACATACAGTACAGATGTGTAATACTTTCCTTTCATATATCATTAATCACGCTGTAGCATGTGAAAAACCCCACAAGGTACGTAGCTGAAATAAATATGGACTGACAGCAGTCAGATACTTAGCCACAGTCAAATGAAGTAGAACTGCAGCATTTCAACACTAATAAATGTCTGTTCAGCTTCTCTCTCTCCGGTTCATGGAAGTTTTTTTTTTTTTTTTTTTACATTTATTGTGTTTCTTTGAAAATGTTTTTATTGTCCTTTATCTATTTTATTGTTTTTTATTTTATCGTGCTCCCTCTACATATTTATTTCTCTTGCATGTTCATTAGTCTCCCATTGTTTCACTGCTTATATTTCTACCCAGCTTTTATTAGTGAGTCACCTATAAAGCACTTTGTAGTGAGCTAACTGATTTACTGTGGTGGCTCGGTCCCTGTAAAAATGCTCCGCCACACAGAAAGTGATGCTTTTATGTCTGTGGATTGTTTAAGAAGAGGAAGAAACCGGCTTGTTAGCACTATAACGAAATTAATGCTGCTATAATGCTACCGACATTTGGTTTATGTTGACCATTCTGTTGCTAGCAGTCATTGTTAAGGCCTTTACTCACCGTGAAGAATAATAATAATAATAATAATGATAATATTTTGCATCGAAACTATTCTTGCCGGCAGCGATGTGAATTTGCGAGAGTTGCAAGACTTTCTCAATAAAAGGTTTGAATGGTTATGCACACGCAGAGGACCAACTATCACGGTGACCCAAAGTCTGTCGTCAACTGTTTCGTTTTGTTAGTTCATTTAATTTAATATTATTCTATTCTATTCGTTGTATATATCGTGCATTTTTCTTATTTTCTTCTTCTTCTTATTATTCTATATTGTTCTTTTCTTACCTGTATGTAAAAATGCTGCTGTAGCGAACAAATTTCCCCTTGCGGGATTAATAAAGTATCCATCCATCAATCCATCTAAACTGTTGTTCAGCCTAAACTACTGGAAGCTGTTCTAAAGAGTTTCCTTACAGTGAAATGTTCTGAGTTAACGTGAGTTTCCCTCTGATGAAACAGTTACTCAGTGTAAACTAGAACGGGATATCGAGCATGTGCTGCCTTTTTTCAAAGTCGACTACGAAGCAGCCGTGCTGTTGGCTCGTTGTTGAACACTATAACTCACATATTGAATAGTGTGATTGGTCGATGCATTTACTCACAATGCGAAAGCTCAGAAAAAAATCAACCTTATTACTTAAAGTGAGTCGTGAAAGTGCTCGTGATGAAAAACAACAGTTTGAATAAACATACTGTCGTGCAAATAGATTGTAGAAATAAATAAAATCGCCCCGTTGTGTGAAGGAGGGGGCGGATGTGACTCGGGGTCGTCCTCCAATCAGAAGATCGGTGGCTCGATCCCCGGCTGCTCTAGTCCTTGTCAATGTGTCCTTGGGCACTAAACCCCAAATTGCCCCCAAAGCCTGTGCCATCGGTGTGTGTGTGGGTCTGAATAGATAGCCTGATGGGCAGGGGGCACCTTGCATGGTAGCTCCTGCCATCAGTGCATGAATGGGAGTGAATGGGTGAATGACTCGTAGTGTTAAAGCCCTTTGAGCGTACGCATTACAAGAACAGTCCATTTACCATTTAAAGACCTTTAAGGTGCGTTCACAGGATTTTGTATGATTATTTGCTGTGTTGCAAATGTTTGAAAATCCACTTTTCTTGTGACTGCATTGATCCATTTAACAATTATTTATATTTAAAGTATCTCATCTTTGTCTTATTTGTAATCCCCATCACCAAATTTGTTGTATTTAATCTAATTCTTTTTCGCGGTATCACTTCTGCTTCCAATAAAAAGGTCAAAGGTCGACTCCTGTCTCCAACCTTGATCAGAATTGGCTGAACAGACTCAAAAATAGACAGAAACTCTTTGTGTTTATGAAGAGAAAAGCAAAAAGAAAAGAGAACCTGGACCATCGCTGTTTCCTTCAGTCTTCACAGCAATGCTGCGTTCATAGAGTTACTTCTACATTGAAGTTTCTTTCAAAGCCAATATTTCCAAAGTCGGTATTTTATAGGTAGCTAATTTCACTTCTTCTGTCTCGGAGGGGAATTTAAGAGCTATTGTTCTGCCTCTATTAAGAACTATAATAGAGCTCTCTATAGACCTAACCTAAACTAAAAAAAAACAGGCGAGTGAGGGAGGTGTCAATCAAACAACAAAGTCCAATCAGGCAAAAAAATAAAAAGACCCATATGGATGGAAAGTGTGGGGCTTTGTGGCCTAAATAACATTTGTTTTTTGGGGGGTTTGTTTTAGTGTCAAAAAACTGTCGACATCAAATGCTCACGTCCATGTTTTTCTAAAAATCCACACGCTTCTGTAACCTTCAGGTTACAGTGTAGTCACAAGGCCAACTGGTCTCCAACCAACATTCAAGAAAAACTTCAGAGAGAAACAGTTGAAAAAGGTCAGAGCTGAAAGGCCCGGTTCAGAATGATTGTCATGGGTTTGCAGGGAGAAATCTTTCACTTCTTTATAGGTCAATGAAGTGTTTCTCTAAAAAGGTCAGAAATGTCTTTTCTCCCTTCTTTCCGTCGAAGACCCCCCCCGACTCCCCCTTTTTTGTGATCTCTGTGACACATGAAGCAGCGCTGAAAGTTTCAGCATCCACAAACCAACCGGGCCACGTTTAAACCTCGAGCCGGGCCGGAGTCTTTCGGGAGCCGATGGTGCGGAGGTACGAGCCGGGCCTCAGCGGGACGAGCCACAATGCCGCCATCACGCAATGATAATCTCTCCATCAAATAAAAGAGAGGGGGAAGAAGAAAAAAAAAGAAAGAAATCTAATAAGCATATTAACGATGAGAGAAGAGTGATTTTTAATCACAGATAAGGATTTTTATCAGCCTTTTGTGGGCATAAATCTCTTCCACACTTTAGCCCGTGTGGAAGATATTACAAACGGGAATGAGCTCGTGTGAGACGGAGTGGGGAGAGAAAGGAAAAAAAGTCAGTTCATTATGACAACATTAACTTCGAATCCATTTGTTTTCCACGCTAAAAAGGGGGACCGAAGCGGAATACAAATCCAATCGGCTCTGAATAATAATGGCATCATTAATATCATTTTAATAAAATGTATGTGTCTTTTGAATGATTCAGGGTTTTTTCCCTTTCATAATCTGGCTACCCAACCCCCCCACACGCCCCCCACCCATTCTCCATTCTCCATACAAAGAAGGCCCTAAGAGTCAACTCTGTAATTAAGACACATTAACATGTAACACCTAACAGACTGGCTCAATTACCTCAACGGCTATTAAATTATATTGGAGCGAGGCGCTGGAAACGGTGGTGTTCGTTATGGAAACTGCTATCTGCATATTTCATATCGCCTTTATGAACTAATAAAAAAAACGCAGCCAGGAAGGAAGGACTCGTATTTTTCGTACTCGAAGGGGGTTTGAATTGCCGCTTTGAACTCGGCAACATCGAGCGTTTGTCAATTTGCCAGGGTGATATGGACTCAACTGCTCCATACAGGTTTCTCTGAAGTAGAGTTGAGTTCATATTCAGTGAATGAAGCGAACACAGCCACACGGTGCGGAGACGGAGAGCGACGGCTCGTACTCCACCTCACTCGAAGGCGACAGGGCTTCGCATTGAGCGAAGGACGTGCGACATAAAGCAGACCATTTAAAATCCCTTTGCACACAACACGAGCATTCAGCCTCCTGTGCGTGTCCGGGCAGCACAGCTACAATTCTTCATCTGTGTGAAAGAGATGGAGGTTGTCCAGCGGTGCCATACGGTTACGCAATGGGAATATTGTTATGCACTTGAAATTAAATGTGTGTGGCAGACAGTTTCCCTGGAACACTCACACTGCAATTTGGGGTTTGAAGCATATCTGAGAAGCCTCAGACTGTGGTGTCCACACAGTGAGGAGAGTGGACATGTTTAAGTCATCGCTGCACTTTAATAAAGCTTCAGGTCATTATTTTCCTGTGCTGTGGCGCCCCCTGCTGGATGCTTATCTCACCGTGGCGTACACCGGTGGTAGTCAACCATTGACTTTGGGCTTGTGACCCCCTGAAAACAAAGTCACCGCTTCTTCAGTTCAAGGGATTTTTCCAGAAGAAGTAACAATCATGTAATTTAATTAGTACAGATCCAAAGATATCCCGCTTCCCTTTACCAGGTGTAAGGAGAGCAGATCATTGTCATCATTACTCTTCAGAAAATTGTAGAAAAGAGAAGATGTTTCACTTCCCGACATCACTGAGCCCCGAAGAAAAGCATTCAGAGGGAAAAGTTTGGGGTTAAAAATAACCTTTGTTTTGTTTTAGTTTTTTTTTTACTAATAACTCAACAAATCAAACTCTTTTTGCCAAGAGCAACTTTTGATTTCCAAATAGACTTTAGATTAATTTAAAACACATACTGTAAGCAACTTGTTAATTACAGTTTTTTTCAAATGCTATTAACTCTTCTAAAAATTATATTTTTGAAAGTTTACACAGCTCTCTGCACATGCCAACTGCATCCTGATGTACTAAATATAAAACACTTGTCTATACAGCCTTTGGCATTTTCATTTGTTTTAATTTGCATGCTGTAAATATAGATTATGGACACAAACGCAATAGGGAATCAAACAAATGTGTTCATTCTCAACACTTTCTCTTATAATAGTATCAGAAACAGTAACTAAGGCGAGACTCTACATCATCATATCATGCACTGGTTCTAGCTAACTGCTCCTTCTTTCAGACCAGAGCATAGAAAACATCAAAAGTACACATTTAGGTGTTTATTTTACTAATACTGTCTATTTGCGTCTGTAGATTTCACCAAAGGTTAACATTAGAAAATTATTAATTTGCATGTTTAAACATACAATTTCATTAAAAAAACAAAAACATTTGTCTTCATGTAAGTAATCAACTGAGGAAATTTCATGATGATATCTGTAAGTTCATTTTTTTTACCCCATTCCCATGTATTGACTTTTAAATGAAGATGACATGACTTTATTTACAATTACGGTATTGCACTGTAAAACTAAATACAGTGTATTGCAATTACAGTCTTCTAACTCGTCCTCCAAAATTGGCCTCCATTGTTGTGCACACCAAAGAACAAACCTGAATCCTATTTCTAGTGTTCAAGCTCTGATTTCTAAGAGCTCTCATTGGTTACAGGTGTTTCCCATGTGTACTCTGGGGGCAGGTGAGTCATAATTGAGTGTGTGGTATTTCAATGGCAGTGTTTAGCAAAAATGCAGGTTTTAAGTTTTGAATGACGTGTCTACTGTAGATAATCGGGTTGCTAAAATTTAATTTAATTTTTTTTTTTATAATTTCACACTTAGTGTAAAGCAGACAATGTGCTTATTGTTGAGTACACCTGGTCAAGGCTACACGAGTTAGTGGTTTCAATAACTGTACCACAATTACCAGCTTGTGTTTCTTGACAATTCCAAAAGACTGTAAAATAATGTTAAAGGGCAACATTATTGCAGCGTTCATGGCTCCAATCATATTTCCACTCAATGGCCATGAGAGGGCAGCACTAAACCAGAATATGAAAATTCTTTCAGGTAACAAAATATTCCACAACACTCTCTGCACAATAACGAAAGGTAAGAAAATATTGTTCCAGTCCTGGTTATATCCATCCATATGTTCATCACAAATCAATCCCTTTTACTTTTACAACATCTGAACTGACCTACCGTTGTTTTACAATCCTGAGTCACCTCAATGGAAAACCCATCGAGTGATTCACAGGGCTGACGTGGAGAGAGTCAACATGACATTGCTTTGGAAGTGAGACGGGTCACCTCACCCCGTCGTTTTAAAAAATAACAATAAAAAAGAGTTTTGTATTGAGCACAAGAATAAATCAGTCGTTAGAACCCGTCTGCCCTTTTTCCACCCGTCAGGTCAAACTGTTAAATCATTACCAGACAGATAACCCATGCAACTAATAAACTCCAAACTCTTCAGACTAAAGAAAAACAAAGCAGATGTATTAACTGATTCCAGAGTTCAGATATTTGTGTCATTTGATCCTTTTTTTTTAAAACTACACATACATTACATCTGCCGAAATGTTTTTTTTCTCACCCAATACATCAGTAGACCTGCGTCGTATATCATCTACTATGTCTCTGAGGCTGCTATAATTACCAAATTATCCCCAAATTTCCTCCCGGCTCACTGTTGAGGTGACTCGACTCTTAGACGGCACAAAAACGGGATACGCACCGATATACTGAACAAATAAACTGATTTATTAACCGATGAATAATCAAAACAAGGCAAAACAAATAGATGGGAGGAATATGCAAAGTCAGCATAAAAGGGAAATAAATCAAAGAGCCACAATGCAAAGATTGTATCGATGAGAAAAACAATGCTGCTGATCACTCTCCACCAGGTCTGCAACTCTGGAGAGAGAAAACACACAGCAGCAGCACAGCCACCAAGCAGAAGGGCCACGACACACACACACACACACACACACACACACACACACACACACACACACACACACACACACACACACAAAGTTAGTGTTTCTTTAAAGTATCTGGTAGAAAAAAAACACCACGAGCAATTTGCAGTATCTTGGATGAAATTAGGAATAAATATGCAACCCACACACACTTTTCTATCTATATTACATTAAAACTGCTGCGACGTGATCTATCATGATGTCATTCTGTGAGATTTAGTACCTCGCCGCTGCAGTTAAAGGCAGCATCATCAATCATTTCGACTGAGTAGTGACAACATATTTCTCCAGCTTCTGGGGGGAAAGTTGGAAAATCAAGTAATAGTGAATCTTGTTGAGGAAGTATATGGAATCATCATCATCATCATCACCTTGTCAACGTTTCCATCCAGCACAGCAGGCACATGCCAAGAGTGTGACTGTGTGTGTGTCACTGTGTGTGTGTGTGTGTGTGTGTGTGTGTGTGTGTGTGTGTGTGTGTGTGTGTGTGTGTGTGAGAGAGAGAGAGGGAGAGGGAGGAGATATAACGACAAAAAACAAAGTATATTTTTTATAGAAATGACTGGCAAAGACTCTAAAGCTACAACACAAAAAGCAACAGCACAAAAGAAAATAAGAGAAATACGTCATACCATGAATAAAGTAGGAACTTCCCCAAGAAGTTAAGAAAGAAAGAAAGAAAGAAGTCACAAAGCAGAAAGAAAGACGAGGGGAAGCCTGCAAGGCCTCGTGCTGCGTCTGTCAGCTTCCGTTTGAAAGGTGGCTCAGCTCGGCTAAATGGCTCTAAGGAACGAGCTGGGGGGGTCTCAGGTGGGCTGTGTGTTAACCATTGTCTGGCTGACTGGTGAGAACACACTGGCTGACTGGTGAGAACCCACTGGCTGACTGGTGAGAACACACCGGCTGACTGGTCTGGGTGCCAGCCAAACGCCATCCATCACACGGCCCCACAGAGAAACACACATCCTCCTCCGGCCGAGCTTCTCACTATAAATCTATCAGACGCTAAAGACATCCAGAGACACAGAGTAAGTGTGTGTGTGTGTGTGTGTGTGTGTGTGTGTGTGTGTGTGTGTGTATGTGTGTATATGTGTGTGTGAGAGCAGACTGTATGTCTCAATAGGGCTCCGTCTCTATTTATATTCATTTACCTTCCATGGTGCTTTTCGACACAAGCGTTTCAGGCCCGTGTCGGGCCCCGAGCGCTGTCCACATACCTCGTCTAGCGAGTGAGCGAGTAAGAAGACTCAGAGCCACAGCAGCCGTGTCATCGTTTTTTCCATCAACTCGTTTGGAGCGAATAAACTATCGTTTTGTCAGGAGGAAAAGGAGCAGAGGTTGCAAACCGGAAACGAAACGAGTCAGCTCGGCCATCTTAAAAACATCCCACCCACCCACGAGAGAGAAATGGAGAGGGCTCTTCGGGAATTTGTTTCAATAAGGCAAGTTGTCCCGGTTCTTTCATCACAGCGAGTGTTGGTCATGTCGTCGAGAGACAGAGACGAGCATTTGCACGCCAACAGCAGATCGGTCATGTGGTTTTTTAATGTTCGCTATGTCAGAATTGATTTGGCAAAGGTGTTTCCATAACCTGTTTAGCGCATCAACTCTTTTTCGACAAAGGCAAAAAAAACCACCTCAGCACTTTCTTTCGCAGTTGAGGAAGTTTTATTGACTGTTGCCAGCTTTTCTGACGCCACACTTCAAAATGCGCATTCAAAAAAATAAATGAACGGAAACAAAGCTCATAACAAGTTTGCATTGTTATTACTTGCTTATATGACTTAAATCACAAACTTAATCTCAGATCGTAAAAATAAAAAATTCATTGTGTTGTTGAGAAGTTTGTTGTTTCCAAGACAACCTGTTCTCAGTGTCTCAGTTTGACTTTCTTGGATTTCACCTTTAAAGAACAACGACAACATTTCTCCTCCATATAGTTGACAACAAAGAAGAATCCTTGACACAAGCAGATTGGGCCTACATAATATATGTGATATCAACATAATGTGTTGGGGGGAAAAAAAACACGTTTTGTCAAAATTCATTGTGTTTTGGAACTCCGAAAAGTTTTATTTGCTTTTTTTCTTTTCCCAAATGTTTATAATTACATCAAATTCACCAACTCCATTGCTGATATTGTGGGATGCTGGCTGCATGGATAATCCGCAAATGCTGCTGCAGGTACTTAAAAGTCCAAAAAAGATCAAGAAGTGGCTCTCTAGAGTGAAGTCATTCATATTTCCCTGATTAGTGGCAATCACAGTCTCATCAGTTTGTTTCTGAACAAGAAGCCCCGAAAACAAGCTGCCAAAAAAAAGAAGAAAAAACAGCCTTTTCCTCACAAGAACCACGATAGTTCTTCTTTTGACCCGACAAATAACCCTGCTGATGTGTCCCTCGGGAGCTTCCGTCCACCGAGTATAGATGGAGCGAGACCTGGCTGTAGAAACTGCAGTTGCCAAATTAAAAGCTAGCGCTGGAGGTCATCCAACACAGAGGCACATAGAAAGAAGCCCGGAGGTACTGCTGTGTGGTAAGTTCCACCGGTTGCTTAGCCTTTTGACCGATCCATTTACTCCTAAGGTCTGGTTGTTAATTACAGCATTACTGCGATGGCAAAAGGTCACAGCGGAACAGCCACCGGAGCTCCGGCTGAGACGAGAAGACTGCTACTTTCGGTCACCGGGTCAATAGAGCCGTCAGTGATAAAAATACCACTTGATCGATGGGTTCAAGGTGATGGGATCTGCTCTGAGATCACAAAGACGGGTTCCAGCTGTCGGATGCCGGAGCAGCTCTCGGCAAAATGAAACTGGCTGGGAGCTCGATGGTTAGTGGGGGAAAAATGAAAACTGTTGAGGATTCTTCTGTGGCCATAAAGGTTCCTTTAGAGCCACACTTTGGTAAATATTAGAGATCTGTGAATGGGTAGAGTGGTCAGTGATGCCTGGTGAGATGGAGCACTCACCCAGGGTCAGTGCTGGTGAAGAGACCTTTATCTGGGACATTTTCAAAGCTTCGTATGAAAAAAAGGTTAACAAGACGAATCAAATATTTCACTTTCATTGTCACGTGAATGCCATAATGATACTCAATGAGGAGGTAAAGTACACTTAAATAGATAAAAATATATTAAAGTGTGGGAAAATACCCAAAATATGATACTTGCTTTGTCACATTGACCTCTACTTGGGTTGAAAAACTGGTGATGTGTGTAAAAAAAAAATGGAAAACAATCTTCAACTTCCAACTTTAGTTGTCCTCGAGGGCCTTTGGTTTTGCAGCCGATCGAGGCCCATTTTAAAGAAACTCAAACAATTGAGGTGAAATTTATTTTCACCAGATGACTCAGCAATCATCTGCCTTGCTGAACGCTTATGGAGCGTCACAGAATCCACAAAATAAGCAATATTCAACATGCGTTTGATATTTCAATGCTCTCTGCAATCTCTGCTTTGCAAGTTCAACAGGTTTAATTCAAATAAGTTTTTGTGGCACCATTGCATTAAAAACGCGCATATTTCTGGAATTTCTGGTCGGAAATACGGCAAGAAAGAAAGAGAAAAAAAAAAGTTTTCCAAACTGGGATCCAACTTGGAAGAAGACGGCCGCAATTAGGAAGTTATAATTAAGTTGACAGTCACATCCTCTAATTGCTAACCAGAAACAACACAACTTCAAACTTGTGCCAGACATGAGGGAAATTTGTCCTTTCCTTGATTTTGTTTAGAATCTCGCTGCACACATACGCCCTGCCCACTTCACATAGTGTTTACTCGGCTAACCAACCCTGAGTGAAAACCCAACCCGAGCAAAACAACTTTCTGCCAGCCTGCAATCTTCAGCGTCTCATGTGGTTTCGGGCCGCGCGGCTAGCTCCGGGGCTAACGGGGCATGCTAGGCTGCAGAAGGCGCAAGAAAGGAGTGTGTGCCCGCGGGCGCTTATAATTAGAAAATGTTCCGCTCGCTCGCAATTACAAGGCCCTCCGCAGAGTGTTATTAAAGACTCATTTCGCCTGGCTGTGCCCCTGAAATGGCTCCCATGTGGTGTTTGTTTGCTTTTTGCTACATGGCTGGCGCGGACAGCGCAGTTTATACCGCCAGCGGGAGGCGGCTCTCGTCGAGATGTTAACCTGAGGATTGGCTTTCTTCAGCACGGAGGGCAAAAAAGGGGGTCACCAAGAGGCTGTCACAGAAAATTAAGCATGGTTACATTACGTGTATACATGCTCATGAAGGCCATTCTTTTTTCAACACTCAAGTCAACATCCATTTAGTGTGTCTTTCCCCTCTTTCTAGACACAACACATGAAAACAACAGCTTCATTATTTGTCGTTTCCCTTCTCTAATCCATCAGTGGCTTTCTGGAAACAAATCGAACTGAGACATATCTTGTTCTCAAATGAATGCTGTTATATTTTTGTTTGTTTTTTGTTTTGTTTTGATCCAGATCTTTGTCCCATGGCCATGTAAAAATAATCTGTATTCAGTAATTATGCAGAGAATGACTACTGAGGTTAGGACTGGCCTTGTCCCTGTCCTGAGGAGGGAGGCCTGTCTCGTCGGTGGCCGTCCAGGGAAAGTAAGAATGTCGTCTTTCTGTCTGTGCCCTGCGGTCAAGAGTCTATGTAAAAGATTGTGGTGAGGCTTTTTCTTTGACATACTCCACCTTTACACTTGCAGGAATTGGAGAAATTACCTCAATAATTGAATTATGGTAGAATTATGATAATCTGTCCAACATTTTAAAAGAAGAAAAAAAAAGTTTCGCATCACTCCTACATCTTTTTGTTATGTGCTGGAGATGACCACAGATGTAAGGTCATTAACGGTTTCTCCAATGGTTCCTACCCAAGCTTCAAGAGTAATTTCCATTTTAAAAAGAATCCAAACAAAATCCCAGCCGAGTGTTGCCAATTCTTTTCCAATGAAAGTCGCTCAAGCTAGCGAGAAAGTACTGACATCTTAATCACTATTATGAATGTGAACAACAAACATGGCTATTGTTATTACTCTCAGCTGTTAAGATAGCAGATTTGATTTATTGACTTCTGTTGGGATGTATTGAGAATTTCAACAAATAACAAAATTGTTTCTAAAATACATTACCAACGTTAGCTTTAAGATAAAGCTGGATAATTCTGTTTTCAACATTTTTGACTCTGCTTTTTTTTAAAGTCTTGAACTGTTTTTTTTTTTTTTAAATCAGTGTACCGGGGAACATTTTTATTTTGAATTTGTCTTAACATGAAGCACTCCATGTTCAGTTTTGGGTAAGAAAAAAAAATCCCAGAAGAAACACAGTATCACTGTATCAAAAAAAGATGATCCTGAAAAACATTCCATTTTGAAAATGACAAATAACAAGAGTGACATGACTTGGCGTTAAGCAACAATGTGTGTGTGCGTGTTTCCCTACATTGTGTAGGGGTTAGGGTTAAGATCAGAAGCCCTAAATGGGTTAAACAACCAATATTTGTCGACAACGCTCACAGCACACTGCACAATCACTGTAGTTACACGTGTACTTTGGAATAAAACATTTGAAGGCTAAAAAGACGCTCCATGTCGTGGTTACCCAAACCGGGACCTGTCCAGTCAAGTGTATCGATTTAGGACTTAAATTATGGTTAAAACTCTCAAGAAGTCTCAAACTGCCAAAAATAGGAAACTCAATCATCCCCTGCCACATTTTGCAGCGAGACAACTCGGTAACCAACCCATGCTCTACTTTTTGGGCCTGTCGCCCATAAATCCGTCACTTTTCAGTCAGCATTTTTTTTGCGAAAGCCTCAATCCGACCCACGGAGCGGCAGCCCGGTGCTCTGACATTTATACACCCTGTGTGCCTGTCAGCAGTCACAGCTTAATCCAGGGAGGTGATAATGGAGCCTCCAGCTCTCGGCCTGTGAAAGGAATCACCATAAAGTGTTTCCCTCCGGGGGCCCCGAGAAAATTCATGGGTACGGATCCTATCATTTCCCCTCCCGTTTAATGTCTTCAGCAGAGCAATCTGTCGTTCATTAACTCACGCACTTGTTTATTATGGAATAAATCTGGAGCTTAGACATCCGACCGGATATAGGATTTCAACACAAAAAAAACAGGGCTCCCTTTGCAAAGCAAGTGAGAGCAAAAATTTTGTTTCGCAGGGCCATAAACTTTCATGATGTGGCATTCACGGTGTGATTTACATTTTCTGATTTCAGTTCTGGATAATAACCTGTGTGCAAAAAATCTTTCACACAGAACTTTTATTTTAAAATATTTGAATCGACCCACTAGAGGGTGCTGTATGACAATACAAAGGTGAATATAAAAAGTGCACGCTGTGGGTCTTCCCTACGGTCTGAAGTCCTGCCGTTGTTCGGGCCGTTACCCCTGACATGATACTGATTTGCAGTCGATGCAGACGTCCCACTTGCGGATGAGCCGTCTAACATCGCCGGCCTCAGTGTTGATGCTCCTCTGTCCCGTAGCAGCAGCATCTGTTTTCTCTCTCCACGCTGGCCGTCGAGGGTCACAGTCTGCACAGTGCAGGATTGTTTTGTCCCACTGTGGACCTTCACAGGGCAGTGGGAAAGAGTGAGTCAGTGCAGCGGAAGCAGAGGGGAGTGTTGGGGCTCCCTCCCGGTTTCTCTGCACTTGAGTGTAGAGTAGGTGTGTGTGCTTTAAAAAAAAAAAAAACGCCATACTATCGTTTGAGTATGAACTTATTATTTAAACCTATATTTAGCAGGCAGAGTTGCATTTTCCACAGAAAAAGTTGCTGACTTCTGTCCAGAACAACCTCATAGGATGTGTTCACTGAGCAGCTGCAGTCGGGGCTTCAGTGTCTAACCCAGGGGCCCCGCAGTGTTGACGGAGGGACGAGTGCTGCTCTTTTCTCACCCACATTTAACTATTTGTATTTGTAAGAGGCAAAAACAACGAGATGAAAATTGAAAATGAAATAGGGAGAAGAAGAGCAACTTAGAACGGAAGAAAATGCAACAAAAAGGATTAAAAGAGTTAAACATAAGAGCATCATCGGGTAAAGTGACACAAGTTAAGTTCGTAAAAAAAAAGGCTAACTTTAAAGCATGAAAGGAAACTGTTGGCAGCTCTACGACAACAATCAGGGGCGTGGCCTATTAGTGCCTAAAGAGTCATCAATACAATTTGAGAATATAGGCCATTCAAGCAAATGGAACAACAATGAGTGAAATGTGTTGCTCTTGAACAGTTACGGTAAAAAGCTGTAGACACGGGAGAGACATTTTGCCGGTAAACAAGATATATTACAATATTCAGGGCTTGACGTAATTATTGCCACGTTTCCAAGTTTTTCTAACTGGTTTGATCTTAGAAATGTTCCTGAGTTGACCAAAAAAAAACAAAAAAAAAGCCCGAGCTACTAATTGAATATGTTTCTCAGAAGAAAAAAAAGACCCAAACTGACAATGAATTACTCCTGTGCTGTGCTCCAAAAATAGAAATTCCCATTAGAGACGATCAAGAGATGATCAGTGCACGCTCGGTTACGTAGTTTCTACTTGTGGAACCCGTTCTCATCACAGCTCGTCAAATGAAGCTTGGTGAACGTTGTGAAGTCAAACCAAAACACTTGCTTAGGTTTAGGCAACATAAACACTTCATGGTTGGGCTCAAAATAAGTATGTAAACTATGTAAGTACATAAACCACGTCACGAGCATCATTAATTTAACTTCAACATAACTCAACGACACGACCACGGGTCTCCTGGTTTAAAGTCCTGTGTTTGTTTGACTCATCCGTCCTGTGTGTTTTTTTTTTTTTTTTGGGTCATTATAGAAATGTCATCACATCTCCGGAGCGTGACATCAGATGGGTTCACGTCGTAGTAACTTGACAATGAGGACGGGCCGGCGGAACGTTCAGTGGCTTCTTTTGGTTACCGCGAGTTTATTTTGTGGCAAATTATAAAATATGAATAGATTAGAGAGAAAATGAACGAGTCCTTTGACACTACACGCACGCCAGCTTCTTCACGACGTACTGGACCGTCTGCGTGGAAGTGCCTGTGCCGACCCTAAAAATGTCAAAAGCATTGACCAGCGCACAGTGATGAAGGTGGGAACTATGGTGCGAACGGAAAGAGGACTGAGGCCTTCATCGGAGCTGAAGTGGACCTGGAACAGAACCGAGTCCTCTTTAAAATGAACTGGAAATATGAACGCAAAAAGAACCGAGGATTATAAAATTGGATGGTGTGACACGGCTAACATGACGGCGTCCTCGATTTTGGACTGTCTGGTTGAATTTGACGCATTTTTTGAGGAACCAGAGAGAACCGAAAGTTGAACTCTACGCAAAAGCTCTGCAAATTCACTTCCCCTCGCTCAGCAAATCCACCAACCGCGGTGATTCCTTCAATGTGAACCGATTTTGCTCCGAAATGTTGGCGTTTTAAATGCTGTCATAAAAAGTCATAAATGCTGTGAAGAGAAGCACTGAACTGTCTCTCGGTGTAATAAATCAGAACAATTGTAACTGCAATGATCCAAAACCTGAGAGGTGTATATGCAGTCTGCAAAATGACATTCAAATATGGCTGCTGAGGTAATAAAACTGGCGAGAACCTGAATGACATTTCTGCCTCATCGCTGCTCTGACTTTGGCGCAAACCCTTAGTTGTAAATAATGCATGCGTCTTTGTGACAGGTGTAGTCTTCGCTCTGTGGTGAGCTGAGGAAGTCACACGGCATTGATCCTGGGATGGGGAACTCTGTGATGGGTATTAGCATGGAAATGGATGATATTCCCTCCCTCTGAGATCTGCTGCATCTCTCACACACACACACACACACACACACACACACACACACACACACACACACACACACACACACACACGATCTCTGCCTCCCCATCCTCCTCTTGTTCTCCCCACCAGTCCGGCTCCCTGCCTGGGTCTTATTTTCATTGCCAGGCGCAGCCAGCGGCCTCCGCTTCCTTTAACAGCTCGCTGCTGTGAAAACATGGAGCGAGGAGAGCTGAACTATGTGGGACGCTGAACAGAAGAGCATAAGGGGAGCACATTTGACATTGAAGATGTTAATGTGTGTTTTAACTGACATTTGTTTTGTATCTTTGAAAAATCATGAAGTGAAAAGAGCACACATAATTGTGTAAATGGAGGCGGCCATTGCTCATTGGGTGGAGCAGATCCTCCTTCAACCATTCAACGTATCCTCATACAATAATTCGTATGATATCATACAAAAATGTTCCCATTTTCTATGCATTTTACTACGAAAGTCCAATAAGGCAACATGTGTCAATTTCTGTCCATTACATGCACAGTCTTTTTTTTTTTTTTTTTTTTTAAAGAAACAACTTCGTTAGTTTAAAGCAACTAAAGTACTGAGTTAGGTTTCGAAAATATCGTTAACTACTTAGTTGGGTTCGGGAAGAGACTGTGGTTTGGGTTAAAATAATCAACGTTCTCTTTTCACGTGGGACATGAACAACGGTCTCCTGGGTGAAAGACGGTAAAAAGGTTTTTGTTTGACCCGTCCGCCCTCACTTCCGACTTTATACTTATTAGTTTCACGATTATGTGGAGAACATAAGAACTGAATTTGTGGGATTTCTTCGTAATCACAGCGCATTCATTTTCGTAGGTATACCTACAAAACCTGTTTAGGTCAAAGTGTCCTTGAGCGAGGGACTGAACCCCAAGTTGCTTCCCCGTCCCAGTGGCCCCTCTGCTACTACATGCTTATGATGAATTTAATGCAGAGGTCAAATTTCATGTATAGATTAAGACAATTGAGATGAAGTTTTAAATGACCTTTACAAACCCTTGCTGCCAAACGACATCAACACTTGTATCGTCATCAAAAGACCCCGTCCGTTGAAATCAAGTATTTAGGACACCACACAATACTGCATCACTTGTTTCTTTACATGTTGTTACTGCACATAGAAGGAAGCTGTTTTCATGTTCAGTACGATGTGAGCACACGGCAGGATTTGCCACATTTGTCACATGCCTCAAGAACCGCCCAGCAGAGACAAACCAATCAGCCTGGAGCTGCAGGACCTGGTATGAAACCCACCGGACCAGCAAGGAACTCTGGGAGGATGCCTGCTGGAATACAGGAAGCTTCAAGGTGGACGGGAGGAGCTTTTATTAATGGATTTGGTCTCGCTGGGCCCGTCCTGTCGGGCCTTGTGTTGAGGCTAAATGGGAAGCCGACTGCTGAGCCTTCCAATGTTGAAATGAAAAATGTTTCATGTGCTTTTTGGAGGTAAGCAACGAAAGGAGATTTGTAGTATCTTGAATCTTGCTTTATTCCACGGGAATACAGCCTGATTTAAATTTAGCCAGCGTGACCAACTGGTTTGAAGAAATCAGGTGCTCAGATTGATACGCCTTCAAAATGGTTTGGAGTAATTACATCGAATCAAATTATAGACGCATCTAAAATTGGTATCATATAGTGTAGCAGATGAGATTACACTTTTTTTTTTTAGAATGACTGCTCATTTTTAATAACCAGTGGGAAAAGACTAAACCTTGTTATTTTCTAAGGAATTAAGAAAACAGTTAAAAAAAAGTAAAGCTTTACGTTTTGAGTTCAGAAAGAAAAAAAAAATTACATTTCTGAGCAACCCCCAATGCAATATTGTCTTTAATGTTGCCATACATTTAGTTATTGCTTCCTGTCTAACTTAAAGAGGCATACTATATGGCACATTAAGAAAAACAACAGATGCAGAGGAACAAACGCCCTTCTGTTTGCCCAGAGAGTGGTTTCATCATGGCAGGTCCTCCTTCAGTGACAGCTGGGGATCAGGTGAACTGTAAAACACCCAATTGTTCTTTAACCACCTTGTTCCAGAGCGATCAATTGTCCACTTAGCCCCGTGGCAAGATTACTCCCTTCAGTGTCGCTAACACCTGTAATTACAGTCGACTCACCTGTCCTGTACATGACAGGTTTTAATGTGCAGGGCTTTAATCTGCTGGGGTGATTAAAAAAACACTGAAGTAAAAAAAAAAAAAAAAAGAACCTGAAGTGATAAAACCACCGCTTATTTTTCCTTTGAAAACAGTGTCTGTGCCCGGTTCAGTGGGACATGTGACAATGGTGCTACAGTCCCATTCATCTTTACGCATCGTTTTGCATACATGTCCACAAAAGTGCAGAACATTGTTTCCACAATTAAATTATAGCGATCAACCGCTTAAATTGAATCGATTGGGACAGAATCATTCCTATACAAATGATGTTTAAATAATAGTAGTGTTTATTTTTTCACTTTTCATACATGACAACATATAGAAAGATTTGACAAAACCTCCGATCTGAAAAATGCCCTTTTTTGGAGAATACAAAAAGAAACTTGTTGTTTTCTTGCAGAATGGATAGGGTTATTCCTCACTTTTCCTGGATCATTTTGCAGATAGGAGGTTTTGCACTTTGGCCGATATGTTATTATTATATAAGGCATTGATGGCTAAGATTCATTTTTTCAAGCCTGTTATGTATGTGTATATAAATGTAGAAATGCACTGAAACCACCGCCAAGCTGTGGCTGCGTATCCTACTTTCACTACTGATGTGAACTACAGTTGTCTATATATTAAATAAAGTAGTACTGAACTGTATTATGGTGCATTTGAATCATACACGGTACAGTCATTTGAAAAAAAACAGCTGAATAAAATTCTGTAAATAACAAAGCTGTTGGTGTCTCATTACTTTATGTTCACATAATAAATGTCAATTAGTTGTTACTCTGCATGAGTAACTAACCCTAACCCAATTTCAAAAAAATCTATTATAATAATCATCCGCTTCTATTGATCAATTTGACCCATGTGGTCACGAGAGGTTTCCAATCCAGAGATCCCTCAACTCTTTCTACCTTGCATCATTTCTTTGATGAAATCAGGGCCTGGATAACTTTCCTTCTGTCCATATTTTCTATAAATAGTTCAATCAGACGCTAGATCTTGATTCCCAGTTTTCTAGCGTATAGTTAGATGTGAGTTTAGGTTCCTGGTTGCACCTCGGACGTCGAGCTAGTCCCATTATTTCCAGTTATGACATATTGCTTTAGTTATGCCTCTTTCTATCCCCATGACAGTCGACTAAATTATTTAATAGGAACACGTCACCCAGTTCAACTGTGGCGCTCATTTAAGTTGGACAACCGTGGAGCTCCATGGCACAGAGGGAGGATATCCTTGAAGCCATGAAGCATTAGCACGATTACAGTTGGTTAAACATTCCGCATTGTTAACTATTACTCTCCAGCGACACAATACTACCCCACTGACTTCACTGCACTGGCATCTTATTAGAATCAGGACTTTTTTGTGTTTTGCTTCAACACTCTTATGTGTCTTTCAGTTTAAAATTCATGCAAATATCTTTTTTTCCCTGTCTACAGCTTTAATATTGATATAAAGTTTAAGTTACTAAGGGTACTACTTGACTATGTTCTCTTAAAAAAACAAAACTAATGAAATGAAAAATGAACATCAATTGAAGAAGAAAAAAATGTTCTAAGATGTGTTTAGTCAGTGAAGGTGTATGTGCAGGAATCCACGCACATAACAAACACGGACACAATACATTCCTCATCCCGACATGTGTTGCTGTGTTTGGCCCCGACATGCTGCGTGTTAAGTGTCCAGCTGACAGTCCTGTGTGAGCCGTGCACACAAAGTGGGGACAGAGACGTTTCAGGCCAGGCGGAGTCGGTCCTCGGCGCCACCGCGCTCACGGAGATGGATCCCGGGCGTCACGCTGCATTTGTTCTAGGAGGGTTATGATTTGGCAGCTTCTCGTGACAGCAAGAGGACCGCTGGCACCGGACCCCCGGCTCTCTAACCACAATGCTGCCAGCGCCGGGGCGCAGGCCTTCATTCAGTTAATACCCTGGCACCGCTGTCGCCTCGCCAACAGGCCATGAGACGTATTAGGTCTCCTGCTTATGTAGATGGCAGGGAATGATAAAACGCTGCACTCTTCTGGTTATATAACTGTGTTGGCATGTGGAGGCAGATTGACAATCAAAGCTCCCAAATGATCCACACTCAGGAATATATAGCAAAGAGAGTTTGGCAGTCAGAGACGGACATGCAGTACAGAAAGTATTTCAAAGTCTGCACAGCACAATCCACTTTCCAGTAGATTCAGTGAGTTATAAACTTTCAGGTAAACATTTATGTTGACAAGAAACTCTGCAGAAGTTCCACTTTCCTACGAAAAGTTCCTCAATTTTATGTCAACATGTCAATTTCATATGGTCCTTTCAAAATATACTTCCGTCTTCACTGGAACCTCAGTTAAGGTTTAGGCAACAAAACTACTTTTTTAGGTTCAGGAATAGATCGTTGTTTTGGTTAAAATGACTGGAATTACTGGAGTTATGTTACAAAAACATCAACGTTGGCTTCTCGTTTCACAAGGGGAATGAACAGCGGTCTCCTGGCTGAAAGATCGCTCATCAATCTCGGTTATCTTGGTATGAGTTGCAGAGTGTTGGAGATATTGGCCATGGCGATGTCTGCCATTTCTCAAAAATAGTGGAATTAAATGACACTTGGCTTGTGGTGCTCAAAGCTCCAAAAGAACAGCAATGTCTCTTTCCAGAAACCATAACCCGGTTACTCAAGAAAGTCCACAGAGCTTGTTGTGAGTTCATGTAGGAACTACTTTCTACCTAACCACACCTGCCAACAGGCTCAGTTTTATACTGATGCCTCTATGACTTACGTGAGAAAACAAGACCAACAGTGTGAAGAATTGCTGTTTCTATAAACTTATGCTTAATGCTCGTCATCGGTGCCACCGGGTCAGATTCCAGCAAAATCAGACGAAATCTTGCAGGTCTACCAGAAACTTCTGCAGCTCGGACCCCAGCAGGGCCTGTGGGTGCCAACACCGCCACCTAGCTGCTGGAGGCCCAGGCCGTATTGCTGGGCCCACTAGAAGGAAGAGAGGTACACGAGAACCAGAACTAGGACTGTGCGGGGAAGACTATCAGACACTGCAATAAAATTACAGGTTTTCTTCAGGGAATCTCGTACGTTCAAACACTACCACAAAATCAACACAAAATGAAAGTTCCTCGTAGTAGCTTTCACTCAAAACCATGATATACATCCTCGAAAATATTCACCTGAAGCAAATATTCAGCTGACTTTAGTTTCTTTACTTTCTGCATGGCACAGTATTTGTATAATGATTGCAACACACAGTGAACATCTTTGTAGCTCCGCACAGACCATATTATTACAGCTTGTAAATTCTTACTATTTGGTCGTTGCTAATCAAGAAAAAGCAGAAGTCATCTTTCTGAAATTAAAGTTCAAACCAAACAAACAAGTTGGCACCATGGCGAGAGAAAGCTTTTATCGAACACTGACTTCCATCGCTTTCTGCCGTAGCTGTTTGTTTCGAAGGAAGAAGCGGAAAGTGTTGCTCCAAGTGTGCTGCTCCACTGTCCAGGACTCTTGATGGTTGGCTGAGTTAACAAATGCGTCTACGGTTGGCGGGAGACACTTCAGATAAACATGGACTCGGTGTTGTTCCTTTGCCATCCTAAGTTGCTCGAGGTACACAGGAAGTAGCCTGGTTTATGTCCTCCTTATTGAATACCTCATTCAGGAATGGCAACATGAAGGAAGTGCTTGGTTGCGTTTACATACCCAGATGACAAATGGGTAGGAGAAGGTTCACAGGAACGAAGAGGGTGTAATAAGTCATGCTTTGCCAGTGACTGTGTGCCAGGTTAAGCTGCAGGAAGCCAAAGGACGGATGCAGGAGATGATGAGACTTACATGGATAATTTCAATAATGGACTCTAAAAAATAGAGTAGGAAAACGCGTAGACGCTTTGTAAAGTCCTTTTTCCAACAAAAAGAAAAGAAACTCACTTCTTCGCTAATCATTTGTTTTTGTTTTTTTAGACTTCCTGGCAATTGGTGTCCTATTAAACTCCCTACAGTGTCAATTAGTAGACTCTCTATATGAAGTCCTTCAGAGGTTGCTATTTTCACCATATAAAGTGCCTTTGGGTACCTAAACAAAAAATAATAATCCTTATTATTTAATATTATGCCAGCAGGTTACATGGTATGTCCTTTGATAATTTAACTGTGAATGCTGATAACAACGGAATGTGTCTTATAGCTCTGTAGCTTGGGGCACCCAGTGATGCACTCAGCTGTGAGCTTAAGGAAAGACAGAAAGCTTGGCCGTACTCAGACAGACAGTCTACGGTGCTGATGCTGGGTGATCAGGCAGAAACACAAGTTCATTTTCTCTCATTTAGCAAAATGGGGAATCCCCAATATTTTTTTTCAGAAATGTCATAAAGTGCTAACTGCTGTATTGTACGTATTACAAATCACCTGTCAATCAGTGTGGTTGGTCCTGTTATGTCTTCTTTGAAATTTTATTTCGAGGACAGCTCAGTATTTGTATTGCTGGTCAGTGTTTATGTCTCTTATTCTCAGTATTATTCTCTAATTTTGCATAATTATGTATCAAATTTGGTCAATTAGCAGAGGATTTTGTCCAAACCAAGGTACAAATGAGAAACAATTCAAGCCATAGATAAAGTAACAAAGGCTTCCAAAACCAAAAAGGCCAAAACACATTCAGTCTAAGATATTTTTTGCCAAAGAAATGGACAGTTATGGTTCATATACAGTTAGATTTTTGGATGAATATTTGCTGGTTGAGGGAACTCAAATATTAAAGAAGAAAAGGAAAGTCAGGCTGAAAACTGACAATCGACTACTCATGTTCAAGTCCAAAAAGTCCGAAAGGAGTTAGAAAAGAAAAACGTGTCCATTGACCGCCATCAAAGGTTCTGCTGCTCACAGCCAAACAGGCTACTCTTGGCTGCGGCTGGAAACTCACCACTTCCTGTGCAAGTCCACAGCTATAATGTTGCATTAGTCGTTTGACTTAAACTGGTGAAACAGCCCTTTATCTTGGTGAAACTCGACATGGCAGAACAAACCGGTGACATCCAACTGCTTCCTTGCGTCTGAACATACAGTGCTGACAGTCATGCATTTGCCACTAATCAAATCACTCCATATGAATCAATGAAGGCGGGATAAGGTCAAAGGGGAATTCTTCTGCCACATAGCTGGCCCACACAAGCAGCTCACACACACATACACACAAGACTGCCATACAGTCTTGATATGTAAATGCACACACACACAGAAACACACAAACAGAGAGTACACTGAGCAATGAACATCTACACACACCTACACACACACACACACACACACACAAATGCATTTCTTGAGCAGCAGCAGCAGCTGCTCAAGGGGATGCGGTGTGTGTATGTGTGCATCCACACAGCTCTCCACATTTCTCCCATTTCCCAATATTAGCGCAGAGCGGGAAGTCCATCTGTTAATAATGCACTCAGCAAATGAGAGATAGCCACCGCTTCGACATCCAATACGCAGGAAATGTGAACAGCTGCCGTGTGCTGAAGAGGTGCTTTCACCGCACGGACGTGTTGGGGGGCTACTCCTTCCTCTCAGCCTGTTCCTGTATTATTAGGCCTTCTGTTGCTGTGGCCGGACACACACTCTCACACACACACACTGAGGAACACATGCAGGAATCCGGGCGCATGCTGACATATGGAACACGCAAAAACAGGCATGTATAGATTAAAAGATCAAGTTCTCCCCATATCTTTACTATCACGGACTCATACAAAGCTCCATTGCTACAGCTACCCCAAACCTGTGGTCCCTCCCATTCACCTCTACCACTGGATACCATCCTTAGATGCACGGAGCTCACCTGCATTAAGAAATCCCCTTTTCTTCTTGTCTGAAATCTGCAGGTTCTGACTGGATCACACTTAGCTGCAAACGTCTTTTGTTATAAGATACCAACAGAAGGGTGTTTCCAGAGACCGTTTCTTGACTTTTTGATGAAAACAAAAAGGATACAATGTAGAAGAAAGATGGATCCTTTTTGTGTGACGCTAATATTGGTACTCAGAACAAGACTTCATTTCGGTGGTATTGATATTTGGCCCTTCCCTGGACGTGGCTAGATTTTTCTAAGTTTTTGCTACTAGAAGACACCTGCTAGTCACTCTGTAGCAGGAACCTCAATTAAAGACGTGTTTCCACCAAGCAGTCCGGATCAGTTTGTCACACATTAGAACGGTTATTTTTACGTTCCCACTGGCAAAAGTTGTGGGTGGCACCAATAGAACCACTCTATTCTTGGTAGGATCCAAGTGAGCTGAGCCGATTCTGGAAAGTGGAGTTTAATCACTGCAGACCACTGATTGGACAGAGAGACAGCCTGCATTTACTCGCCATTTTTAAATAGTCTATTTTTATTCAATCGACCCAGATTTTTGAAAATGGCAGCATGAAAACTAGGGCTTAGACAGCGCTGTACAATTGACAAAGTGCAAACATTTCCCTGTTTCGTTGCTGTTGAAAGGATTCATCGAGTGTCCTATTAAATACGACTTCATGACAGTTTCGCATGGCGACGCTACAGCGATCAGCTGAGTATCCCACCTACACTGAGGGGGTACCATCTGCATTGGAAACACGGCATAGAGTTAGTATAAAGTTAGTCGTGTCAAGCACAGCCGTACCAAGCCGTGGGAACACGGCATTAAGATGCTGTGCTGGAAATTTGCTTTTCATTTTTCATATTTGACATATGGAACAGTTAACCCCACACTCACTGATCCTTCCAGAATGGACCCTCCTTCTGCTTTTACCCCACTCCATCGGTATTTTCCAAATGACATGGAGGTGTCTGTGTTTTGTCATAATTTCCGGCAGGTTGTAAAGTGAATAAAAACTTTCCTAAACAGCAGCTAGTGCTTCGTCCAGAGACAGCTGTACTGATCAACACTACTTTTTTTCTCATCCATTTGCTGGGCTTTGGTATTTAAACATTACAAGGGCGTCCAGGTCGGTAAACACCAATGGGCGGTGTGCAGTTTACTGACTGTCAGGATTTTCCAAACCTCATTACACACATACAAACACAAGCCTAGGGCAGGATAAATTCTACATCTAATCTCATCAAGTGGACGTACATTACAACAGAATTTCCTCCCTCGCCGTCAACTCACAGTACAATCCACAGCTGCCTGTATTTTTCTGATGAATAACCCCACTCAGGCCTTTCCAGAGTAGTGTGTGTGTGTACTCACTCTAACTCAAGCTAAATACTCGTGAGTGTTTAGACCTTCACATGCAAAACTCTTCACAGTCCTCTCTTACGTCCTGCTACTCCTGCAGCGAGGAGATTCATGGTTGTTTAGTTTGTGGTCACACATCAGCAGGATCTGTCAGCACTGTGGATGATAAACTAATCGCTTCAGCCTCGTCCTCTCTGGGCTTTCCCTCCGTGTGTGTGTGTGTGTGTGTGTGTGTGTGTGTGTGTGTGTGTGTGTGTGTGTGTGTGTGTGTGAGAGCGTACATTCACATGGGAGGTATCTTTGCATTTTTCAGTGTCCTGTGGCAGCATGTTGTGTCTTTGTATGTTTCTCCGAGCATGTCCTGTCTCTCTATGTGTCGGAGTTACCTAAATCGTTATGTGTGTGTCTGAGAATGTGTGTGTGTGGCGTCACGTGGGTATTCAGCCCATTACCTCCTACCAACCTGGCAACCCAGCTAGCAACCCTGCCATGCAGTGAATGAGCCAGCCGGCCTGTAATGTTTGCGGTGAACCTCAGGAAGGAAATGATACTGGAGTTGGACTTGTTGATAAAACACTTCTTCATCAGGTCTCATAAGCTCTGATGCTGTGTGTGTGTGTGTGTGTGTGTGTGTGTGTGTGTCCAGCCAGTTGTGGTAGAGTGTTTCCTGTATGCGTGAATGCTCGTCCTGTGTACATGGCTTTCCTCCACATGTTTGTGCGTGCATGTGTGTAAATATATATCTGCCGTTGTGTAGGTATTTGCGGGTTAGTGTTTCCTGTACGTGTGAATATGCGTGTTATGTGTTAAGTGTTTCATCCACGTGTATACACAGCTCTCTATGTGTGTGTGTGTATGTTAGCCTCTAGTTCCCCTGCTGATCCCCTTTGCTTCCTGAATCAAACAGCCCACTGGATTCCTCACATAAATCTGCTGGGTGAGTAAAAGTGAACCTAAATAAAATGGTTGCTTCCTCGGGTGGAAGAAGGGATTCGTTGGCGTTAAGGGATGCATAAGTCGCACACAGGAAGAGGAACACAGACAGGAAAGGGAGGGGGTGACATATAGGGATGCATTCATTCACTCCCTGACTTGTGGAATTTTCAGCGCTGGGGAATTTAGCAGATTGAGGGAGTGTATGTCTCCTGTGTATGTGTATGTGGGAGTGTGTGTGTGTCAGTAATCAATATAGGTCCACACCAAGACGAATACGCTCATTATTTATTATAGTTGCTTACTGAAAGAGATATTGAGAAGTTTTAGTTTGCTGTACTATAAGATTAACTGATTTGGATGTAAGTAGTAATATAACGATGGAGAAAATACTCCATCAGATGAAAAAGTTAAAGTAAACAAGTTATGATATAATGTAGTTAAAGATTTTTAAATGTAAAAGCATAATTCATAATAGCCCTTGTGTAAATGTTATAATCACAAAATGTAATGAAATCATCTAAATTGAATGTACAACTTTTGAGGGTTTTATGCATTAAAATCTGATTGAGTCATTCAACAACTACTTTCAATTGGGGTGTTTTCAGCATCCATTATTTACTAATTCTTATTTACATGCACATAACAGGTGTATCCCAGAGTTCCCTGCTGGAGCCACTTCTTCCTTTCATCTGTTCTAATGCTCTGTTCGACCATATGCAGATGATACTGCCATTTATATTTCTAAACCTCACTGACTACAAAGTCAAATTGCAACTTACAATCCATCTATTTTCTAATAAACTACTGCTCAATAAAACAAATTCTTACGTTCCGGTCTTTGGTACGAGACAGGGCCTGAAAATAAAATCTAATAATCCAATCATAAGATAAGTTCGTAATGATGGTACTTCTCTGCATCGTTGAAAATGATTAAATACTTGGGTTTATGGCTCGACTCCCGAGTTTACGTTCAAACCTCACACTGATCACGTTCTCCACAAAATTTGATTTGGAATCAGTGTTTTATTTTGATCTAGAAACTGTTTTACACTTAGTGTCTGAAAGAAAATTGCATCCTAATTTATTACCATTATTTGACGATGCCAGTGTTCAAATGCATCCAAAACTATCCTAAATAATTGGAAAGACAGCGTTCTTGTTTATGGCTCACTCAGACTGGAAAACTTGTCTTCAAACTTTAACATCATTTCCCATGTTTAGTCAGGAGTTGTCTTCTTATTTGTAGGTAAATTGTACATGTTTCAGATAATGCTATGCTATAAAATATACAGTGTAATCTCATATTTTAACTGGGCAAACATTTGTTCATGGCCTCTCTGTGGCCCTAATTTGTGTTCATCAATGTACTCTTCTTTCTGAAGTTTGTGTGTTTAATGTCTTAGTTGTAGTGTGTAATACCATTACACATTTTTATACATGACATACAAGGTTCAAAACTTTTTTTCCCCTACCAATGTCAACTCTTCTCCTTCCTCAAAGCACCATCTGATATAGATTTCAAGCCGAACAATAGCTCACAAAGCGCAATTCACCGCATAAAACCAGATATAGCACCCCGACAGTAGCCTGCTTGTCTTCCTCTGTGTTTACATGCTGGCTTCCTGTGTCCCAGTTAATCAGTGGGATCTGGGTGTCTGCCTGGCTCAACGTTGGATAGACGGAATAGACTAAACTCCTGGAGGAGAGAGCCTCTGTGTTATTCATAATCACAGTCGTGCAATAACAAACTACCATCCTAAATTATACAAAGGGCCAGACTAGCTGCTCATTATCTGGCGTGGAGAGGAGAGGCGACATTACTGCATGGAGGAAAAATGTCTCCAACCTTCATTCACATTTCTCCTAAACAGTAAATAACAAAGCTTCTTGCACATTTATCTTTACTTTGAGACAACTTTTGCACAGTTTACAAGCTCCCCAAACAATCTGCTGCCTGTCTTCTCACAACAGCACCTCCGAATGTCAAATATTTCAAGATAATCTCTTGAATCTCAGTGACTCCTGTGCTGCCTATCTTAATTTAGTCTTTCACCAGTGTCCAGTTGTTTCCTCCCTCGATGATTTCTCAGGCAGACAAAAATAATGGCTCCCACTGATCTTGGCTTTGTGCTGAGATTTGTCTTGCAGATTCCACTGCTGATTATTTAGTGTTGAGGAGGTCAGGGCGTGTGTCTGCTTGTCTGCCTTCGCTAAACTGTGTGGCATTTTTTCGTTTGCTTATTGTCTCTTCCTTGTGTACGTCTGTGCGTATCTCGATAAGGATCTCCCATCATTCCACACTTTGTTTATTTGAGATGAAGGCTTCCTGTGTTTGTGGGGGGCATTGGGTTCTTCTCTATATAGAGATGTGGTACCTTCCAGGGCAGATCTGCAGAATATTTATTATGTGTTCGAACTAATGACACAATCAGAGTTCACGGATGGTTATTGGCAGGTCATGTTTTCTGTCAATAAAACATTCCTGTGTGTGATAACAGCAAACTGCAAAAATAATGTGCATTAAAACCTTTTTGAAACCTGAAAGTTGTATATTTTCAAAGAAAGTAGGGAAAAAGCTGCTTTCATTGACCTTGTTACAATCTTTTCTTTCAGTACAAAGTAATTGCATTGGCTCAGATGGACTGTATTCTCAGTAATGATCTCAATATTCTTACTGGGATCGAGACAAAATTAATGTAACAATTCCATGAAGCTAAACTGATTAACATTTAGACTTTGTTTTTCTTGGAAATATGAAAAGCGGTGATATGTTTGTTTAAAAAGTCAAGACTAAATATTTTCAACATTGTGGTAATGGGAGGGAAACAAAACAAGCCCTGTCATCGTATTTATTTAAATGTATTTACTTCTCTGTGTTGCTTGATGTTCCTGTATTGTATTTGCAAATTACTGCATCTACATATTACTCCACTATACCATTACAACAATACACCAACAATGTATGCTGTGCTATAAGATGTTTAAGTTTGTGTTTGCTGTGCTATAAGATTAACTGATTTGGATGGTTTACTTGGGTCTAATTAGTAATATAACAATGGAGAAAAAAAACTCCATTACAGGAAAGTATGAATAAAATGTAGTTAAAGATCAAAAATACTACAAATTCAGTATAGCCTTTGTGTAAATGTGGTTATAACACAAAATGGAATGAAATTTCTGAAATTTAACATGCATTAAAACCAGAATAAGTCATTTACCAACTACTGTTCTCTACATTGACATTGTGTTACATGGGATACCCTTAAAAAGTAAATACACATGTGACCATTAAAGCTTCAGTGCACCCACACAGGTGTTTCCAGTTATTCTGTCTGATTAGACCTCTGCTCAGGTTGAAGGTGGGCCAAAGCTTCAATGGTCACAAATGTTCATCTACCAGTAAGAATGATACAGGTGTAATTTGTGTCGCCCTAACATGAGCAACACATTTAACTGGAGACTCAGGAAGATGTCAATAAATTACTGTCTGTACTTGCCCACACAGTCCTGGGAAGAGGTCTAATCAGCCAGATGTGTGGGTGTTCAGAGCCTTGAAAGGTTTCAATAGTTGCACCCAAAACCCAATGATGAGTCCCAAAAGATGAGCTGAGTGACTGTTTCCAAAGTTCTGTCATTTCTGTACTTTTTTTATTGATAGTATTGTGCAAGTATGCATGCATTTATTTATTTTTCCAAAAATGTGTGTGCGTGTGTAATGACTAAATGAAACATGTTGTCAGTACATTTGAGGAGGCCCATCAGTGAAGGGTGGCAAACAACCTATCGTTAGCTTATAACAGTAAATGTCTTAAAGAAATGAGCTAAAAGCAATTTGGTGAATTTGACATTTAAAAGAGAAAAAAGAAAGTACAACACCACATTTAGAGTAATGTAGATGAGTCAATTTTCCAGTCACTCACTGGCACTCTCTCACTAACTTAAGCACACACACACACACACACACACACACACACACACACTCCAAATTCTCTAAATCAACATTTCTTTTTAACCTGACGATGACATCCATTAGGGGAACTCTCAGAGCTAAAGCCTCCCTTGGTTGATCCTGACATCCATTTTACTTTCAGCTCAGGTATGTGGCACTCCACACAGGGTTGTTAAAGAGGTTTCATAAGTGTGGTGGTTTTCAGCTACCCTCTCGTCGCGCTCCGCTGCTTCTTTGTGTGCAGCTGCCTGAGAGGGAAGCTGCGATGGAGGGAAAACCTGAGAGAGGGGTGGAGGCGAGGGGGTCAGCTCTCAACCACTTCAACACAATCAACAGAAAGCTCTCACTACTGCTGCTCTCAGACAAGAACCCTCCTCGGCACACACACAGACCAAACACAATAAGTAATCCCTCTGCTAAAAAAGGAGAAATTAATCTGTCGCTAAATTTGATTCCTGTTTCCAAGCATCTAAAAAAAGTGGGCTGTTATGTTCTTTTCTGAATCACTTTTTGACTCTAAAAATAAAATCTCAAATGTGAATTCTCTTTTGTAACAGTATGAGCAGTATACCGTCGTCATTATGTATGTGGTTGTTAGTGCATGTGTACATTAATCAACAGTATGACTTGAACATTTACAGTTTTCTTGTTATTGTTGCCTATAATGTTTTTTTAATAAACCTTTGCTTTCACTCTCATTTATTGTATCTCATCTTTTTATCAACAAATCCTGAATTAAACTTGTCGGAAGTGTGTTTAGCTGCACAGCTACTGAATGCAGAGAGGGGAGAGTATATAGAACACTCGTGAATTTATCAGAGTACAAAGAATAAAATACTTCTTTTTTTTTTATTCACAATCCTACAGATGGAGACTGAGTGAACAGAGATCAATAACCTGGATTAAGTGATGATAAAAGCAAGCGATGGTTTAAACCAGCGGTATGCACACAAACCAAACAGGCCTGTAGACACAGCAAGAGTACAAATTGAAAGTGAAGTCGTATTTGCAGCTTACCTATTTGTGCATGCGTGAACAGATGCACTGTGCAGCCAGCTCAGTTTCAAGATGTCAACGCATACCGTGAGCACGTGAAGTCGTGCATTTGTGAGCCCGCGTGTCGAGCTGAGGCTCCTATCTGCGCCGCTGTGCCCATGCGGCGCTGCTGTGTGCATGCCTTTCGGCTCTGCTCGCATCCTGTTTATCTTCCAGCAGAACCTGTTGCGAGCAGCTCACTAATTGCCATGGGACGGTGCCAGGCACTCCAGTGACAGATGTTTCAGCTGGATGGTGGCTAATGAAGATCAGCTGGAAAACATCCATCGGACATATCCTCTGGAGGGCTTCCCATGATTCATTATGCCTGCATTTATGCCAGAGGCCACTGGATCCACATTATCAGCCAGCACAGATCCCAGTAAATGTGAAGGCTAAGCCATGCAATGAGCTGAAGGCTCCTTATTTAGATGATTAGTGTGTTATTGACACATTCTGTATTCAGTGGAGGCATTATTGTCTTTTAATTAGCCGGTCATTGTTGCTATTGGTTTTCCAGTAAATACCCTCTGGCAGTTTAGCATTTAATTTGAACTGCTGGAGGAGATAAAAGTGGTTTTATTTCCAGACTGTTTTAGAAAACACTGGCTGACTGGAAAGTGTCACTAAAAGTTGTCATCCATTATGTTTTTTTTATTTAATAAATATGATTATTATGTCCATCTGTAGTGTGAATTGTATCGAAACACAGAGAAAATGTGGTCTCCACAGTCTGCTGTGACAAAACGGTGACCAAGTTTTTTATTGTTTACCTCACACTGAACTGCAAGCAAACATAGTTTGTTGGTGCAAACCAGATTGATGTGAAACACGTCATACTCACTGAGTGAAATGTGGGATATGTAACTAAGTGTCTGGCTTACTCCAGGAGTCAGCATCAGGCAGACGAAGATTGTTGTTTTGTAATTTCAACACATTTAGTCTGGTGCTGTGTACTCAAGGTTGGAATGTACTTTTCTATTAGTGGAAATGCTTTAGAAATACCATTTATATCGTCCACGAAAGGGAAATGCAACATGTATTATTATTTTTCTATAATTCAGTTGTTTTTAATTCGATATCACAATCCCACAGCGACACAAAAATGGAGAATGCAGCGTGAGAGTTTAAAAATAATTTAATAAAACAAACACAATTGGAAAAAAATCAGACAGTGACTTGGATACTTTGTCAGTATTTCACATTCTTTTCTGGTGGCGGATATTTAAATTTATTTTTGAATTGTCCAGGCTTTTACAAATGAAACTTAATATTCAGTCTCCTTCTGAAACACACTCCATCTCAGGCATTCATAATCACCTTACTGAAAGGAAATCTTACTAAAACACACATTTATGACATAGATTCACTGCCTCTTCCCCCCCACCCCTTTTCAAACCAGCTCATTAGTCCTCATTATGATCACCCGTGGTTAGCGAGGTGACGACGCAGCCATACAGACTGCACTCAAACCGGACAGCTTCAATAACTGTCAAAGCTCCACGAGCGGGGCATGTATGCTAATCACCCCAGAGAATACAGCCAATTGATTCTAATTGGTTTGCTTCCAATGGCGGAGAGGCGGCCAAGGGGTTACTCTCAAGGTTCGGCTGAATGGAGGCAGGTCTAATCCAGCACACAATGAGGCATATGGGACTGTGTCTTTTGCAAATCTGTGGACAGAATAAGCACTAAAGCCTGAGGTTCCCTTCTCTAAAGGGGCTTACGCTGAATGGCCGGGAGTGGCCTGGGAGCCTGGACGCATAATCGACGCGCTGCCTTCCTGCTGCTGTGTAAAACATGAATGAATTAATTATGGGGTGGTAAAAAAAAATAAACAGATGTGGATAGACGGATGGATGCAGAGATAGCGAGACGGATACACTTTGAGGTTATGAAATAGGTTCAGGTTTGAATGTAGTTGTCAAAATTCTACTACGTCAGTCGAAAAAATTTGATTTCAAAACAGAAGGATCATTCCATTCGGGCTGTATAGGGAATGTCTGATTTTACACCGAATTGCTTGGCTTCTCCCAATAACTCATGATAAATAGCCTATTTTGGTATAAATATCAGTCTTATTAATAATGCTGTTAAGAAAAATTGGAATTTAACTCATGTGCTTTCAATCAATCTCCTTAGTGTGTATGAATAAATCATGACGAAACACTTGCATTGTCCAAATTTGCGCGACCATCGGAGCAGCATCTTGGCGAAAAACAACGACATAATGGTACTCTTTCAAAATCAAAGAATGTGTTTATTAATCACAGCACTCACATTAGAACGTAGCACTATCAGGGTGCTACACGTGTTTTTGAATTAATGAGCGATTCTCTAAATCAGCCGAGGGAAGCGCAGTCTGTCCCTCCGTCGTTTCCCTTCTGTCTGTGCGTTGCAGCAGGGGGGGGGGCAAAATGGAATTAGGGCGGAAAGTTCAATTTACAACCACGAAAAGCAAGCAGGCTTCACCGTGTCTGTTGCTCTGTTTCACCTCCCTGGACAAAGCAGATATACACACAACAAACAGCGCAGTCCATTATTCTAAAACAACAGGTAAGTGATACACAAGTATCACCAGCCAATCATGTTGTTGTTTTTTGTATTTCTATGGATAAATGAAGCTTGAGTAGAGAAAAACAAACAAAAAAAACACATGATTTGACAATAATAGTCCAATCGGATTGGTCAAGTCTTGCCTATGTGACCCCTAGCTGCTACTATAAAGACGTATAATATAAAGTCTACATACTCAAGGTTTTAATGTTGGCACCAATGTGGAACCATCTAAATTTTGAGAATTCAGACCGTGTGCAAAGACACATGGTGCTGCATTAGTCTGAGCATGTTCCTGCAGATCCTGGTGAGAAGAGCGAATACATACTGAGGCCCAGGTCAAACTCCAGGACACTGTACAGTGGTTTAAAAGAATACAACTTTGACCTGTTAGATAATCGTTTCACTCATTTATTTTAAGGAGAGTGCACATTGATAAACGTTGCTGTCCCTGCACTGAAGCTGGCCATTCGAAAAAAAGAATAAAAGAATGCATAGTGCTTGAAAGATAAACAGACAAATTAGCACAATGCTACACATGACAAGATGAAGCTAACATGAATGAGGATGGTTGATGTTGTCAAGGCTCTGGTTCATGTTGGACCACCGCTTTTTACAAAATGTCATCCTGATGTGTCGAATAGTTGTAGAGGTAGATCAGTCTAGACCAGACATTCATGGTCCCTAGAGGATGAATCTTATCTTTTCCTCCGACACCACCATGAGAGTTCATGTTTGTGGTATTGAGAACTGTTATATTACACAAATAAATGCCCCCTTGGGAGGAATTGGGAAGGATTTCATTGACAAAAATATGTTTTTTGATGCAGTGCTACTGTCGGTCTGAACAAAGCCTGACTCTTGCCATTGCCAGAAACCTGAAGGCTTTACTTTTCACCATTTACTCTGGCAGAGCAGACCCTTTATTCTGTTTTCTGCCATCATGCAGTCCAGTATTTTCTGGACAATCAATTTGAATCTGTTGGCTTACACTGTAAAAATACCAATGCATTTAATGTCTGCATTTCACAAATCTATCATATGTACAGGTAAAAAGTGTGAAGAAAGTAAAAATGCAGGACATAGAACCTTTAAATATTCATACAGCTCCTTCGGTCCGTGTCCATACAGATGTTATCCCACCACCTATACACCAAAATCCATAATGACCTCATTCATGCCGATTCCAAAAGAGAGCGAAGCCAAGCCGAATTCTCCCAGTTTGTCCATTGTCAGGGGGCTATTAGTGCTCTGGTTTCCTGGTCACATTTGAAGAGCCGGTATTGGTTTTCACTGGAACCCTGGCCTCTGCAGTGCAGGTGCCCCACAGATTTAGTTTCATGCCCTTTATGCGAAGCACTTGCCATCTGCTTGATCTGACTTTGTAGGCAGGTTGGATGCTTGTGAGAGAAATCTTCTGCTCAACTTTCAGATTTGTGTGTGTGTGTGTGTGTGTGTGTGTGTGTGTGTGTGTGTTATTTGAAAGCAAGGGGAGAGAGAGCGCGCGAGAGAGAAAAAATCAGGAAATTGTGAGTTTCACTACAGGACAAAAGAGACAAAAAAATAAGAAATCTTATGGTCGCATCATTTTGTTCAACTGTTTTGACCCAAAAAAAAAGATCCGTGTAAACAAAGTCACAGAGAAACTATTTCAGAAGTACATTTCTCTGAGTGCTATTCCGTGCACCCCCTTCCTATCACCTACTTGAAAACATCCCCCAGATGACAAAAAAAACAACAACTCAGCACTCCGACAGTCAGAAGACAGAACAATCTTTGGATGAAGATCACGCAAGACAGTTCTTCTAGGGTGAGGAATTTAAAGCATCCAGCGATGTGTACAGCGTCAAGCGGAGCGCCTGGGGGGGGCGAGATGGATGCCAATCTCCCTGCTGTTTTGTCACGCTGTACCTCCTGTCAGCAGACAAAGCCGCCATAGATACAGCTCGCGTATGGAGACTGACACTTGCTCGCTGTGGGACTTGGGTAAACACAACACGCACCTGTATGATTGACGCCGAGGCGCTTTTGCCTCGGTTGCCTCTGCGAACCACACGCGTGTGGCAGAAGTGTGCAATGTACAGAAACCTGCACTGTCTCGAGGAGAAGTCTGACTCAAAGGATGTTTCACGGGGGGATCATCAACTTCTTCATGTGCTGCGGAGACGACGACAATGACGATGATGATGATCAGCTCCGGTTTACCCCCATGAGGAGCGGATCATTGCATCTCAGCCGATGGTTGTCGGTGTCCCACGTCGGTGTGAACGCAAAAGAAACGCAAGTTACAGTAAACTACAGGCATGATGAATCCCACAGAATCCCTCGGTACCAGCGTGGCCTGGATTGTATCAGCTGAATATATTCTTGCAGGTTTCTACCTGATCAGCTGGCAAAGAATTTGTATCCGTGACATCCAGGGTTTGAATTGGGCCGGGGACCTTTGCAGCATGTCATTTGTCTTCCTCTACTCTGTCCATCGCCCCTCCAGCTCCCCATCTCCGCCCAGTCTCTGCAGATTCATCAGCTCATCATTCTATCAGCCTCATCAGCCTCCAGTGCCTGGGCTCAACGGGGGGATTCATCTTGTTGCTTCTTAGGGCAGATGCCCCTCGATTACAAATCTCCCTGTAGAGTCCAAGCGCCCAAAGACTCTGTCAAGACTTTCTCATCACATACCATCTGCTATGAATAAACACTTCTTAACTTGACCTGATTGAAATGGTTTAGTCCTGAAGTGCCACTGATGCAAACAGGTTATTGGTTTTCTGGCTACATGTCATCTGTAAACCTATGTTGCAGGAATACTTCTAAAGTTTCAGGTGTGGACAGGTTATTTCAAGTTATAGATACAATATTTAGTTGAAGAAAACAACAACAAAATGCTTCTTAGTGATACATTTTGACACTGGGGTTTAACACTGACTGTACTAAAACAACAGTGGTGGTAGAAGCAGTCAGGTTGGTTGAGCTGAAAGTGAGTTTCATTTAGTATAGTTGCTGTAGTAATAATCAAAACTTAACAGGAGGAGGCAGTCCAAGTCCAAGAAGAAGAGATAAGGAGGTAAGTAATTAGAATATAACTTATAGGGACAGAGAGAAATACATATGTGAAAGTGAAAGGTCCCCAAAGTGAGCAGAAGTTAAATGCAGAAATGCAGAAAAATGATGAGGAGAGCATTCAGAAAATATCTACAATGTAATTGGAGTCTTTTGTTGAAACAAAGGCTAACTTAATCATCAATTTAGCTTTGAGCTCGGTGAGAATATATATTATCACTGCATCGTACTGAACAGCTCCATTCAACTCTACTCGCTTCTTTTTCCATTATCTAAAGATGTGGATGGTACAAGATACATGGTGCTTTTTTTTTTGGTACCACCTTGGTTGAGGTTCCGAGCGAGCTGAGCCGATCCTAGAAGGCGGAGTTAAAACTCTGCAGGCCACTGATTGGTCAAAGAGAATCTTCACTGGCACGACACGATATCCTGCACAAACCCGCCATTTTTAAATCTCCAATATACCGTCAATAATGGCCGCATTCTTTTTATTCACTGGACCCAGATTAAAAAAATGTCAGCCCCACAACTACTACAATTGACAAAGTGCAGGATTCAACGAGTGTCGCTATGAAGAGGAAGTTTTCACTACGGCAAACAGCTGAGAATCCCACCAACATTGCAGTGGAAATGAAATTTAAAAAAGGAGCTGGTATCAAAAGTCGAGTTGAACCAAACCATACAGTGGAAATGAAGCATTAGTTCTTCCGCCCATGTAAGCACATTCAAGTAACTTGTCTCTCGTTCTTTTCTGACAAAATTTGGGTCAGGAAATATGGAAAGATTTAGAAAATCAAGTCTGATTTAAAGCAGTTAGTAAGAAGCATAAATAAACTCCGAATCAGTGACAATTTTGTTCTATTTATGCTGAAACTTTAGGTTTAGCTTACACAGCACTCAGCTTTCCAATGTGAAAAGAGAAATGAGTTTAAAACTTTGAAAGACTTGTAACATCAATGTTTTTTTTTTGTGTCATCTTGTGCGGAGAAAGCTAATATTGGATTCAGACAGCTGATGCACGAGGGCCCGGTGGCTGCAGACAGTTTGCAGTTGTGTGCCACATTTCAGTGCATGTTGCAGAGTCCGAAAGAGAAGCTGCTACTTCACCACGCCACAGCCCGGCGCATAGCAACCATGTGTTTTTCAGTTTGCATCCTTCTGGAGATGACACAAACTGTCGAACATATGTGCGAAAGGTGCGCACGGCGATAGATTTTAAACGTCGCACGCAACCGCGAAAAGCTAAAGCAGCGTGGGAAACGCCAGGGCAAACACACATGGCCATTGCATTTTCAGTCTGAGGGAAGCAACTTGTCAACTTTGGAATGTTGATGCAAAAACAAATGTCAGCACTAATTGCTTCTACTTTTGGACGAAAACATCGAGATTATGGCCAGTGTGAGAGACGTAAATCAAGACAAGTTTGGCCGGTCGGTGTGAGTTTGTGTGTAGGCGTTCAGCTCTCAGTTTGTGGGTGCATGTACTAGCACAGGTACAGTGTGTGTTTTGCCAGTGTCTGCTCATCTCTGGGGATGTTGCATCTCCTGAGGACCCACACAGTCTCAAAGTCTTAAAGTAAACACACTCTAGCTCAGGTTCAGGTAGGGTTCCAGTGTGGCGTCCAACAAAAACAGAGACAGACTTTACTCCTGTTCCACCTGGGAACACTTCGCCGTGAACCACATGGCTACTCGTAACGACTTTGTCTCAACAGCTTACTGTGAGCCAAACGTTCGGCCTGGCTCACAAACCTGATAACCTCACAACGTAGACCAGATGATGTATGTTCAGCAAACATACCAAGACGCAGTCCAGCAGTTCATGGGATTCTAATAGTGTTGCAACAGAACGACAAAGACACCACTGACCTTTTTAAAAAAGGAAAAAAAAAAAGAAAAGCTCAGTTTTTGTCTGCAGGTTTTGGCTGTCAGCCAATCAGAGTAAATGTAGAGGTAGTGACAAGGCACCTAAACATTCCTAGCCTATCAGGGCAGCCCATTTGCTCCGCAGCTGCTTGGGGTGCAATGCATTTCCATTCCACAGAGCACAACTTTTTTTTTCAGCAGACTTTGAGCAAGGGCCTAGTCTTATTCAAGTCAAACTTATTTATATGGCTAAAGTTATGTTTTATTTCTCAGTGAGTTTTACAAGTTTACAACAGCAACAGTTCATCATCCAGCCCAAACTGAATAACTACAAAAACCTCAGTACATAAAACTAGAATTACAGCCTTGGGTTGTATGCCTCCGCCAACCAGTAAATTTGCAGTCCATGCCCAAAATGTCATAATTTTATCCTTTTAGACATTAATGTGAAATTGTCATTTGAAGTATTGACTCATAGCCAACAAAAAAAAATGTTTTGTGTGGTCAAGGTCACCTTTGACCATCCAGATCGTATCAGTTCGTCCTTCAGTCCAAGTGGAATTTGAAGAAATTCTCTCAAGCATTCCAGATGTATCGCGTTCGCGAGATTTAGACATTGGTAACGGCTGTCTGTCCGCCGCGGAGTCATGAAAATAAAATGGAAATTCAAAGATTCGGAGATGGAACTTTGAAGGTGCAAAGTCTCTTTCTCACGTTTACAGCCTCACAAATAAGCTCCTGGTGCACAGGAGATGGACAGGTTAAACATGAAAATAAACCTTCACAACACTTCCCCCACTACGATATTCTGGCATAATCTTCTGGCATCAACTTATTTTGATACTTCACCCCAGGCATATCAATATCATTTCAATGTTAAATGTGTGACCTCGTCCTGCTCACAGTGTGCCCAAGGGCGCTTTTCATACATGGGTAAGCTAGTTGAGGATTTCACCATGGTGGTGTGCACATCAAAGTGTCGGCCATGTGTCGACCGGGCGAATTATCATCTGATCCCCAGTGGACAGCTGGGTACAAGTGATCCGGCCAACCGATGCAGCCAGTTAGCGGTTAATGTTCCAAACTGCTGATGCATCACATGGCAGTTTTCTAAACTGGCCAACTGAAAACACAGAGATGCTAACTGCTGCTATTGATGCTGCAGGGAGGCCTGAGTGGCTTATTATAGGATTTGCCAGAGAGATTTACCACAGTATCATCTGAACTTGGAAAGTGCTCGAGGAAGCAGTTGTGGAAGGGTTCAAACTTGCGGAGGTCTTCGGTTTCAGCCGGCTTTCAACTCCCTGATATTAGCATAAGCGACACATCATAAGAAGATGCTGTCATATACGCAGAAGCGTTCGTCACCACGGAACAACCAGACATTATTATAATAATTGGAAAGCAAGTGATGAGAGGAAGAAAGGATGAGACTTGTAAGGTCAGGGTGTGTGTCATAGAAAGGTTTCTGATAATTTACTGGCTATAATATTATAGTTATAAGCTGGAAATAAGTATGACTGATAATACAACTGAAAACATGTACAAATGTATTTTATGAATTTTAAAACTCAAATATGACCTCATACGTACTCCACTTTGTTTACAAACCAGCTAAAACCGTTGTTTGAACAAAATGTGCAAATTACACAAACTATATACTTATTTGTATTTATGTCAGCTTGTTTGACCACTAATGCTCAATTATTTTTGAGCTTCTGGCAATTTTGTTGAACATTATTTCTATCTCAAAGGAAAAATTCAAAACTATTCGGCAGTTTCGGTATCAGCTTGTGGAAATCAATGTGTTCCTCACACTTTCTTTCACGAATGAAGAAATGATCACCTCACATTGAAGCATGTTTAATTGTATCTTGCACTTTTTTCCTCAGATTGTTGGCGAAACAATCACACAATTACAATTACACACTGGGGGCGTGACTAATCAAGGACACGAAAATATATTTGCACCAAAACTGTTCATACCTGCAGCAGGTAGAGGACTGACTACTGGGATCTTATGACCCAATCCAACAGTCTACTGTAAGCTATTTTATTGAGTTTCGTTTTTGCAAAATTGCTTTGAGTGAACTTAAGTAGCCTCTGGTCAACAGTTACGCGGTGTATATGTCTAGGGCTTTTATTGTGAAAGGTAAGAACGGAGGGAGTGAATCTGGGGTGCGCTTCCTTTGTCAAGGTTGAAAGCAGCCGTGTAATAATTGGGTCTGAGTGAAAGTTCTCATGATAATAGCCGTTCCAAAAATATACATTCACTTGTAATTATCACACAAGTGTAAAAAGGCCTTTAATGGTCAAGGATTTTGAGCATGATTATATTCTGGAAACTTGGGTTGGACTTGATGGGAGACATGGAGATGTTTGTATAATATCTAAAAAACAAATGTGTCCATCGCTCGTTACAAATCTGCAGTTACTTTTTTATCACCAATTAATAAGACAGCTGTTTTTCATGCATCAGTACCGAGTACCAGCATTCTCACATGCGACAGAAAAGAACAGGGTCTCCCATTGTAACCCGGTTCACATTAACAGCTTTTTAAATTGTAAAAAAACACTTAAACAATAAGCTGTCAGCACAACAGATGCAGTCCATTATTGCGCTTTCACAGAGCTGGTGACCACCTGCTATTGGCCCCCTTGACACCTTCCACTCACCCAGACATCCAGTGCAAACCCGACCTCATCCGTCTCAGCGGCGGAAGACGCGCTGACCTAATAAGGGTGGCCCGGAGTTTACACTCGGAGTCGAATGGCGTTTCCAAGTTAATCCATCCTCACCAAATGACTAACAAATACCGCCCTGCCCAGCTGTTTTACTGCTGACAAAGAGAATATTGTTAATTGTTCCTTGATGAGATTAATCCCCTACTTGTGCAGTTATGGAAAAGAAAAAAATAACGGGAAAGCATAAACAGCTGGGAAAACATTCCACCCAACAATGTTGGCTAGCGGGGTTTGGTTTAACAAACCATTTCATGAAGATAGATGGAGCTGAACGCACATTTGTGGGCTTCGACATTCTCCAAGTTTAGTATAATCTACACTCAGATTGAACTCCTGTCATGTGGGCATGTGGAGCTCACAGTGACAGTAATGCATTTATCTATTACTGATGTGGTAGCTGCACAGAATAACAATGTCAACCGCAGAAATCCAGGGCTTTTACATCATATATTTTTTGAAAACTTTACAATTTAAAAATGTTTTTTTGTAAAAATATAAAACTGCTCATCTTAAATTCTAACAGCTTTTAAAATGACGCTTGGCTTCAGATAAGAAGCCCCCCAAAAAAAGTACTACTCTTTTTTCTGCACACTAAAGAGACAAGCAAAAGTATATATTTACAAAAGATTAATAGGCACATTATCGACTTTACACAAATGGTGCCCGTTGGTGAACAGTGTTCTGTTCTGGCTCTCTGATTGTTAGCATGGTGCTGACAGCCCTGAAACAGCTGCAGCCCATCACCACGGAATATACTCTCTATCTACACCTGCTGCTGAGGATAAAAGTGTCCGTAAGTGGCAGTACCTGCCTGCGTGTTGAAAATGTTGTCGGGTTCGGTAAACTACTCCTGCAGCCTCCGCTGAAAGTCAATGCACACACGGTCGGTATGCGCTCAGTCACAACTGTTATCGTTTGGCTGACCACGTCGACGGACGATCAAAACCTCGGCGCGACCGTGGTCGGAGCAGCCACGTGCGCCCGCTAATGGAACCAAGACAAAACATTCGGCGTGCCTGATAGCGTCTGTTTGCACAAGCCGACCTAAACGGAGACCAGCGGAGGACAGGACGTGCTCGAGACGCTGAGTGTAAATGGAAAAAGAAGTGCTGGTTGTCTGAAGCCGAGAGCTGTCCCCTAAAAGCATCCAACGCAAACCATGTGAAGAGGATGATAAAAGGCTGTGTTCATACCTTTAAAATCGTCAAGCTTAAGCTAATGCACAGTGGCCGCCAGATAATACAACACGGATTATTTGGATTACGGGTGAGGAATGGTGAAAGGTCAACGAGGAGAACGGCGTCATCGAGGGGAAGCATCGAGGTTACTCATCTGGATAAGTTTGGAAAGTGTTCTCAGCACATGGCCGACACGGTTTGATAATGATCATTGTACCATCCGGCTGCCAAATCATTTGCATTGTATAGTATTTTTTGGGGAATTATCAACGATTCTGAGCAAAGTAAATCAGATGATTATTATATTTTTAATACGATTTTAACTTATAACCTTCCTTTACAATAACTGAACCTGGTCAATATCCAGGTTGTTTTATTGTAAGTAATGAACAATTTCTTTCACAGGAATTGAGGACACTGGAAAAGAATTATGAAAATGATTAAATTATTTTTCGAAATTTCATGTACATTTTCCCAGCATGGTTCTACATGTTGAGATATTGTTGCGTATGAATATTGGTTACTGTGAGATGACTTGAAGGCACTATATTAGGTATTTATTAACTTTGTGAGCAAATGTAAAAAAAATAAATGTTTGTATGGGTTCAATCAACATCTGGCTTCAGCTGTTTTGTCCATTTCTTTTCTTCAAACCCTCCCCTACATATGTAGATACTGGTTCACTAATAGAACTAGATGCTCTGTGCTCTCGGAGAGAGTCCCACATCAATATATGATATGATGAAGTTGCAGAGCAAAAGAAAATGGTCCTCCATAAAACATACAAGCAAATGTTGGAATGTAAGACAGCTGAGAGGAGCAAAATCTCCTTGTAAAATTGGCCTGCAGTGGATCCTTATACCACCCACACTGACCAGCTAGACCCCGCAGGGGCCCCTCTGACTTTCAGTGACCCCCATTTGTCAGGTCGCACACCATCTGTACCAGTAGTGGCCATCGGGCAGAGGCAGCGGTGGTCTCCACTCCATCAATGACATCAACCCCTGGTTGGCTGCATGTGTCCGGCTTCATGCTTCCCACTGTGCAGCAGCAACAACAACAAAAAAAGTGTGCATTTACTCTGTTTGCAGACACATATTTGTACTTTTGTACGCGTGCAATCGCCGTCGTGCCAGTGTCACCCAGCCCTGACCGGCTTTTTTCAGAATCTGAGACAGTCACAGCAGAGAGAAAATCGACGGTTATCTCATCAATGAGTCAGCGCTTTAGTTATGGATAACAAAATGGTCTGAAAACAACCGGAAATTGCAGAAAAATACAGCAATTTGACGGCTGCAGTAAAAGTTCCTCTGTTTTCAGAGGCTAAATTAAGATGAGCTACAATCACTGCTGTTCCCTGTCTGTGAGAGATCCCAGGTGGCCCTTAAATTGACCTTGCGCTGTCAGAAGCATCTGCTAATTACATGTCTTTATCTTGGGTGGACCTGCAATGGACACTGTGGTTAGGCCTGCCATTCTTCATAGCCTGTGGCGAGGCTTAACCGTCTAAGAGAAAAGAAGAAAAACGTCAAGCATCTTAAAACACAGCACTGCAGCCCAAGAAATGAAGCCATTTGATGGTTAGATTTTCCTGTCAAGGCACCCACAGAGGCTTTGTTTTTATCATCACAAATCTCTATAACAACACTGCTTACCAGTCTCGTGGTAAACATGAATTCTTACAGTGCAAGATACATCCCTCAACTGCATTACAGCCGCTCCATCGCCACGTTTGGTTTTGAAACAGTTGGGGATGAAAGAAATGTGAAGCTGTAGGGTAAAGTCTCCCCTACAGCTTCACTCTGATCCTAACCAGACTAATCCCAACTCTGAATTGAACTACTGTATCTGTAATCACATAATCAGACAAAACTCTGGCCTCATATCCAACCCAGTAATTTGGGTTTCCGGACGGGAGCAGAGCTTTACCGTGCCGCTCCGACGGTCGCCGCTGGGAGCCAATATCGACTTTGCGCTGCTGGCCCGCTGAAGGGAGGGGGGGCACGGGAGAACCAGAACCAGGACTGCGCGGGACAGATTGTCAGACCCTGTTGAAGTGAAATTAGAGTCTGATGCTCAAAAACACTACCGCAACCGTAACTTAAACAGCAAAGGTGGCTACTAATATATGCAACCTCTGGAGACAGACACCTCTCCTCTCTGTCTATCAGTCTAGACAATAGTGCATTATTTTTTGACAAATCACACAGTTTGGAGTGTATTAGGGCAACATAGTTTTTAAACAGATACCATTTGTTGGCAGTTTTCTCAACATCCTATCTACATGTTTCCGGTCAGAGTCAAGGTGCGTTTGCTGACCCCAGTAGTTGATCCACGTGTCATTTTGAATGCAACTCTAGGACCTGTGTTAGTGTCTGAAATCTCTGAGTGCAGAAACATCAACAGTTGAAACTGGTTTCCAACAATGACGAGGCTGCTGCAACTTATTTATGTCGTTATCTGTAAAAATGTACACTCTGTAATCAGGATTAAGGATTCTCTACGGCTATACAGTCCTTTTCTTGAGGCACATAATCCAGTGTGCTTTATTAGTCAGTCTCTCTCTCTCTCTCTCTCTCTCTCTCTCTCACACACATACTTCTCATTCTCGCACTGGGAGCCCCATAACTTCATTCTTGGTCGCGCTCCAAGGGACTCATCGTTGGCTTGACCGGGACCTCATGTCTTCAGTTAAACCAATCAAAGCTCCATTCATTCCACCAGCTCATAGTGCCCAATTCATTTCCAGCCAATAATAGGGAATCTGTTGTAGTTTTAATGGAAAAGACTGCTTTTTTTCCACCCCCTTTAAGCCACAGCAGCCGTGCAAAAAAAGCTCGCAGAGCAAAAAAAACCCTGAGGTAGTGCTCCAATAAAAAATCCACAGCCTGTTTACTTTGGACGTGTAAAGAACACAGATATTGCACTCTGTAAATTAACCATGCTGCTTTCTAAATTAATAGGGTGCGACTGTTCTCCCCTCCGTCCGTCTCATTGCTCCCTCAGCCTCTCTGACATTTATTGGGAGAGAGAGGAAGGAGTCGATAGATTGAATTTTCTTTTTTTCCAACCTTGGAACCACCTCTGTATGCAGCCTGTAGGTCCAGCTAATTTCCAATGGGGTGTTGCACAAGTGCCTACTTGTCTCAAAATCACCAGATAATCCATACATTCAGTGCCAATAAGTGTATAAACGCCCCCCTGATGCTGTTTATCAGTGTTTGTCTGGGTTTATAGGGCTTGATTTGCTTAAAGGTGCTAAATGCGAGATTCAGATTATTTCTAGTGTCTCCACACGGCTGTCAACATGGCGATGGCTGTCAACATGGCGATGGCTGTCAACATGGCGATGGCTGAGCCGGTGTGCTGACAATTTGGGCTACCGTAGCTCCAGCCCCTTGCGCTAACCCTAAGGTTTCAGGCGTAGCGTATATTGATAAACCAATATCCCCTATTGAATGATGCCCATGCTAAGTAGCACATCTCGATTGGGAGGACATATTGACCGAACAGCGACGGCTAACGGATCTAACGGTGTTAACCAGAGGGGGAAACGGATGAAAGAACATACAACCCAGTAAGAAAAGCCCAGAAAGGAAATGTGACGTTAAGTATTTATAAATCCAAGCATATGTTTGTCTTTATATCTATAGACACAAGAGAATATACCCACTGTAAATCGTATTCATATTAAATCACAATACCTCTTTTCTGACCTTGTGCCCTGCCCAGCCCGCCAATTCAGAATATTTTAGACATTCCCCGGTGGACTTTCCATCGTAATGTGCCAAACAATGCTTGAAGGCTGTTTATATCAATATAAACTATGGCTTCTGAGGTGATACAGCTTGATTCTTTGTGCAGGGTTTGCACAGGTTTTATAACCTAGGGCGGAGGTTTTAAAGGTCTGAGACTTGTCAGACAAAGCATGGAATAAGGTGCCCCCTTTATTCTCCCTAAGCTTACTTGGTTAGTTTCGCTCAATTCCTGGATGCCTCATTATTATCTTTTCCCATAGACGCTCAACAATTGAGCCAAGATAGCCTAGAATTGCTCGTTAACTTGAGACGACACCAAATATATCAAGAGGTCCTTCCTAAGGCATTTATTCATGCAAACTACAGCCCGCTGCCCTTTTTTATGAATAAAAAAAATAGAATAGAATAATTATACTGTCCAAATAGATTGCCCTGTACAATGCACTTCTTAGTTTGAACACTAGATGTTCAACAATTTGAACGACTAGCCTACTTGAACTACATGCATTACTAGTTGATGAAAACATTTTCCTGAGTTTATTGGGTAACCATGGTGGAACTGAAAACACGAAGAAAGAGTGTGAAGAAAGAATTTAGAAAGGTAAAAGTAGGTAAAGGAAAGTGGTATTTGTTTTAAGTCAATAGGACGTGTGTTTGCTTAATTTGCGAGGAATCTGTTGCAGTGACTAAAGAGCATAATGTTAGAAGACACTATGAACCTACACTTCATTCCCTCTCCCAAACTTTGTATATTGGCACATGGGGTTTACTGGTCGAGAAACATTCTTTTCATGCAGTATAAGTGGTTGAAAACTATGCATTTAGGCCTGAGACGCCTTATATTTTTCTGTATATGGCCCACAATCAAAAACACGTTTTGCCATCCCTTGCATTCATTAGTTTCTAAGAGGAAAAAAGTTACATTCTCCAGAACTCTCTCTTTACCAAAAGTCTTTATGCGCTTCCATTCACTGAGCCTCGCCTAAAACTATTTGGAGCCTCCCACTTTGGAAACCTCTGATCCAGATAACCCCTACAGTCAGGGATCAATCTTTTGTTTTTATTACGACGCCGTCTGCATCTCGGACACATATTTACTACACACCATTTAGATAATTTAAGGTCCTAACCTGATGCAAGTTAAGCAAACAAGATCCCTTTCCATTGCACAGAGTGCCCGAGGGGAAGATAGAGACAGGTTTATGGGTCAAAGCTTGGTATGGTGCCAAGGTCTACAATGTTAAAGTCTCAATTTTTCTCTAAATGCTGCAATCAACAGACGCGTATTAAATAAATGTACAGGAATACGTCTGTATGCTTCGGTTGGCTGAGAGATGGACATATATCATAGCAGACCCATTAGACCTCACACACAGAAGGCTACACACACTGTGTGCTAGTCACACAATGCCCATTCATTCACGACAGCATTCGGAGAATTCACTTACTGTACTTTAGAATAGTTAGGAGTGAGAATATGAGCTCTGTCTTCACCCTGTTTGTGGCATCAGTCCATCCCTCTGTGGGATTTGGGGTTTTCCCCTCTCTGGGACTGAAGCTAATACTAGTTGATCAATTATCTGACTGGCACAAAAGCATAGAGACAGACACAAAAACACCCGGAAGACAAAGCAACCTTGACTCTTCGACGCCATTGATCTGAAACGAGACCGCCACTCACTGAAGGCTTTTGCGGACACAACTTGTAATCGATATGAGGCAACAAGGAAACCGGGCTGAATGCGAACAAGCTGAAGGCAGCCAGTGTGTTTCACATTTTCCACAACAAATCTGACTCTCAAAAGTGTGTTTTACCCTGCAAAGTTTTGGTATGACACGCAACATAAGCAATGGCTTTAAAATTGCCCACGCATTGTAAGGTCTAGTAATCCAGCACCTGTAATCTCCTCAAGTCAGCAGGTAAATGAAGGGCATTGTGCACCAGTCTCAGATTGAGCCTTAAATTATGACGACAAAGCATTATAGTAATGATTTCATTTTTTTTAAACAGAGAAAGCGTTCATTGGTGGATTGTTTCCTGCACATTAACTCAAAACAAATTAAATGTACATTTAAAAAATGATATGCAGTCGGCAATTTTAAATAGTTCATGATGTCTATGACTTGAAATAAACATTCAGCATGAACACATTAGACAAAGGAACAAAAAAGTACCTTTGGGTATGAGACACATCTCACCTTTTATTAAAATGTTTTCCCCCAGAAATAAGGTAAATAATACTATACTTCAACACGACTGAATTAAGAAAAAAAAACTCATTAAATGAATAACCTACCAACACACACACAGAAACAACACTCTGTTGGTATCCATCACATTCAGCACATGTGCAAAACAGTTATCATAGTGTTCCCTGTTCCTCTAAAATATACCAAGGTCATTCACAAAAAAAAACACAGTATTCATTCTCGGCCCTGCAGGCATGCACGGACCAGCCCCTTAAACAATAACACGCTTCCTCCAGCCCACCCTGCGATTTGTTACACATTGTGAGCTGTCAACATGGAAAGTTGCCTTGTTCAGCTTTAATATGCGGGCAAAAAGGACGACAGACAAAGAGGTAAAAAGAGACAAAACACAAACATTTAAAAAAAAGTGGCTAAAAAACGAGTCTGAATCTTGTTGGGTGAAAATGCATCCTTACCTGCCATTAACGGGAGAGAGCTGTCAACGAGACCCCTGCAAAGCCAATTGAGACTATACAAGTAGTTATATAACACACGTTACATATACACACTTGTATAACAGTTATCTAATTGAACCATGGTAGTATTGACATTATATCTATTATATCTTGCCCTGATGACTAATTCCAATCATTTATTTTTAGAAAAAGAAAAATGACTCTCCGTGTGATGTTTGGTGCAAAGACAGTTCCTGTGGGGATGCTGGGACAAATGCCTGAAAACTGGGATGTCTGCTTACCCCATTTGGGGGGATGTAGGGGGGGAAACAATATTTCAGCTTAGTTTTAAAAGTGGTGATTATGTCTTTATGTGTCTTTGGGTTTATCCAGTTTGACTGGAAGAGTTTTGCAATCCCAAGGGATTGTGTAATTGTCTTCTATAAAACCGCGTTGTCGTTCAGCTTAAGTTAAAACATAACCCCCCCCCCCCCCGATAAAAAAAAAAAAACACACCTCTGGATCAGCTTTGGTATTTTCATGTTGCAGCGCTACCAAACAAGAAAGAGATCAGGAAGTGGAAGCAGCCGAGCTGATGATGGACGAAGACTGATGGCTGGGACGCGTCCTGGTCCCGGAGGAGTTGGCCTATCAAACGCTCAATCACACCACTCCATGGCTCCCACATGGCAGAAAACATTCTCTGCAACAGCAACTGCATCCAGGGGAAAAAGAAGGCCGCTTTCAGGGAGAAGGAATGTGCTTCGGCTAGGTTCTTTGGTTATTTATTTTGGTCTGGAGACCGAGTGAAGGCACTTCTGTTTTTCCGGATGGTTCCGGGAAGGCTTTTCTTCTGACTCTGCGCGTTGACACCATGATATGTGCGCTGGAAAAGAAAGCTTCGAAGCCACTGTCAGCAACGCGCTCGTGTCTTCCCGGCAGCGGTCACTGATGATTATCACAGACGTGTCTGCAGAAAAAGGCCATGTTCTATTTCAGATTTTTATGATTTGAAAATAGTAGTGACACATGTTGAAATGGCACTTTTTTTGAGCGCTGAAGTGGTTGAAGCTTCGAGTCTGAGAGTCACTTGTGGTTACGGCCCTTAAGGTTATGAAACTATTCATTATCGGTTCATAACCATTTATTTTTCCATGTTCTGTGGCCTGAAAGAACATTAAGTTACCAACTCTTTTTTTTTAACTCGACTCACTAAACAAAATACCTTTTGTAGGAGCTATTAAGAATACATTTATAATCCACTTCTTCACTTATGGAGTGACTCAGCCAAACTGTGTGTGAGGTGAAAGTGGAAAAGGAAACCAATAACTTGATGCACTTCCCTCTCACGGAAAAAAACCCTAAAGTATGTGTTCAAAGAGTTTCATTCACTCGCACAGCCGCTGATGTGCCAACAAAATGTCAAAGGTAGCTAAAATGCAGACGCTTGCATAAGGAACTCCCAACTTGTTCCACTTTCCCAGACCGAATGGTATGAATTACCAGCACATTTTGATATTTACATTTTAGCCACTTTAGATGACAACCTTATCTGGAGTGAGTTACAGAGTGCTGTCCCAAAGCCAAAAGGAAAAAACCCACACGATAAAAGAAACCTGAGCAGAGAAACATGAATTCACAGGTTGTTTTTTTTGCCATTCCGACAAAATGACTGGTTGTACATGGGGGGAGGGGGGGGGGGGGATATTTACCAGCAGCGACACTTGTATTCTTTGTCTGTGCGTGGATGTGTGTGCCATCATGGCAAAATGAAAATAAAAATGCTGCTGTAGCGAAAAAATGTCCCCTTGCGGGATTAATGAAGTATCTATCTATCTATCTATCTATCTAAAATGTAGTCCTGGAGACACCGATACCACGGAGGCGGTTTTGACTTCTTCTGCCAGGTGTATTTACGTCAGTGGACAGATTCTGGCCGCGATGGCGTCGCAACTTTGCAAGATGCCGTCATGAAACTGTACAGGTGTGTAGTTGAGATCAACATGGTGCGATTAATCCCAACAGGGCTGACGGAGCGGTTCATATGACATTTAACGAAAAAAGTCACTCCTCATTTTTCGTACGTTTTTCCGACAAAAGTCCAGCAACGAGTGACAATTTCCACTCGTTCCAATCCACGCGGTCTTTTCAAAATAAACTTCACAGGAAACAGCTCAGTTGGGTTTAGGCATCAAAACGTCTTCGTTGAGTAGCGCCACCTCCGTGGTTATTTTAACCCGAACCGCAACCTTTTCCTAAACCTAAGTATGGAACGTTACGTGACAAATAAACCAACGCCGACTTCTCGTTTCACGAGGGGCACGAACAACCGTCTCCTGTGGGAAAGACCAGTTTTTGTTTGTCCCAAGTTGGTCTCTTGTATATTCTTGCCGTGGCTTGGCTGACTACAGGTTGGACCCTGACCAATCACCGCTCGCCTCCTTTCACGACTTCTGTGACGCACATAGAACCGACTTTACTGTTCCACCTGACGACGACAAATGTTTACATCTGTAATCATGGTTTTATGAGTGAAAGTGAGACTGGAAACATTTATCATCAATTGGTGGCAAAGGTGGGCTCTGTCATTTTCCCTCAGAAGGCACTAACAATAGAGGTGAGATTCATTTCATAATATTTCTACAAATAATTCTACAGACCTGTGAGTGATTGTGAAATGGTAACAGGTTCACTGGAATTAAATATTCTACTTTATTCTATTCTACTAAGCAAATAAAAAATAAGGCCAAAGCCCGGAAATATTCGGATGTCATTGGAGCAATCATGTAGGTTATAACAGTGAAGAAAATATTTTTTCAGCCATATATTCTGGACGAGGAGAGAGCCTAACGACTTAATTTCCATGAAAATGTTATTGCAGGATTTTCACTGTGATTCAGCGCCCCAGTCAGTTGCCAAAGCAGCGGTGGTACAAATATTTAAGCTGTCAGACAATTATTATGTTAGCGGTGAAGGAGTGACAGCAGCGGGAGCTGGACCGCGCTACCCTGACAGAGAGAGAGAGAGAGAGAGAGAGAGAGAGAGAGACCAGGATCTGATTTAAACTCTCCTGTGCTCACTTCTTTACAGTGAAAACCTGCCAAAAATGTCTTGCTCATTGCCCCAGTGACTGCAAATCTTCCCTCACTGATGTAAAACTCAAAACCTCTATGAGAAACGTCTTTTTTGGAGAAACTGTACCCAGCGGAGCTAACTCTCACTCGCCATTATGCAATCTGCCAACAATTCATAACATAATCAAATGCACACAGGAACAATGTGTGTACACCCCCCCCCTCCCACCCCTCCCCACCCTCCTCAAGAGTCCAACAATCCAGTTACCACCTTTACACTGCGAGAGGCAATTTCCTGTGTGGCTCAGCTGATGAGGTTTCAGAGTAGAAACGGGCCAGTAATTGAATCTCTGTGCTCTTGTTAAAAGTGCAGCTGTCGATGGCAGAGCTCGGTGGAAGCCGAGTGTGAATTCTTGTGTCATGGTGCAAGCGGGGGAACTCTGGCCACATATGCCAGCCATCAGCACCGGATCGTACCGTGTGTTTTAGGAAAGAGTCTACGGAGAAAGCCCCGTGGAGCCTTCTCACGCACATGTGTGAACAAATGCAAGCAGGCCATGACATAAATGTATTGTGTGCAAGGTTTCGCCCATTATGTGTGAGCATTTGTCTGTGTACCAGTAGCGGAAACTACTATGTTCATTTAAAAAGTATTCAATGCTCTACTCTGTGCTGAAAGTACAATATTTGCCTCTGAAATTTAGAAGCATATCCATTCGCCAGCTGATCCATGGAGGTATGTTAGAGATTTTACATGAACGTTAAATATTATGCTTTGTTTTTGACAGAACTATCCAAAAAGCATGTCAAATAGTTCAAATGAGCTACGTGTAAACCACCCAAATATTAAAGGGGACATATCTTGCTCATTTTCAGGTTGATACTTGTATTTTTTACTAGAACATGTTAACATGCTTTAATGTAAAAAAACACATTTTCTCATACTGTCAGTCTGAATATACTCATGTTCATATTCTAGTTCTAGTCTGAAATGCTACATTTTAGCGCCTGTCTCTTTATAATATTTGCAATTTAGCACTAAAGACAAAGTAGATCTGAGGCTGATGGCAATGTTTTTAGTTTTGCAGGTATTTGGCCATAAACCAACGTTTTAAACACATTAAATATTTGACCTGAAGATCACAAGAATCACCAGGATACTTTCTGAGGACCATGAATATCTGTACTCAATTTGCATCCCGACTAACATGGGAGAGGTGGAGTACACCGCTTACCAGTCTTGTTTCCCCAATCTTTAAAATGAAAACGTTTTTAAATTGCTGTAAATCTCTCCTTCCCGATCCTTTCCTACATCACACCCCCGAGATCCCGTTCCACCCCGAGATACATGTAACAATGAAACATAAATGCTCCCAAAATGTCTCCTCATCGTGACTTTACGGCTTCCAGACATTTCGTGGCTGTAGCTGCTGACTCTGCCAGGATGCTGACTCGGATTCTTCCTCTCCCCCGGTTCACGGTTGAGCTACGAAACCCAAAGGGCCGCACTGTGAATATGACATCAGTCAATCAAGGCCTCGGAACAGTAAAGAGCTGTCACATCGCCAACTCTCCAGGTGCCGTGTGGAGGCGCACATGCAGGTCAGCACATAAATTACAGCCCCTAAGAGTTGGAAATATCCAAAAAGGAAAAAAAAAAAAAGAAAACAGATGAGCTGCAGACAAGTCAGACATGCACAGAGCCATAGAGCATGTTGAGGGTGGGGAGTTTATTACTGCACAACTCAACTGCTTCATATTTGCCAGCTACAAATAAATTCATATTGACGTTGCCAGTGTGGCTAGAACACACTGCTTCTATAACAACATTTTTAATGTTACTGGATTTGACTGCGATTGAGCTTTTTTTTTTTTCAAAACACAGTTTGCTGGTCAAACCAGCTCCTTCTCAGTTTCATATTCAGCACTTTTAGCTCACTTGATTTTCTCCAGTGAAAAGGGGATTTAATTTAGCAACCTTTCCATCACAATCCCCCTCCTTGCCCCCCCTCCCTGCTGTGGAGACTGCACTGCCTAATAGTGGAAGTGCCTTTTTATAATGGATGTATAATTTAACAACAACCACCTGTTCTTTACCTCCAGTTCTGTTGGCCCAGAAATGCAACAGGCTTGTAAATGCATAAGTGCTGAAGGAATATAGTTTAACCATCAGGGGGGGAGAGGGGGGAAGGGGGGCTGATATATGGTGGGAGAACATGCACTGTGCAGTTTGGACTCCATGCACCTCAGTCTGTAAATCGTCTGGTAATTTTACACATCTGTGTCAAATTTCTAAATAACCTACATTACGTTTTTTTTTTTCTCGAAGCCACAGAGGCATCATCATTTTTCGGACTCTTCCTACAGTGTCAGAAAAAAAAATTGAAAAAAAACTCATTACAAAAATGAAAGCATCCCCACAGCAGAGGTTTTCCTAAAGTGCTGTGCATGAGTCAACTTTCCACTGCATTGCTTCAGTGTCAAAGTATGTCGTTTCAGTTACATGAGAGCCGTCGGACTTTTTGTGCAATTTGTGCAACGTCAAACTAAATGATGGCGCATTTGTTTTTGGAACTGCTAACTTGACTCGATATGTGAACAGCCTGAACCTTGACACCGAACTGCCTACACATGATCTCAGATATCAGACTAAGATACAGTTTTAGAACTAAAGTTTTTTGAAAAAGGAACAACGCACTGTCGTACGCTGCCTCCGATAAAAGTAGAAAATAAGAAATTAAAGTAGAAATGAAGAACGTCTTTTCTAAAAAAAAAAAAAAAAAAAAAATGCATTTTCATGAAGAGAAACTTGATTTTTTTTAAATCTAAAAAGGTGACTTAAAGCACGTCAGCGCCACACAGGGAGCATGGGAATGACCGTGTGGGTCAGAGGTCAGCGAATGAGTTGAACAGGAAATACCCAATACGCTGAACATCATTAACCTGTTCTGGTCAATTACAAAATTGTTTATCATCGCTACTGGCAGTTGTATGTTTCATGTTTCCTCCAACTTGACTTGATGAAAGCAGTCACAGGAGATTCAGGAAGACAAGCTATTAAGCTCAAGGTACTGTTGCACATGAGGCTTGTTTTCTACATAGGTTACATGGGAAAGCATTTAAAGGAGGCTAAAAGGAGTCCAGCCCTATATTGTATGGATTTTGGGAAGAAAAAAAACAAACCTGATTATCTTTACCTGAATCAACAGTGGAGTCCCATTTTAATTTGTAGACAAAAAGACCAAAGTTGACATTTACGGATATGGATGTTCAATTTTGGAACCGAGGGATTTCTGATCGTCCATTCAAAGTTGTGAGCGGCCGAGTTCTCCGTTCGTCTTCTGGTTCAAGATGGGGAGCCAGGAAACAATCAACACAATTCAATAATCACCCCGGCTGTTTAAACCAAACCGGGGAGGCCCTTCTCTGTTTATTTTCCTTGTATCGCGTTGCATTCTCTTTTTAATTTCATGGCCAAGTGGACCTCCCTGACATCCTGCCCCCCCTCCCTCCCCTCAACCCCCCAACCCAAATCCCTCCTCTCTATCCCCGCCCAAATCCACTCTCATTCCCCCTTCACCCTCACCCCTCTTCCCCTCCCCCGTGGCCCTGAACCCCCTCATCAGCCCTTTTAGAAAAAACACTCCAGACCCCTAAAGGTCACGCTGCTCTCACATAGATTTGGCAGTTGAGATCCTCTCATGAATACACACCATGAATGAAAGCACGCACTCCACACACCGTGCATTGTGTACACAAATACGCGAGTACTGTACATACACAACTGGAGTTACTGATTACTGGAGTTCACATGTATTCATCTTCTTCAGTTCTTCTGTAGAGTTGCAGTTTCAGGGTGGTCAAGACGGTGAAAATATTCAGATCTTTGGCCTCATTCTGAAAAAGACAAATATTCTCACTAAGCTGTTTACATGGCTAATGAAAAGGAATATTCCTCAAAATGTCCCGTTTACATGCAGCCATGCCAGAAGTAGGTGTGTTTCTACTTCCAACCAAAAATGTGGGCTTTTGGTCTGGGCATGCTTCGCTACTCTAGCTTTGAAAAATGTTGGCTAGTAAACAGGCAACAGGTGGGTTGCAGATTGTGATAAAAAAATCCTAATATAGACACATAATATAGACAATGTGCTGTACACATGTCCAACGAATGCTCCTAAAACCCAACTGATATCGGCACGTCTTTATCGGAAAATGCTCAATTCGGACGAAGGCCTAATTCAAAACCTCCGGACAGAATATGCCGTTTACGTGACCCGTGTCAAATTCTGAACATTATGGAACATTAGTGTGCATGTAAACGTAGTCGATGTGAACTTTACTCTGTAGGATGCACTTCATGAGTGATAATGGAAGCTCCCGATGCAAAATGTAAAGCTGCGCTAGTAAAAATATTGATGTTACACAAGTGTAATATATGTGTAATAACAAATTACTGCCGAACTTTGCAGTTCCCCTCAGCACTATGGCGCACTGACTTAGTTAACACACTGCTCTCATCTCATTTCTCAGCATCAGCCAGAAGTTTCAATAAAAAAAAAAAAAGAAAAAAGCTCCAATAAACCCACTTGTGCTCTACTTGCTGAGCACCAAATGTCAGACAGGCAGAGTTGACGCCTACCAGGTTGAAGAAAGCGCAGCATTTAGAGGATAAAGAGACAGATATTTCCCTCGGGAGCTGGTGGAGACAAAAAGGGACCAAAAAGGAGAATTAATATTGGCCTACATTTGATGGGTAACCAGAGACACAAGTCCAAATGAATTCTAAAGTTGCTCTGTGTCCGTAAATCGGCAACTCTTTTCCAACATGTCCGCCATATAGTCACCAAATGAACTATCGCAGTTGAATCTAATTAAATGTTGGAAATATACAACACATTGTACTGCTGAAGAGAATTGTGATCCTTTAGTAAAATACTTTCTAGTAACTGCTACAGCACATTTATACAAATAGCATGTATGATATGAATCAGCAGCAGAACTAATTAGAATGGACATCAACAGGAATTGCTTCCATGAACTCCAAGTAACCGCAGCTCAAGTCATTAGAAACGATGTCATTTCCTTGTGCGAGTTTACCATTTATAACAATTGTTTCTACAGAAAATGGGTGTGAGGAGAGAGACAGTTTGAAAACCGAGACAATGCACTCGTGAAATTCAAAACATCTGTGAAGTGACCACAAACTTGGACGGGCGTATTGTAACTGATGCACACGCCGACACGGTTGACTCCCTTCCAGCACACAATCGCACACATTATATGTCATGTTGTCAAAAATAAATGTGTCTGCAGGAATGAACGCAGACAGCAGCACAATTACTGTACAGTATGTATGACAAATTATGCTCAAAAACATGACATGAGTGGCTCACGCACACACATGAGGCAGCTGTCAGCGATACACAGAAAGCCCTGTGTGTATAGTACGTGTGCGTGTGCGTGTGCGTGTGTGTGTGTGTGTGTGTGTGTGTGTGTGTTTTCCCCCAGACATCTCCATAAGCAAAGTGAAAGCGGCTGTGCCTCCTATAACAGATTCTCTGCACATAAAGATGTCATCAGACCGACGCCGTAAATAACTCCGGAGAGGCTCTTCGTTCCAGCGACGATGAACGGGGCCCGTTCAGGACCCGGCCCATGACCGCACCGTTACGTTAAATGGAAGCATTAGCGTGCTTAATTTACCCACGGTTGAAATAAAATGCACGCCCGATCGCATGCGAAGACTGCTGCTGCTTATAGCTCACGCAGTGTCATAAGATATGCAGACGCGGCATGCTTGAAATGTGATTATTGAAAAGTTAATTTTAGTTAATTTCGAGAGGACTTTTGACCCGGGCTATTTCAGTCACAGCGTGAGTGACATATCTGGTCTCGGGTCTATTTTGAGCACGTAGTCTAATTCCCTCACATCAGATTATCCAGCACTAAATCTTGAGCATAAATTAGCGATGGTGGAAGGAGAAGAAGAAGAAAAAAAAGAAAAGAGCAAGAAGAAAAAGAAGAAGAAAAAAAGAAAGATTAAAGAAATCTTAAAAAAAAAAAGAGCATCTTAAGTGTCACCTGAAGTGTGACAGCTATCAGTCACGCGGCAGGGTGCAGCCCACAGCAACGCAGCAGTCGATGTTTCTTTAACGGGAGCGTTAGTCACTTTCAGGTAGAACCTCTGCCAAGATAAAGAGGGGGCGGAGCTGCAGGGCTGGACCTTGTTTGTGTACCAATGCACGGTCGGTACATGCAGGAGGTTGTGATTGTGCTGCTCCATGCTTCAGACATCATCATCTGAGGTTTCACGGGCTTGGACCACCAAAAGGTGCAGCCCCCTTTTTCCCAGATGTTTTGATTTGTTCAGAGTTTTAAACTCTCTTGTTTTTCGAGGGCCTTTTTTTTTTTTTTTTGGCAACACAATTGTGGTGAAAAAAAGATATGATATACTTTAGACAGCAATAGTAGAGAGATGAAAAGGGAAAACGAGGGAGGTTGTAACTGGTCGGGCTTGAACCCGGGTCCCTGTGGTTCATGTTCTCCATCTTAACCCTATTTTACAGGTTCCATAGCTTGCTGCATGTCACAAAATGAATTTACATGCAACTGCAAATTCACAGCGATGATCCTGAAGAAGACGATGTATACATACAGACAGTATTCAGTTTGTTGTACTAGCAATCACTTGGAATTGTACCAGGATTTCCCAAGCTATGCATAGCAGCTCAGCTAAACATGCAAAAATACTAATACTAATACTGAATGAATATTTCTTTTTGAATGGAATAAACTTGTTGTTTTTTAGTTAATAAGCAGTTGTTTCTCCAAAGAAAGCTGAAGAAACTGTCTCAGAAATATGTCCCCTATGTACATGGGTTGGTACATTAGTGCATAGTTCTTTCAGGGAAAATGGGAAAATCAGATTTTTGGGAATTTGATGTAAAGTTAGGCCATCAGCCAGGAAACAATTGATGAGTTTTTGGTGAAGCAATCAAAACCCTAAGCAATGAGGACAATTTGAAGATTGCTTTAGTCACATTAGGAATTCTACACACGTGCTCTTTAAAAGAGTAATCCAGCAATTAACCATAATGCGTCATAATTACAACTGGAATTCTCTGCCTAACAATAAACGCAAATCCATAATAAGCTGCTTGTTCACGTCACCTTCATGGCTGTTTTTGTCTGGCGGTCTGGACATTCCCCATAACAAAACTTGATCACATTTAGATTCATTTTTGTAGACCTTGGTAAAGCCGGCTTGATCTCAGTTTATAGATAGACTTTCCATTAAAATAATAGTAGCCTCCAAACCCCAAGCAGACACAACGTGACATCACTGGGGTTATTTTCTCAGGCTTGACAAATCTCTTCCAGAACCGAGGAAGCCATACTGTGTTCATGGGCAGACTGCACCATCCACGACCAGTTAAGTGACTTTAATCTGTAAAATGTGTTAGTTCCCCTTTAAGTAACTGGTGAAAAGTCCTTGTTCCTTCCTTCCTCAACAGCTGCACTTGAACAGGACACATCACTGTGAATGGTCAGTGTTAGCCTGCAGCTGGATTGGGCCGCTCAGGTGTGAAAAGTCTAACTTTAAGTGTCGCTGTACATAGGCAGACATTTCACTCCGTGGAAAAAAACCTGGATAAATATAAAGTTAATTCAACTAATTAATAACCGCGGTATTTGCTGAGATTCCAAAGGGTGGACGTGGGCTTTGACGATCAGATTACAGTCTCGTAGCGCTCCAAGTCACACCACATTCATACATAGTGTGACTCTGGGGAATGTAGAGCACCACGTAGGTTTGAATGAATTAAAATAGCTGGGCCAACTTAGGCCATGACACATGGGAGATGTAACTGACCTTTTGATGGCTGTTGATGATGGCATGCAACTGTTTCCCCTACCATTGAATTTTGAATCCCTCCCACCATCGTCCCCATAAAAAATAGGATCATTTTATTAGTTTCATTTCAGCTCGGTGAGTATTTACAGCGGTTTGCCATAATCTTTTGTCACGCTAGTTTCTCTCCTCTCCTTTGAGCCCTGTGTCTGAGACCCACAGTTAGAGACCATTTATACTTTATACGTTAACTTGTTGCTCCCGCTACCAATATTTGTTACTCTGTTTCAACAATGTTATGCCACAATAACAGGCATGCAGGCTGAATATCAGAATGCAGTGACTAAAAGAAAGTAATAGTAGAAGAACTATAGAAGTCCGCTAGCGCCTTGGCTAATTTATGTAACGTTAAACGCCATAGGCTCTGTGCTGCATTGATGTAGTGTCGGTATAATTGGTAAAAATGAGTTCTGTTTGGGAAAAGAAGGCCCCCCTCCAGTTAAAACAACTATTTGGAACCCTCTGCTCTTTTAAACACGATTCATGAATTCTCCGTTTTTTATTTTTGCTGTCTTTGCGAAGAAGTCTGTAACTCGAATTTTGAGAAGTGTCCTTAAAATAAAGATGCTTATTATTATTATGTTTTATTCAAAACAGCAGACAGAATATAGTTCCTCTAATCACCCCCCCCCCCCCTCCTCCTCCCCCTTTCATTTGCCGTCTCCCTGGGTGTCCACGGAGTTTGTTGGTTGACTCGTCTGGAAAAGGTCAAGTCAGTTGAACTAGAGCGGCGGTCTGAGCCAACATAAGCACAGACTCTTTCCTCCAGGACCCTCCTTTGCAAATTGGCCCTTGGCAGAAGGCGTTATGCTCTGGCTGCATGCTGCCCTCCTGCTAGCATGCTTAGCTTTAGCATGTGCAGCCAAGAGAAACTGTCGCCATTTAGGTCTAAGGGTGGCGTGGAAAAAGACATATGTGAACCTGAAATTAGTTGATTTCAAAAACACACAGTCCATTATTTGGGCTTCGAGTTGTAAGGTTGCCAGTTAGTGTGCTGATCCAATAGAAAACAGAAAAGCTATGTGGAGCACAGATGGCTCAGCATATGGGTGAGTTAAAGTATTAAATGACTCAAAACAATCATATCCCATTTGTTTAAACCCTATTAATCAACAAACAGAGAAAAGTAAGAGTCCACATATTTAATAAAAAGTTTTCAACACATCTGTGTGACTCATTTTGTGTACCATGCTATAATTAATAATAATTATAATTGTGCTGCTTTGAGTTGAAAACAGTGATATGCTGCTTCTTTGTCTGAGATCTCCTGTAAATGTCAGTTTTGGGGTTATTTTCAGGAAATAGTAAACCAGGAGAACTGGGTGTATACGCTTCAAACTATGATCTTTTAGGGTCCGTTTTGCTGCCTGAGAGAGAGAGAGAGAGAGAGAGAGAGAGAGAGAGAGAGAGAGAGAGAGAGAGAGAGAGAGAGAGAGAGAGAGAGAGAGAGATACATACCTATATATATGTACATGGACACAAAGTTGAAATAATCGTGAATACTTTGATTGCTGGAAGATTATCCAGGAGAATGTTGAGTATCCTCACTGAAAGAAAACCCCAAAAAGGGGATGTTCCCGAGGAACCCAACTCAACTGTTACACAATCATCTTGTCAGATAAAAAAAAAAAGAAAAAAAATGAAATCCAGTCCTCAAAACACCTGGTGATGTTGAAACTGAAAAACTCTGCCCATGCTGCAACCACTTGAAATGATGAGCCTAATTCAAACACGCTCTCTTCTCTGAGTTCCACAGGCAGCAGAGAGTGAGTCGTGTATGTACACAGAAAGTGAGACCACGGAACGAACAAGAAAATGCCAGAACGACAGCGTGAGGCTGGTGGCTGAACACCGATAGGTGCTTTCTTATCTTGATGCGTAAAGCTATTTGATCTTACCTCAAAGCTCCCAAACCACTTCAAGTAAAGACATTTCAGATTACATTAAAGAGATGTTAGTACGTGTACCAATTCTGAATGGAAATGACTTGATTGATGTTTCAGAGTCAGACTGTGATATCTAATCCATGCCAGAATTATGCACCTTATTTTAGCCTTGTTGAATTTTTCATCGAGAGACAAGACAGTCTGCTGCTGAAAGCTGTTGCGGCGCAAAACCTGACAAAAGCTTCGACTCTTCATTCATTAGCAGGTCTGCTGAATATCAGAGACAATTTTGGCCATAAAATGACTACAAGTTCACGTCACCGGCTTCCATTGAAAATGATTTGTAGCTTGTTGCTTTGTGAACAATAATTCTTTCAACGGAGCAGCTGGTGTTGACGTCTTCGGAGTTTTAAAGACCCGTTCTCACTCGTCATCCATCTCATGTACCTGGATTAACTCCAGATGCAATTTAATACGCATCCATTAAGGCCAAATATGCGTCTCTGTCTCTCAGGCAACAAGCAAATCAGGGACAGCCCTAATCATGTCAAGAAAATTTGCCAGTACAGTTGACGAACTTATTTGGGAGGAATAAAGATTATGAATGCGTCTTGGTGGATCCGTCTCACGGATGGGTTTTACACTCTTTTTGGCATCCAGATAGAATTCATCTAGATCAGCTGTCAGTCCTATTTTTAAATAGTTCTTGGGTGAATTTACTCTTGGCGTTGGAAGGCTGTGTAAATAGGGTCGTTATTCTCCGATGTTATTCAGACATGTTATTCAGACATGTTCTGGATCACAAAGACGTCGTCTATAATTTGTGAGAAAAATAAATTAGAAATAAATGGAATGTAACATTTTAAAGCCAATACTAAAAATGACAGAAAATAAAGAATATGAAATGGAAAAATCATCATCTCTCTACTTCACTCTTTCCCTTTTTGACTTTGTATCACCATCCCTGCCTCTCTACCCCCCCCACCTCCCCACCACTCACCCCCCACCCCCCAGACTGGAGTTTTTTTTTGTACCCAGGCAGATGGCTTCAAACACCAGGTATCCCCCCATGGGAGCCTCACGAGGAGGTCCTGGACACTCCAGGTCTGCCTGAACTGCAGGGTGGGGCGTGTGCAAAATATATAAAAAAAAAAAAAAAAGAAAAAGAGGGACCAAATAGATTTATTCAATACTCAAAATTCCAGCCTTAATGCACAGAGTGGCTCAAAGCGAACGGAGCGCAGCGCGAGGGGGGAGAGCTGGGGGAGCGATGGGACAAGCGAGTGGGCGAAGTGAAAAGAAGGGAAGAGGGAGAGGGGCGGATACCAGGAGAACAGATTTCTCACAGATCTCGCTCCGTTTGTGTGATAAGAAAGGAAATAACGGCTTCAGATGAGGGAAATTGCAAAGGGACACGTATCACCTTCCTTTACATTGTGAGAGGCGGATCACAGGGAGCACGGAGCAAAAGGAATGAGAGGCACATCTTGCGAGGATGTGAGGAGACGTCTCCGAATGTACTCTGCGTAACCTGCCTCAGAAGAGTATTTGTATAAAATCTCATTGAACATGAACACATTCACACTTGGAGAGAGACAAAAGAACTTCACATCAACACTTTCTTCATTCTGAATCAATTTTATTTACCGGGGTGCAATAACGGCAGGATTCTTTCTTTTTTCGCGGTGCCACAAACTGACAGTTCAGAGTTCCCAAGTAAATTGTGACATACATGCTCCAGAGCAAACAGGCCCCGAGGCAGAGGAAGTGTGTAGAAAGTCCGCCCTGCGACTGCGAGTTCACAGTCGCAGGCTTGATCCCCGCAATTGTCACCGGGACCGTACCAGAGGGTTCGCCTATTTTAAGCATGTTGTTGCCGTGTGTTTTTGGGGGTTTTTTTTCTTCTTTTCCATGTGGAAAATTTCTGAATTCAGCGTGCCAGAAAAACTTTCAGTTGAGTTCAACGTGCACAACCGCTCGTAGGATATTGTACAAAAAGTAACTTTACTTTTTTTTTTTTTGTGACAAAAGCAACAAAAGCACTGGTTGGGTTTAGTGAACGATCGTGTTGTCGGTTCAAAAGGCCACGGAGGTGGCGTTACCTGGAGATGAGAGATCAGGTGGCGAATAAGGCAAAGTCGGCTCTTTACGCCACATCACCCGCCTCGACTCACGATTAAACCAATTGATTACATGAGTTAGATACACATTATAGTTACAGTTATAGCTATGAATAGATCGCACGATTACATTACTGTCACGTGGTAATGCGGTTATGAAAACTTTCCCTGGTGTTGCAACCAACATCGAAACTTTTGAGAGTCAACACTGTGCACACTCGGGAAAAGAAAATAGAAAAAAGATGTGTGTGTGCCACATGAAGGTGGATTTGACCGTGGCGGTTTCTTGATTTAAACCGAATCTCGAATCGAACAGTCGGCAGTCAAGTTGCATCGTGGGTAGGCTAGGTGTGTGGCAGGTGATCTGAGACGCTTCATGAAAAGGAGGCGTAAGAGGCTCAGACCTGTGGGCGCAAAGACGCTGCAAAGCAGACCGTTTGAATTTCGCGAACAATTTTTTTTTTTTTTATATTTGGCTGGGAAGTCTCGACATAAAAAGTCATAATTGAGCTGTCTCGCACATCAAAGGTTGTGGGTAATTGGAATTTTCTGCAGAATAGACTCGTGAGTTTGAGAATTACTACATGATATATTCTTGACATGTCTTTCAGCATAAATGTGACAGAAAAAAAAGGCTCTCTGTTTGTGAAGAATTGTTCAGTGGTGATAAAGTTCACTTCTCAGCTTGCCTTCCCCGTTTGAACAATTGCTCCCTCTATAAAGTTAGACCAGCCAATTGCCTCACATAGATGTCTCTCCTCGAGCTCTCGCCTTGCCTCTGCGCTCGTTTCACAGCCACAGCTGTGCAAAAAAGCAAATTTATTATCAGCCTTAGTATTTCTGACAGGCTATCCGGCAGACGCTCGGGGTCCTTGAAGTGCAGAAAAGGCCTTCCCATCGCCGCGCTCCCCTGCCTCCCAGCAGGTCTGCGGAGTGAATTTACTGCCACTGTCTAAACCGCAGCCAAAAGGGAGAGGGAGAGAGAGAGAGAGAGAGAGAGAGAGAGAGAGAGAGAGAGAGAGAGAGAGCAATGTGGGACTTTTTTTTTTTTTCTTCTTTTTTTTTCTTCCACAGATGCCCGGACATGCAGTCTCTCCAACCCAGAGGGGCTTTGAAATCAGCTCGCTCGTTAATAGTTGTCTCATGGCGGCTCGGAGAGAGGAACGCTTGACAGAGTCTGAATGGAGACACCAAAGCTCAGTTTTGTCAAGCACTGAAATTCTCATTTTCACCTTCTTACTTACTGTAGCATAAAGAAACTGTTTCCTGTTGCATTTTCTCACAAATGCCCCCCTCCACCCACCAACCCCACCTTTTTTTTTTGTTGCAAAATCAAGTCATGAGAGAGTTACTGAGCGTATCTTCAGCTGCTGATGACAAACTGGTCTGTTGCACTGGAAGTTAAATGTTCTGTGTTTGATTTATGATGTGTTAAGAAGGCTCATCGCTGATTATAGGTATGTTAATGTATATGGCTCTACTATGTCTGGATTTAAATTAAAAAAATCCTCTTGTGAACGCGTGGAAAACAAGTGATGATTGAGCCAATGCTGCATGATCTCGAATGAAAATACCTGAAATGTCCACGACCTCTTAGCAGAACATTGGTGGTGGAACAATACCAAAACATAGGAGGCCGGGTCGGTGGACTCTTCCCCAGGTGAACAGTGTTCGTGCCCCCATGTGAAACCAGAAGTAAACGTTGACTTATTTTAAATGATGTAGGCGACCTGAGTTATGTAAGAATTACACTTATCTCAAACCATATTTTCTTTCCTAAACCGAACAAAGTGGTTTTGTTGCTTGGCCTTGTCGCGAGAATAAAATGTTGGCATTTTATATTTCTGCAATTCACGGATATCTCAATGTTTCTGTCCAAAAATATGTTTCATACCAACATTTCTGCATATGTACACATCAACGTTAAGATTGTTTTTAACAGCTCATGGCACTTTTGCATCTTTCAAACTGCGTTCTCAATTACGTTTGACAGAACTACTTGGTTAGGTAAATGACCGGGTTAAAATAAGTGCATCGCTTTTGGTTTTCATACGGGACACGAACATCGGCCTCCCGGGTGAGAGTCACACATGACGCAGACTTTGATGAAACATGTTTGTTGTGTCAAATACAAACGTCGTCCGGGAGAAAACACGTGACCTCAAAACGATGTTGACGATGCAGTTTTGTTGAGAGGAAAGGTTCCTAATTCACTTAATGCGCTTTTAAGAGTTCGTGGTCATTTCACATATCGATGGCCAAAGTACAAAACCTCCTATCTGCAAAATCATCCAGGAAAAGTGGCAATAACCTCCTATCTGCACTTTGTATTTTTTATTTTTTTTGTATTTTATATTATGTATTGGGTATCCTTAACAAATAGCATTCTGCAAGAACATTTTCTTTTTTTAGTATTCTCAAAAAAGTGAATTTTTCAGATTCGGCCATCGATATGTAAGGCAGATCACGTTAATGCCTTCATTGATTGTTTTTCAAGTGATTAATTGTTTGTCCTAAATAATAGTGAGATGTCCATCACAGTCTCCCTTGAGCCAAATGCAACGTCCTCAAATCTCTCATATTGTCCAACAAACAGTACAAACCCCAAAAGATGCAATTACAGAAGCAGAAACTTGTTAAGCTGGAAGCAGTGAATGTTATTTATTAAAATTGTTGTCCAATCATTTTCCTCTATGTGCTTTTCATGAAATGTCTCGGTCTTTTCCCCCTCGTGAAGAGACCAACAGGTCGCCCGTATAATGAGTCCACTCAGGCGTCGTGGAGGAGAGGACACACTGGGGTAAAAACAACCCTGTACTTTAAAAACAACTCAAAACGTGAAGCTATTCATCCTCTCGCAGCCGCATACCTTCACGTCCCGTCTCAAAGGCATCCAAACATAAAGGCGGAGACAGAGAGACGGGGCAGCACTAAAAAAAAAAAAAAAAAAAAAAGGGGCCCTGAGCAGCCTCCCCTTTCACACAGGCCAATATAAAACCACCAGGTTCCCAGTCCAAGGGGAAAACATAAATAAATACCCTCTCACCCTCCTCACCTCAGCCCTTATTGTGTTCCCATTGCTCATTACATACATAATCACCCCGCGGTGACGGCATCATTTTTTGTTGCATCTCCGCTTTAATGCAATTTAGAATGAAGAAACGAATGAAGGGTAAACTTGCAACAAAAAAAAACAGAAAACAAAAAAAAGGTTTCCGTATTAAATTTTTGCTCTTTATTTTGGGCCTTTTAGCTCATATATGCAAATATACTTAAACATATATTGTTCTTGCTACATATTTGTTTTCCACTGCCGTGCACTAGGTTTTCTGCTGCTTTACGGTGCGGTCCATGAAGTCAGAGGCTGAGTAGTGACTACTCGTAGGCATTGTTGGGGTGCTAGCCTTGCAAGTACAGACGTCTGTCTATTTTCTCTGTATTGTGCCATTTATCCCCCCCTCCCCCTGACATTTGGTTCACAGATCATAAATCATTTCATTCATTCGGTTAAGAGTTTAAATTTAGTGCGATCTAGAATCACCCAGGCCACTGATCAAGTACTAGTCCAGGAGGAACCAGGTTTAGGCAACAACACTTTGGAACAAGGGGTGTCGAGGTTTCAAAGTCCTGTGTTTTTTGGACCAATCCCCCTTCAAACCCCGCCCCCCCATTAATTGGACTTTGCCGATTATTTAATACTACGTCACTTGGAAGCGTTTCACTTGTGTGTCCGCCACAAAATATGATCGTCGTTGACCTTCCATTGGCATCGTTTGCTTGAAAAAACACAATTCGTGTCCACGTTCATTAAAGCAATAGATTGCATTCCATGACCATTTCACAACGTGCCACGACACTGGGCTGGTCCTTTAAATACACATGTAGGATAACAAAGCGTGTTAGGGATGGGGGGGTGGGGGGGGAGGCTTTAAGGCGACCTTTAGAGCTCCACTACCACAACACCCGGAGCCCATTCACTCTCAATGACACTCCACCAACCCCGTTCACGATGTCAAGGCCGGCAATAAAACCCTTGATATTAAAAGCTCGGTCAAAGGGAACGGTTTTACGGGGTTACAATTTATGGTTGTTTTTTAAAGTGAGCTCTCAGACGCTGTTGTTTGCCTGCGCGGGGCGGGAGCTTTGATCGCCTGAAGCGACACATTTGTCATTTTAATTGCAGTTCGAGGGAAAGAAGAAAAAAAAACAACAACACGTGTATCATCTGGGAAACGGTTGATCAAATATTTGTACTAAAAAGGTTTAACACCAGGATCTGACATTCATTTATTAACATACATTTACATGTGTTGGCATTTTGCTTTTTGCTTTTTAAATGCACATGAATAGAAGCTCAGAAGTCTTGTTCCCTACATAAGAATAACATTAGATTCACTGCTAAGGGACATCCTGTAGTCTCACATCAGAAGTTTGGTTTGGAGAAGTGAGGCACCGTAGGCTGCAGGAACTGAAATGTATTGCAGAGGATTTGAAGTGTGGCATCCACACTCATCTCCCCCGTCTTTAAAAACACATTTTACCATATTTTTCCAGCGTCAACTAACCGGCCGTGCTCTCCTGCGCTGATTTCACCAACAGATGTTAAATCTCGGCTTCGTAGAGGAAACGTGAGGCGAAATACACTTTCTGCCACGACTGTGAAACACGAGGTGAGAATACTGCAGCCAGCGAAGGAGGTCCTACTCCATATTTCATGCCTCCCACTGTGCTAATGCTGCACATTTCCTCCGTGCACCACGATGAAGTGTTTTAACAATTTCAATCTTTCCTCTTCAAATAGTTTACCCTTATTTTTGAAAATTTCACATTTTGTCGAGGCAACGAGCCCAAAAACAAGCCAATTCCAGAGGGGTTATGTAATCAGATAACTGCAACACGTGATCAAGATGAGCGTTATGAAGCTTCCCGTTATTTAGATTTGATCCTGGAGTGTGTCTATAATGTGTTTTAATAATATGCATTAAACACATCAATAAAAAAAGGAATGCGAGGCAACATGTAAATGTCAAATCCTGCACATGTTTTCAGTCAACCAGGAGCATCTGTGTGACTGCTGTTGCTCTTTGTCAGCGATCATCAGCTTGAAGATACATCAATAGTTGGATTTTTTTGTTTTATTATTTTTTTTTTTCTCTGTTAGTTAGTTATTGATTCTTTGAAACCTCAAACATAAAAGTCGCCGCTTGCTGTGCTGCTACCTGCTGCTGACGCAGAACCAACAGAAGATGACTTTGTGATTAAAGGCCCAAGTCACGCGTCTTCAGTTATCCTGGCTGATTAGACCTCTGCTCGGGCTGCAGTTACGAGTGGTCACCAAGGACCGAAGCTTTTCATCCGCTGAAAATGAACTAATGGTAAATGTTTTTGTCCACAAGTCTAAGAAATAAAAAGATTAAAAGATAAACATCACAAAAGGGGTCCTGTGATGAGCTCTGAAATGGGACTAACATCAGACCTGTGGTCTGGAGAAAGTCACCAAAGCTTTTGCAGCTTCCTTTAACGCGATGCACTTGGACAGTTATATACAGATTAAACTCAAACACCAACAACGTTACTCACATTTTAGCCTCATGACACAGACTTGCAGCTCAGCGACTCATCGCGCAATCATTCTTACATTATGTAACGAAACCGATGAATAAACGGACATTTCTTTTAAAGGAATTTTAAGGTCTCCCCACACAGGTGTTTTCATTTATGGTGATTAGACCTTTCCTTCGGACTGTGTGGGCGAACACAGGCTCGGCTCACATCCCTTTACTTACTCGTTCTTACACTTTAACTAAATTGCTGGAGTCGGGTTGTGTGTTAGCTCAGAAATTACACCCAATGTGTCACTTTACGACACCAAGAAAGTCGTCCGAGCCTTTGTTAATTTCCTGGTTGGATTTTTGTCATGCGTTTTCTTTTTACTCGCATATCTCTTTAATAAGCTGGCTCAAAACTCTGCTGCCAAGACCAACCGGTCTAGTGTTATTGCAGTTTGCCAGCTTATTAATTAGTTTTAGAATCAATTTCACACTGTCCTGAGTAAAAGGTCTAATCAGGCCACATGAGGGGAAACACGTGGGGAGTGACCAAGACTGTGTCAATTTAGGTGGCTGATAAGAATGCAAAAAAAAACAACCAAAAAAACAGTCTGTCACTTATTTAACGACTGCTTCTGTTGGTGTGACCAGCTTAAACAAGCCGCATTCATTCTCCTTAATGCCTCCAATAAAGGAAACTTATACACCCTGTGCTTCGTTTGGCAAAGCTGAGTGAAAACAAACAAACAAAGTTCAGTGTGTGTGTGTGTGTGTGTGTGTGTGTGTGTGTGTGTGTGGGGGGGGACTCGCACTGCGCAGGCTACACCTTTCCTTGCATGCAGCCTGTCAAAGCTGTCGGTCCCCTCCTCTTGACCCGGACCCTCCCCGGGCCTTGCTGCTGGAACAAAGCCCCCACTGTGTGCGCCTGCTCTGGGGAGTCAGCCTGGGAGAGCGCTGGGCCGCCTCCACCGCGGCTACGATTGAGGCCATTTGGGCAAGCTGAGGTTTTAGGAGGGAGGGGAGGCGGGAGGGGTTGGGCGTTTGTCAGGGGGTGGGGGGTAGGGAGGGATGAGGGATGGGGTGTGTGTGGGAACCGTGCCCCGGCCCGCCTGTCCACTTGTGAAAAGGGCCAGTGCGCTGCCAATTTGCAATGCAGATCTCTTCCCCTTGCAGGCTCACTTTGGGAAAAGGCGCATCAATGGCTGGCATAAAGCAGGCCTCCGCTGATGGCAAATGTCATTCCCATTTTGATTCTTGACCCCTTTCTTTTTCTCAAAACTTAGCCTGCTCCTCCGGAGTAGAAGAACCCCCCTCCCCATCCCACCCTCCCCCCTTTAATTGTGTGCTTCAGTCGCAACCCGCGCTCTCTTTTCTGGATTGCCACATTAGCTTCCAAGGAGAAAGAAATTAAACAAAGTTCAGAGCTCCCATTCACATGGGGGGGTGGGGGGGGGGGGCAGTGATTGTCATTCACAATGAGATGGTGTGAAATACGTCAGGATAAGAATGAGAGAAAGGAGCATTGGGAAAACCCGCCCCCTCCTCCCCTCTGTTCGATGAGAAGCGAGCGTTGTTAACTATCGCGGTCATTATCGTTACACTCTAATTTGTCACTAAGCCATTTAACTCCAGCAGCTAAATAAATAGATAAATAACAAAGCCGGGGCTGGCATTGCTGTAACTGGTGGCCGTGGCACTGAGGACGGGAGAGAAAAGGCCTTTCACGTAACGTGTCCACTGAAACGCAAATAAGGACAAACTGGGAATGAGCGAAAAACACAAAAAAAAAAAAAAAAAAAGCCTTAAAGTTCCTCCTCCATGGAATTCTAAATCCTTTCAGGTTCTCAGAGACACAAAGAAATGGTCGCAAAATACAGATGAATATATTAATGTTAATGCTAGCGTCTGCCAGCTTGCAACTACCCAGAGGAAAGAGAAAAAAAAGGTGCAGCAGGTTAAATCAAGCCAGAAGGAAAGAGACGAAAGTCAGCTCCTTCACAGCTGACCACATTTAGAGCTGCTTTTGAAAACCTTTTTGTTTTCAGCTGCTGAATTCGGTCGAACAACTTTCATTCATTTCATGCAAAAGTCTGGCTTCAAATCTACAGAAATGAACCAGTTACATTTGACGAGACTGTCGCGATGTAATCCGACCTGCCGTCAGAGATACAGGGTTGTGTGTTCATGCATTCAAATATTCGGTCAAAATGTAGATAATACAAACTAAAATAATTGTCAATAAGCTTTGAAAAAGTTCTGATCGTGGGTAAGGCTTCTTCAATGTGATTAACGGATACAATTTTCATCCAAAATAGAAATTTTGCCATTTTGGCTCAGATTTCTCCCATTTAAGCTTCACCGGAGGCTTTGCTTAAATCCTTTAGAAATAAAAAATCTGAGTGCAGCCATTATTCTGAAACTATTGATCACTACCAACTCATACTTCGTTTTGGTCTGAGGCTGATGCAGGGTGTCCATTTTGGACTGCCGATGATTTAAAAAATGTTGGACACCACAGGACGTGTAGTTTCTTGAGCCCCTTCCCCCACTGGACAAAAAAAACTAACTAACTAACATCTGACATTTTTCTTGACTGTGAAAGGTTACAATCGTCCTTATTACTCTTTAGGAGCCACAGGTATTTATCGTCTCCAGCTCAGATTGCGTTGAAGTGAATATATAATACATAAAATCAACAGAGATGTGGAGAATTATTATAATTTATTAACCTATAAAAACATAGTTAATATGCTCTCCTCAAAGCCACGAGACTCCAGTCGGACAAAAGTTAATTTACGATTGTCGTAAAACACAGTTCATTCAAACTCGACAGAAACAAAAACAAAAAAAGTCATCAAAACCAATCTCTGTTAGTCTTTCCACAGTTCCAAAAATGACTAACCCAGATTTGAGAGACTTACCCTGCTTCTGGTGGCAAAAGGGAAAGGAGTCTATATCACGTATTTTAATAGTTTTTCTTGTGTTTAAAAAACAACTGACTTTCAATGCCAACTTTGTGGAAAACTGGTATAAATGCTGCACGCTGCTGTGTCTCATCACAGGGCCCAGTGTTGCCAGATTAACAGGAACACACTCACACTGTGCATGTAGACGTAAGCAGAAAGCGTATCGTATTACTTAATGTAACCTACCACCGCGGTAGAGTCTACATCTACTAATTCTTTGTATTTTGTAATGGCTATACTGTATACTTAATTAAACCTAAAAGATTTGTTTGCTAAGTCATGTTTAGGTCAGAGTCAACACTTTCTGTCATTGTTTCTCCAGAGTCGTTTAACTTGAGCGTCCCGGTTAGCCCTGGAAACTAGAGTTTTCCCAAGGATCCATTACAGTGCATGGCTGGAGCCCAGTTTGTTTTTCCTTTCAGAGTTTGGATGAATTCCTCGCCGAGGCCCCCCAGGATGAGGTCAACGCACGACATAATCAATGAAAAACAAGAGCAGTCACTGGCCTTCATACACAAACACACACACACACACACACACAGCATAATCAGGAATTTGCTTATTGGTGTATTCCTCTGAGGTGTGTGTGTGTGTGTGTGTGTGTTTGGGGGGGGGGGATCGGGATTCAACCAACACGACCACGTCAGATGTTACATACCGGCTCAGCTTCCTGCCGTCTCCAACAATCGGAAGTGACAGGATGTTAAAACTTCGGTTTATGAAATGTGATGATGTGATTGGCTCCATGGCTTCAGTAATTTATTCCCTTTCTTGCCTCGGATTGTGTTCGTACCGTCACACATTTGGAATGCGAAATGGGTTTAGCCGCAATTGCTCACTTTTTTTTTCAGTTCAATTAAAAAACAGCGGACATTTTAGTTAAAAGTTTTTTTTTTTACGAACAAGCATTATTACAACTTTTACCTCAGTTTTAATGAGCCGAGAAAGGTTTTTTTTTTTGTTGTTACCGAGCCGAAAATAAGCTTAATGCGCTTCATAGCTCCAAAAGCCACACAAAGACCTTTTTTCATGATTCAGTAGCAGAAATAAAAAAAAAAAAGTCTGTGAACTCTGCGAGAAGGCAGAAGGATCTATTTTCACTTCTGAGAAGTGCCATCATTTGGAAGGTGGAAGTACACGCTCTAAATCGCATCCCGGTGAGCTGTGTCGCGGCTCGGGTGTCACCACCGCCAACAACCCAGCATGGCTCTTCAAAACTCCCCTCGCTGCCTCCTGTTACAGACGCCGCTCGGCACCATTTGGCTTCCGCATCATCACATTCTTTTCAAGTGTTTGTATTTGGCTCGGTTCGTCTAGGTTACACTTTGGGTGCTTTGAAGCACTTAGGGAATAGATGAATATGTGTTTTTTCTTTCCCCCCCCTCCCCCTCATCATTTTGGCACTCTTCGGCAAGAGTGAAAATATAGTAAGTGTGCAGGATGTCAATAATTTAGTAGACCTCTCGCTAAGAGCCGTAGCTTCTCCTCTGTCTTAGCCTACCATCCGCTTGCATCTCGCGTTTTGAATCCACACCTTTCTTGTAATTGCTCCCAAATCGCAGCTTTTTTACCTTCACTGTCCTGTCAGAAAAAAAGGAGGAAAAAAATGCAGATGTTGACCTTTTTGTTAATTTGTGTGTTGCGACCATGTTGAAAATGCTTAGAGAGTAAATAACTCTAAACCGCAGATAATAAGCTCTAAGTTCTGTCTTACAGCAACACTACTGTCTGAGCTGCTTAACTCAATTACTGCAACGTCTTCCTGCCCCGGACCTTCCAGGGCTGGACGTTTCACTGACATGCATGTAATCTGGAACTTGTGCAAAAGGATCATGTGAGCGTTTCAATATGAGGTGGAACGAATTTAAATTGTGGCGAAGGGGGAGAAGAGGGAGGTGAGTGTGACGGGTGGAGATGACTTATTTCTTCTTCTAAAAAAAAAGAAGGTTTTTAAAGAGTTTTTGAAAGGAGAAGTTGATCTCAGTTCCACTGCGAGGTAATGGGGCAAGGATGCAGTTCAAATGCTTTTGGGAAAAGAAGCCTCAGCAGTGCTGTCAAGCCGTGGTAGAGGGAGGGGGGGGGAGGTAACCTACGTGACCCCAGTAATAGGCGCATCACTCCAGAGTCAGTAGGACACCAATAAAAACATCAGTCACACACAGGAGGTCAAAGAGGAACCGCAACAGGACAGCTCAGTTTTACCAGAACTACGGGATGACCGTAAATAAAAAAGGACACGGATATCATTGTAATAGTATGATTTTCACACTCACCAAAAGAGAAAATGGTTACTTAGTAGTGAGAGTTTGAAGTCGACAAAAATGTGAGCCAGATTATATCACTGGCCAAGTGTAATGCTGTAATAATTTAATATCTTCATTGAGCTGGCATTGCCGCTATGAAAACCAACATAGTTTTACAGGGATTCCAGACTGACTTCTAAATATTTGTTTGCTTTGGTGCCAGAGTCCGGTCGGCCACGATGGGTTTGTTTAAACATTGACGGTGCGCACAAGACCGAATACTAATATGTTCAGCGACAGCCTTGAGTTACGACACGTAGATGTGCTGAGTGGGAGTGAGTTAACCACGCGGCGTCTTCTACGACTGACCTTCACACGGAGCTTCTGCCGCAAAAGCTGCAGCCCAGGTTGCGACCCAAAGTTTAATTTATGATAAGTTTGACGTGTTGTGCTCAGACAAGTCAAAAAGAATGTGATAAGTATACATGCAGCTGCAGGTGCAGTATATAAGCCAGAGCAGTTGACAGTAAACTGTTGGTCCCCAAACTGAAGTTGCCAAAGTTAACTCTCCAAAGGACAGCGCATGGCTGTGCAATCATTTGGCATAGTGGCCACAGTCACATGCAATGTCACAAACACATCACTCCCTGCGGTTAGGCTAGTCCGCGTCAGAGTGGAATTAATACTTTTGGTTCGGTTGGTTGTTTTATATTCACTCTGGCTCGGTTTCACAGTGCACAAAACCAAACGGACTAAATAAAAAAGATGTTTTGCAAAGTGCCGTGTACGAAGGAGCAAATGTATCTGGTTCGTCTCGTGAAGTGCCACTTCTGTGCAGGGTAAATCTCACACTTCGAAATATTACTATCATTGACTCAACGCTGATCTGCTGTGCACATGAATCCCTCCTCCTCCTCCTCCTCCTCCAGCTTATCTCAAATAACTTCATAAACATCACGATTTTTGTATTTTCTGTATGTTCTCTTTGGCCTTGATGGCCACATCATCGAACATCGGACTTCTTCTCAAGCAGCCTGCATTTTGTTTCACTTCATGCAATTGGGTCGGATTATGTTCTCACTGCAAAACAAACCGCACTAGGGTTCATTTAGAAAAAGGTGCAAGACCACCTCTCACTAGCGGTCTCAGGCCTGTGTTTTAGGTCCCGACTAGAGTTTGATCACTGCATTCACAACCGCCAAGACTAAATGTTGGCTCGTGGGCCCAAAAAAGTGTTTTCAATGGAATTAACTAATTGAGTGCCATCTTTGGACATGGTCTCCACTTCTCATAATACACCCGTGGCTATCAGTGTCCAGGTATGTGTGGCCCATGGCTTCTGTAAACTGGCTGGTAAGCAGACCATGCAATGTGTGCGTGGTTAAGGTACAACCAGGAAAAAAGGCCATCGTCACTAAGTTGTTGAGGTTAGGGAAACATTGTGCTCACTGCAACTAAAAGTAAAGGGTTCAGGAACAAAACCTCTTGGTCAAGGTTCATGGAAGATGATATTTGTGGTAATAAAAATATTCACACTGTCTAGTTTGAGACAGGATGTGAACCCAGGACACCAACGTTACAGCCGCACACCTATAGATCCGTTCCCCACCATGACCTCCACATCCTTACACACCACTTACTGTAACTCGCTAACGCAGAATAGCCGCGCATGAATGTAATTCTTTTGGGACAATGTTGGAGCGGGGGGCTTGTTCACGGGCACAGCTCTGCATGTGTACGTGATTGGTGTGTGTTGCGTGTCTCGGCGTTGACTCAGTGTGTGTTCACAGGAAACGAGGAGTACCCCAGGGCTCCGTTCTCGGCCTGGCTCAGACTTTGGGAGGTGGAGGTTAGGGGGGGGGGGGGGCAGGGAGGACTCTCCAAGTCTGGAAAAACAATTCCCAGAGACCTGCAAACAGCCAAAAGTAATACAGCCACAAGGAAACGTTGGCCACACTCCAATGCTAACAATTAAAATGAGCAATGTGTTAAAAAAAAACATACAAGAGGTGGCAAAGATCCATTAATTTACGTCAAGGTGCTCAGTCGTTCAAGGGGAGCGAGTGATATATCTTTCAACATGCACAATATATAAAAGTTACGAAACAAAATGTGGGCTGGCGGAAAACGCTGCAAATATACAAACTCAGCAGTTTAGCTCATGGAAAACTTTCTTTGTTTGATTGCCTTTATGTCATATTATATAAACATTGCAGGTGTTTCTCATGAAACATACATTTTCACAGGAAGAATGTGATTATCAAAGCAGTACAGGGTCAACTCTGACACTCCAGCACTTCCTGAGAGTCTCAGAAGGAGTTGAATAATATTGATTGTGCCGAAGGCATTAGCATTAGTGTGATTTTGATGAACACTACTGCCGAACAAATGGACTCTGTGAATTGAAAATGGCATCAAACAATATCCATGCATGATGCATGAGCAGTAACTAGACGAGGATGTGTTTGAAGAACAAGGTAGGGGGCTACATCAAAATAGATCATCTCCTGGGACTATTTGCATAACTTAAGCATAGTTACATCCAAATCACAGCTCAATTCTTACTTTTGAGAAACATAAAACCCCAATGCATTGTTTTTGTGGAAGCCTGTGTATCAGGCAAAGTCACTAGGAGACAACAAGAAAACGATCAATACCATTGAGTCAGCACGCAGTTATGTCTGAGGAAAGGAAGCAAAACTAAGCTTCAAAGGGATTTCCAAATGATACAATATTCTGAGGTAGAAACCTCCAGCCTATGCTATGTTGCATCGGTCGCTAATTTCAAGTTGATTGTTGTCCTCTGAATGCTTGTCTTTGTGGGTCTCTGCCCTGTTAATCACATGTTTTTTATGAAGTAAAGGAGATACATATTGTACTGACAGAGGAATATATGCATTTAGTTTCTGCACCGTGGACTTCACCCTTCAATTCTGAGTACTGGTTGCTTCTATTGCCGGGGATTTAGACATTGTTAACTTATACCTGAGTTTCTCGCTTTATGCTTCTCGGTAATAGGCTTAAAATGTAAATTAAAGTATTCACCATCAGTCTTTTAAAACTGAGCATCTGTTTGCCTCAGTATTCCTGTCTCAATGCTTATAGGCAGCTGTGATGTTCAAGTGCCTCTAAAACTAATGCAAAGAAAAGCTAAATACACCAAGTCACCTTAGCACCAACCTAACCTCAGAGGAACTGAAATAAAGAAACCCAAACTTGTGTTGTGACAGGCTGTTAAAAAAGATGGTGTCAATCAGTTGATGCAAAAGTGACTTCATGTGCAAAATCAAACGATCGTTCTACAGAAAAACCTCTCTTTTAACCCATGGCAGCGATTTCTGAAACCCCGGTTTGAACCCAGCGTAGGAGAAAAGTAATACTGTAGAATATTTCTTTTTTTTTCTTCACTCATTTTGAAATCATATCACAATATAAAATATCTCTGGTGTAGTAACTCCGATAATCTAAGTTGGTGAAGAAACAATCCAGTATCATGGCAGGTCGTGTAATTCTCACAAAATGCAATCTATTGGTTTTGTGTACATGGACACGATTTGTCCATTTTTTTATTGTGTCCCATTGCCAATGGAAAGTCAATTAGGATCCTTTTTCGTGGTGCACTTAGGAAATTAAACGCATCCATGGGGCAATGCAACGTACAGAGCAGGTGATGTAGTATTACATATCGACAAAGACAACTTATGGTGGACGAACTTGATTGGTCCCACAAATACAGGACTTTCATCCACGAGACTGGTGTTCAACTCTGCATGTTCCAAACTGTAGTTTTGTAGTCAAAAATAAACTTTCTTGAAAGTTTTCCCAACCCTGACTAAGTGGTTTTGTTGGTTTAACCCTAGCTATACGTAGTTATTTCAAGCCCAACCATGATGTTTTTCCTGAATCTATCTAGCAAAGTGGTTTTGTTGCCTTAACCCTAACTTTCTTTTTCTAACGTAATGTCGTTCTGAAAGTAACAAAACCAAAAACGTACACTTGTCTCTAATAGAACTAATAGAATGCATTTTGTGAGACTGTGTTGCATTTTAACTAGACCGGAGCGCTGAGTAGTGTGTAGGTATCCGCCAGGTGTGTCTGCAACAACCATGGCTGTGTTGTATAATACATACAACCCACAATTGGCAAACCCCATGTCTCGACAACAATGGGCTGTCAGGCTTCAATCAAACTCAAAAACCAGCGGCAATGTATGCAGGCAATTGGCTCAAAGTCGTCGTATAAGACATTTCATACAATCCTGCCAAAGACAAAACTCAAAACTCACCAAGCTGTCTGCTCCCATAGCAGCGGCTGACTTGCGGCGATGTACTCAGCAGCGAGTGTAGTGGCAGTCCCGTTAGCCGTTAGCCGTTAGCTGTGCCAAACATACTTTCCAAAACAACAGAAGCGTGCAAACTGTGCAGAGTAGCGGCTGGAGGTCGGCGATGCAGTCAACGGAAGTATAAAACAGACAATAAAAAGTGTTTTGAGAAAGTGAGAGTCACCGCAACTACGAACGTGCGTCTTTTGAACATGCAGCCATAACTGGCCACCCAAAATGTTATGCAAGATAAGCTGTGGACAGACGCAGGGGGGCACACACACTAACACACGCACACACACACACACACACACACACACACACACACGCGACCTATCGCATGACCTACCTGGCTGATAATAAGGAAATCCCAGCCCTTCTCCCCACTGGCGTTTCCAAGTGGCATTATTGTTGCCACTGCTGTCGCAAAGCCAACCGGAACGCTTTTGTTTTATTCACAGCTGAGAAACTACCAACACAGTTAGTAACATGGCTACCACTCGCAGCCTGGCTACTGTCCAAAGCAAGAAACAAACACAAAAATCCCGACAGACGTTTATTCATCAGACACCCTCGTCACCTTTTTTGCCTCTCCATCAAAGGGGGCTCTTAGCAAAATGCTCTTTATTAACAGGGATGCAGTGTATATGTCTAGGGCTTTAATCGTGAAGGGTAACAACTGATGGATTGTAGCTGTAATGCGTTACAAGGACAGTATGGAAAGCAATAAAGAGTTCACCATCTTGGCTCAAACTACGAAAACCTCCATGTTATTATTTTAGTATAGACTCAACTCAAGCGCATCCTCTTCCATTGTGCCGTTAATGAAGCCATCATTCCCCGGATGGCCGACAAAATTGCGTTGTGAAAGTGAGGCTCACGGGGAATCAGTCTTGGAGCAGATGGTGTCATTGTTGTATAGTCATTATATTGTGCAATTCACATTTACTTCATAATGACAAGGTAAAGCAAATAAGTTTCCACTATGATATTGAAATAATGACTAAATCATATTTCTCATGTTACGCACGCTCCTGTCATAACTTGTGTTTATCCTTTGTGTATTTTAGACCAGTAATTCAACCTGTAGTAAAGTGAAATATCAGTGTAGATCTTCTTGTCTCGGTATAGCATACTCCATCCACCTGTGCAGACAGATTTGAGATCAATCCCTAAACCTCACAGTCAGGTACACACCCACATACACATTTTTGATGCTTTATTTGTATCTTCTGACACACACACACACACACAGAGACGAAGGCAAATGCAACATCTGCCTGGCTCCCTAGGCAAGCAGCAGCCCAACCAGACATGCCCAATAAAATATGCATGACATGCTAGCATGTGATATGTCAAGAGAAGAAAAAAAAACACACCATCTACTTTGGCTCATCCTCAAGCGGCTCAGCTGTTCATTCATTATACATGGCTGCTCCATGCACCTCCACTTTGTGCATATTACTGTTTCTACCCATACCTACTGCATCTGGCTTACACGTACCACACGCTGCCTAGTGCCAGACACTAGGATTCATACGCAGTAATAATACTGACATGTTATGTAGATAAACACTGGACTGTCTCTACTCACCCCACAATAAATTTACAGAATAACATAATAATACCTCAACTTATTCACAGTTCATGAAAGCTTCTACATTTTGAGTTGATAAAGTAGAAGCCAGTGTCAGGTCTGGCACACAGGAAGTCACCAAAGTGGCAGAGAAAGCTGTTTGGTGTGGAGTTCGGGACAGGAAAAGTTTTCCCGACAACATAAAGCACCACTAAACACCTTAAGTGGCAAGTGTTTGCGGAGGATAACTTATTACGAGCCATATTTGCATTAATTGTTAGCCAGCGACTTCGAGTGACCGTCGTGATTATGATGGGATCAAAGGAGGAAGTCAGATGACGTAGTGTAAAGAGTGGCAAAGTCCCCGTAGGGTGGAGGCCGGGATGGAGGGATGGCTGGGTCAATTAAATACAGGACGCTGCTTTCCGTGTCCCGTTTGAAGTTGAGTTACACAACCTTATCAAGTTACGTATAAAAGGTACCTAACACACGCAGTTTGCTTTCAGTTTTAAGAAAAGAGTTGGGAGTCATTGGCTAACAGGTATGAAAGAAAAAAAACGAAGACAAAAAAAAGCCGACCTAAACAAAGACATACAGGCGAGTGTGTTTAAGAAGCGCTCAGCTAGCTCTCGACAGCTAAGAAAATAAGCATATTTTCCAAATAGTCAAATTACTCCTTCAACCAAACTGAAAGTGGAGGTCCTCTCCTTCTGTGATTTTCTTCCCTCAGCGAGACACAAACAGAGCAGTATGGAGACAATATGGGATATGACTATGCTATGATATGACTATGAATATGGATTCACTCCCAGGGCTCCTCATGTTAACGTTAGCCGGTGAGGGGAATTATTTGACTCAGAGCCGGAGCAAGTTTAGCTCTCTCAGACACAAACATCTCTCCCTCCCTTCTTTTTCTTTTTTTTGTAATTTGTAATTTGAATTTTGAAAGTGGATGTCACTTCTTTCGAATGTGTCAGCTCTTCTCTTAAAAGAAGCCAGCCCAAAGTCAGGCAGGTAACACTATTTGTCAGGATTCTAGACGTTCATCCTTAAGCTTCTTAGTTACGTACTAACATCTGCTTTTTAATATTTCTTCTTCGCCTAATGAGAAAATGACAATTTTGTGTCAAACATGTCGGGAGAATCTCAGACTGAGAAATATTTCAGCCTAACCCAGACAGGTGTTACATTTGACTTACAACTCAGAGCTGCAACCATTGCATCATGTTGTTACGTTATAGTTGATACAAGCGGGACAGAAGCTGAGAATTTATATATTTTTTTGCTATCTAAAGGTGGATTTGTAACTTGGACCTCCTGGAAAATTAGTTTTGGGTTTATGTGATAGCTTTTGCGTACTTGTCTGTGCCTTTCATCGTCAGTTTCTGTGTGTGTGTGTGTGTGTGTGTGTGTGTGTGTGTGTGTGTGTGTGTGTGTGTGTGTATGTGTGTGTGTGTGTGTGTGTCTTCGTCAGCAGTGGGCCTAAAGAATAAACTCCAACCTGTGTTTGCTTTCATTCAATTCAATTCAATTTATTTTTGTATAGCCCAAAATCACAAATTACAAATTTGCCTCAGAGAGCTTTCATGAATACTTCTTTGTTCGGAAGAATAAACTCTGCCAATTACAATCAGCTCTTCACTTTGTAATAAAATTAAATAAATAAATCTTTGTTCAAAAATAGATAAGAGTAATAAATGTCACAGAAAACAAAAGAACCAAATCCATGTAATGAAATACAAACTGCCCTCGACTTCCTGTCAAAGCATATGATGCACTGCGGATATCAAAGGAGAGCGTGAGCATCACTCATGAGCCAATAACCTACGAGGGATGAACTTGGGTCAAAGGTTGCAGGAAGCAAAGGTCCGATCATAATCCTCTCATAAATATACACACCCGATGACGGACACACACCTCACCGGAATCCTGACATCTGTGTGGGGTTACATGAGGAGGTAGGGGGGGGTTCTGTGGATGCAATACATTAATATCGTCTTTTCCTGTCTCAATGTAGAATATAATTAGATTTTTCGGGGGAGGGGGTACTTGAGTTTTTTTGCCCTTTTTTTTAATTGTATATAAAAATGATTTGAAACAATATGATTCTTAATTTCCACTCCTTACATGACAACATAAGTAGGAATCAACCTGCCGAAAATCTGTTACAAAGTGTTTTCAAAATACTATACTTGACACTGAGCTTTGCCTAAAAGTTGCAATGTCTGCTTCTCACAACAAAGTTTTGAATAGCAAATTTGTGAGTAAAAAAAAAAAGTATTTTTGAATCGGTAAATACGATAAACAAACACACACACACACACACACACACACACACACATCCTGCATAAAACAGCTCACCCTGTACTTTCAACACACAACATGTTAATCAACAGTCCAGAACAAGGCCGCCACCCAGGAGAAGCGGCGTCCGTGCCAGCTCTCTCCTCCGGCCTGTCCGCGCATTCATCCATCATGTTATCATGTGCCGACCGTGGCTACGGCAGCTCTTTGGGCTAAAGCTGATCCTGTCATCGCCGCGGGGTCGGGGTCCGAGATAACCGACGCGTGGTCCAGCTGTTGCCAGCGCTCAGCGCACCCACAATGGTTTGCTTGTGTGGGGAGCGGAGTGGGAGAGCTTTCAGAGAGAGACCCGGCATTGCGTCAGCGGCGCACAGCTGTGCTGCAGAGCGCTGACGGACTGCGTGTGTTGCAACAGGTTTGAGGGGTGTGAGGTTGTGTGTGTGTGTGTGTTTTCTTAAATACTTTAGTGGAATGAAAGTGTGGTACATGTGGGGACAAAATTATCTTTACGAGGACGGGGGAGACGAGGGGAACCGTCTAAAGTTTGGCTTCACACCAGTGGTGCTGATGAAAGCAGGCTCTCGTTCCACTTGCTGCTCGCAGCGTGTCTGCTTACATATGTGACAGCGTCGCGTTGCCCTTCATTATTTCTGTCCCGTTCTCCATTGATCACACAGGAGGTCGCTGTCTGTGTCCTCATTGTCAAGATCAACATTGACTTGTTCCAATGTAAGTCTGGAACTTAAATAACGTAACAAACACACTTATTTTAAGCCAAACCATAATGTTTTTTTTTACTAAACCTAACCAAGTTTTTGTTTTGTTTAAATTTACGCAAACGGCATGTTTAAAACTGCGTCCGTAATCCAGAAGAAATAACATTTCTCTTGAAACGTTACTCAGAATGCAGTTCAGTTGCATGGGAACGTGATTCTTGGAGACAGAGTTGTGCTGTACACATGGAAAATATGACTTCAAAGGAAAAATCAAGAAATTGCTGCAGCCCTCAAACAACCTGGTGAGCAAAATGTCAGCCGCCTGATGGATCAATAATGCAACCGGCAAACATCCCACTCTCCCCAGCACCTCTATGTGTGTGTGTGTTGGAGGGGGTGGAGGGACACTTTCATCAAAAATATGTTTTTGATTCTGATTCGCCACATGTACACACCAGGAACAAGGAGTGATTAACTGCATTGAAGAAGGTCACTTCAATTTGGAGTAGGTGGGGATCAAACCAGTGACTGACCTCGCTCCACTCCACCAAGCCCTCCATGTAGACTGTACACCTTTTTAAGGATTCTGTGGAAAGAGGTGCAGAGAGCCGGAGACTTTTCTTTTTCATTTATCGGTGAATATGGAAAGGTTTAATTGGTATCCCCTTTTAAGGGGTCTTGTGGATGCACACACAGTGAGCAGTTACACGTTACGTACATGTGGAATCGTAGACTCTGGGGGGGTCTCAAGGAGGTCTCGGTCATCGGTGGCATCATAAACCTTCAACTATGAGAAGCTTGCTCCAAATGATGTGCAACTAGAGTTACAAGACGAGTGGTTGAGTGAATATATTTGGAAGGGAAAAAATGCATTTGCATGAACGTGTTTGCAGGACAAAGGAGGCATGAGAGCGTGCATATTAGTGCATGTGTGTTTCAGTATAAGTATTTGGGGGCGAAAGACTGACAGGCCACAACTGTCAACATCAAAACTGCGTGTGAAGCAGGAACAATTTGATTAGCGAGCCGGAGAGATATACCAGACGCCGATTTACCTAATTTCTACAGGAATCTCTCTCTCTCTCTCTCTCTCTCTCTCTCTAGCTCTCTCTCTCTCTCTCTCTCTCTCTCTCAGCGAATTGACGTTAACTTTCTGATTCACACCAACCAATCGAGTAGCAGAAATGGCAATTTGCCTCCGGACACGGCGGCGAGATGAAATGGACAGATATTCTTAAGTGGATAACAAACCAACGGCGTGTCTAATCAAACCTTCACTCGGTGTAAAAAAAAAAAAAAACTCACAAACCGTGACATTTGAACAAATGGGTTAATTACTTTTTAAAAAGCCGGCACTTAAACGCATTTGTTTCTTTTTAACTGCGAGTCGTAAAGTTCCTGTCAAGGGTTGCCGGGGCCATAAGATTCACTCTAAATGTAAATAAGTGGCGTTTTAAACGGCTGTTAGCCACACGCTTGTTAGAGCCGGAGATAAACCGGGTAGCCCCTTCTCAACGGGGTCATGTCCCTAATTAACCCAAAACAGCTTCGTCATTTTCTCATTCGACTATGGCAAAGAATTCAGCGCTGCAACACGGAGAGATAAATATGAGTGACTTAAGTCTCCTCCTCTCATGACTGATGTGTGACAGATAATTGTGAGTGTTGGAGATAAAACTGCTCATTAAGAGTTTAAAGTAAAACATAAAAAAAACAGCTGATGAGAGATAAGCGGGGATTTTTGAAATCCCAGTCTTGTCTGGTGAATGAATCCGTGTAGGTATTTAGCGGCAGTATTTGATTGTGTTGAGGAAGGACAGGAATGATGGGATAGAGAGAGATTGAAGGTCACGAGCTGCAGAGCGGAAGAGGAGTGGCGAAGGAGAAGAGTGAGGAAGAGGAGATAGGTGTGTGGAGGCAGGAGTAGATGAAGAAATACGTGATTTGAATCTACGATAGTGCAGGTACGGTGAGATTGGGGGTTTTGCCTTAACCTGCTGAGACACCATTCCTCCCCGGGTGGGGGTGGGGGGAGGGGGCAATCTAAATTGCATCAGAGAAGCGGGAGCACCACCGAAGTTGAAATTCCGATTGTCCGCCAAGATAAGAAAAAAACGGGGAAAGATTGATAAGGAGATTATGTAATGTCCTGCTACAACTCAGATAAGTGTGCATGCATTTAACCTTCATTCAGCTATGAGATGAAGTAAGACATGGGAAGGCAGGGAGGAGATTGCGAAGAGAGGAAGGAGACGAACGGTGAGAAAAAAAAGCTTTGGGACACTGAAGTTTAGGTTTCTGGCTCCACGATCCTTAATCAGGAAATACATCACAAATGAATATGGATTGGATCAGTTACTATGGTTAGAGCTCTTTAAATAGCAGCCCAAAAAGAGATCCCTTTTAGTGAGACACCTTGACCATAGATTGTATGTAAAGAAGTGGACGTCGTCATCGGGACGTCACCCGTTGGTTTGTGGCCGTCACCATCTTGGCTTTTTGCAACCAATGAGTAGAAGTCACCATCTTTGGAGGATTGATGTCGAGACGCCGTATACGGCTCTGCTAGCGGCAGCGACCTGTCAATCACAGTAAGCCCCGCCCTAAAGCATCCCCTGCTTTATGGTCTGTTTGACTCTAAATGGACCATAATTTACTAAATGAACATCATGCTGTATTGAAGAAGACTTGAAACTAGAGATTGAGACATAAACTCATGTTTACAATGTTTACTGAGGGAATAAATCAAGAGAGAAGTAGAGTCATTTTCTCATAGACTTCCATAAAATCTGACTTATTTTTACAACCGGAGGAGCTGCCATTGGCTTCACTTTCCTCCTGACCGTGACACGGGTGCTGGAGGAGAGGCATGAACTGGCAGCAGAGAGACTAAACGGGTGAGGTGGTTTTAATATGCTTCTGCTTAAGGCCCAGACACACCAAACCTACATCAAAGAACTAGAGGAGGCGATCACTGGCCGACTAAAATTTAAAAAAAAGCACACATTTTCATATTTATTGTAGTTATCTTCATGTCACATGACCAGAAGCATAGCTGCAGCTGTCCTCATCAAAAGAGATCCTTGTTTCCTGTGAGGTTAGGAACATTATCGATCTAGAAACTTTCTAGAGTTAAAATCTTATCTGGGCTTAGATTTATTTTTTTTGCATGAGATAATATGGGGGACCACGATATTGTGTCCTTCACCCGTCAGAATCTCAACCAAAACAATAACACCTTTGTAAAGTTTTTTTTTACAATACAGATGAATTGCAAAGCATTTTGGGTTATGTGGTGCCACCCGAGTTTGGATGTCGTACACGACAGATTAACATCAGAGGTGCTGCTGATCACAGCGACGTCTTACGAGGAACCTCCATGTGTGCAGCCTCGCTTCATCCCTCTGATGGGAAGTCCTGCAGAGACGCCACTGACCCTGAACAGAGCCGAGAGAGAAGCCAGGAAAGAGAGCGGGATGGGAGGAGTGATGATTTGGGGGTTTTTTTTGATAACCTTGGGATACATTCAATGTCAATGTTTCTGAACCAAAAATCCATTTCATAAAAACGTGTCATATCAGCCACGTGGTTACCTTTGTGAAATGATCGGGTTCGGTTGAGACGACAAAACTACTTGGTTAAGTTACAAAAAAGATGATCGTTTTTGTTAAAATAATAACGTAGCTCCATAAAAGCAATAACCATGTTATTAACGTACATAGATAACAATCGCCCTCCGTGGACCTTCTAACGTAACGTTAGGTAACAAGTGTAAACTCAACGTTTACTTTTGGGTTTCACGCAAAATTATAATCATAACAGCAGTGGACTTCCTCGCTCTTTGCACTCGTTAATATACCACGTAACTTTCCATAACGGGAACTCCATATATTAAGTCACTTCACTGCCCAAATGCAAAAACAACAAATAAAAAATGTCCACATTAACATATCTGTGGTTTGCAGAAACATACAACGCAAAAAAAATTATGAATTTTCACTTTTACCCTTGTGTGTTATTGTATTGTAAATCAAAATGAGAACAAAATAAAGATTAAAGTAATGCGTTGCCATCATTGCTCTGGATTGGAGACAAACAATGAAAGGGTATAAAAATGACAAGCGGGGGATCGTTCTCCCGTTTTCAAGAAAAACCCGTTGATTTGTGTCGTAAACAAGCGAAACTTCCGTATCCGTGAGAAGTGTTGGTGTATTTTAACATTGTAACTGAGGCCTTGATACAATCACTCTGCAGCGAGGACAACTGAGTGCATGCGAACATCAAACCCACAGAGAGCCGCAGTGTGTAGGAGTACATCATGAGGAGCTGTGATGAATTATAGCAGCAGCAGTTCTATAATTCCCTTCTTTCTGTCTTTCTCTCTCACACACACACACACACACACACACACAATCAGACTCGTGTGTGTGTGTGTGATGAGCTGTTCAGTGGACTTTCCTCTCAGCGGGGTTCCCCTCTCCCTCGGCACTGAGCCGGCACACGCCGCAGAGCGCTGACAGCAACACGCTGATGTCTGTGTCACGGCTTCCTTCCCTCTGCTTCCTGTTTCATCCCGACTGCAGCAGACCTCCTACATGCTCCGGGTCTTTATCAATATGTGCTCTTGTGCCTGTGTTTTTTTTTGTTTTTTTAAATAGTGCATTTCGATTTATGTTCTGATGCATGACGCTAAAACAGTAACGATGGATGGATTACCTGAACTTTAGGGAGGTAGTAGAATCCCTTTGGCATTGCTCCCTTCTATCGTCTCTTCGGTGATGTATCCGGTGCCTCATCACGTCCATGTGTCCAATGGGAAGGTGCAGCTCTGTGGATATCAATAAAACTAGCTGGCTACATCACGTACTGGGAGAAAAGTGGTAACCAGTCGCAGCCAGTGCAACATTTATTCATATATTTATTTATTTATTTATAAGAAACGCTGTTACTTTGTGCACGACAACGACAAGCGCACCGGACAATTGTGTTCTCGCCACCGTGCGAATGCTCGTGAATAGCAATCATTACAAATTGATATTTGTAACCAGCAATACGGCCACGCCTCCACTTCTCCATACGAGGGGAGACGTTGGCCTCGAGTTGCATCATGGAGGAAGCGTGCTGCAGGAGAGAAGCATGGCCCCTAAAGCCAAAAGAGCAACGGAATCTCACGACTGAACCTCGGCTGCATGTCACGGCTCTAGAGATCATCATCAGAGGTCACGTCAATACATGTTATGAACTCATGTACTCCAGCTAGGACTGGACACTGAGCTTTTACAGTTGAATATTGTAATTATGAGAGTAATTAATGAGGATGAAAGGGGCGTGAACTCCCATAGTTATGCAATACATTTCGACAACGCTGTAGTAGATTAACAGTTGTCTCTCAAAGCCTTTTTATTCATTAGTGTGGTTTTAATATACTGTGTGTGTGTCTTTGCATTTCCTTAGACAGCGGGGACCTTCATTGTGAGATTTAATCTCAAGAGTAAGAACAAGTTCAGGTCAGAAAATATTTATGAATCCCGATTTGTGCCTAAAAGGTTTGAACCCAATGATGTCATCACGGCCCAATTTATTGACTTAAACAAAAAACTAAAGCTACAATCAAGTGGCTACAGAGCACAGGCTATCAAAATATTTCATCTGCATCAAAATCTCTTTTTTTTTTTTTAAAAGGCTCAACAGTGTTGAGCCTTTTGTCAGATGCAAAGAAAATATAGTTTCTTTGTAAATAAGTTGTGTGTGTGAGAATATAACAATGAGGGGAACAAACAAAATGTCCAGCTGATACGTGTTGCACGAGGACGATCACTGATCCGGGATCCAGCGCCAAGACAAAAGAGAAACACATAATTGTGTGCACGCGCTGCAGTATGTGTGTCAACCAAAGACGGACCGATGATCATCAGGTGATCTCGCCCCTTTGCTGCCAGGTGGCTGTGGTCGTTGTAACATCTGTTTCAATAAGGATATCCACCATGAAAGATTGGGATTTCACGCTCAGCTGCTCTAAATCCTTTTTTTTTTTTTTTTTTTTAAAAAAGATGCTGCAGCTCCGGCGAGCTCTCCCACAGAGATAACGTGGCCGCGGCGTTAGTGTCGTTTTCTCTCCGCTCTAACGGGACAGACGCGGAGCAGCCGGCGGCTCATTAGACGCCGGCGCCCCCGAGGGCTCAGCTCCCACCTCTCACACGAGGCGAGGAACCGGAGGAAAGGCACTCAGCCACATGTGGACCGAGTCCCTGACGTGGGCGGGTGTGTGTGTGTGTGTGTGTGTGTGTGTGTGTGTGTGTGTGTGTGAGACAAACAAAGGGAGAGACATCGGGGGAGGACGGTGACATCGAGATGTGGATGATTAGCAGGGGGAAAGGAAAGGGGCCGACAACACAGACAAAAGTTGTTGTTTTTTTCCCAGTTCAATTGCCTCATTGAACATTTTTTCAAATAACTAAATATTCCCCGTAATTTATTTATTAATTTTTATTTCAATACTGGACACAATATGTCTTGTGTACTTCACTGAAACGTTTCCCATCGGACCACAAATGGCTTCGAAACTACTTGTGATGTCACAAAAATCATGTTTCTGTGTCCACGAGTTTCACTGAAGACAAAAGAAAGCCTTCTGGTGTCACACATCGCTCAGCACAGCGAAGATCCAAAGTCCAACATCAACGATCATTTTGCAAACGAACGATGAATAATAGCATGACGAGGATTTCTGCATTAATATGATGAAGCAGCTCGATTGCTTGGTATTTGTTTATTTAAATGGTTTAGCCAAATGCATTTGGTTATTTTTAAGGATTTCTCAATTCATTTCTTCTATATTACAATATCATGATTGCAACATTTACTGTAAACAACCTGTTCTTACTCCCAACTTATCAAATACTGACGCTTGGTCAGTGCCTGATACCGACGCACCGACTATGAGGCTTTACCAGCTTTTTAACTAAAACCAATCCAAGCTTTTTAACTAAATCCAATCCAGGCTTTTTAACTAAATCCAATCCAGGCTTTTTAACTAAATCCAATCCAGGCTTTTTAACTAAATCCAATGTAAACCCTCCCATAACCCTTGTTATTAGAAGGTCGTAAAGAACGAGAAAGTCCGCTTAGGCAGGCGGAGAGGTGTCCCGTGAGAAAACCAAGTCAACGTTGACTCATTTTACCTTTCTGTGTACTTATTTATTATTTTTACTTCACGGAGCATGAACGCATCATAATGTAACGCCTCCGTACGTTAGCTGAAAGCTCCGGTGCTGCCGACGCCACCGGCCCTCCTCCCGTGGAGTTCCACGTGGATTTTGTCGCTCGATGTAACATCATGAGGGATCGGGGATTAACCAGCGTTAACGCAGATCTCCCAAACACATATTTCTACTGATTTCTTCACGCTATGATGGATTGAACTGCGTATGGATCAACTGTACGGTTCATCAATCAGTAATCTCTAACTTCTTTTAAATCACTTCTTAAAACCCATTTTTACACTGTTTTTTTTTTTTTTTTTTTTTATGTGATGTCGCTTTACTGCCTGATTTTATGATTGACATTATTTATTTAACAAAATTATTTTTTTTACATTTATTTGAATATTTTTACTACTTTAGTTTAAAATTGATTGTGTGTGTGTGTGTGTGTGTGTGTGTGTGTGTGTGTGTTTGCTGCAGCTGGCTTGTCGTCAGTCTTTCAGTGAAACAGTAGCTAACTTCCCTAATCAGCAAATGAACTAATAATCCCCAATTGGCTGTCGTGTCCCCCCCCCCCTCTCCCCCCCAGCTGTATTTAGTCTCCCCCTTTTCATAGCTAACGAGCCGTAAACAGAGAGGGGAATTAGTCCTCCGGCACAATACACACAAAAGATGCAAACACACACACACACACACACACACACACACCGCTGCTGTGTGGCTGCTGTGTGCGTGTGGCGGAGGTTATTATTACTAAGATATACTGTTGTTTCTAAAAGTTGATTGGATTACGTTTGTGTGCCAGATAATTGGCTGCTTAATGACATTTGCAATGACAACTGCAACAACAGCCTCATTCAGTCTCAACTGAGGATGCATTTTTTTTTTTTCACAGGGCTTTCTGATTTATTCATACCCAAACAAAGACGTGGAAATAACTCCGCTCCAGAGTAGCCTAAAGAAGTCAAACATAATTCAATGTTGCATTCCTTCCTCTTTAAAGAAAGACAGCACGCCTTCAGGCAAACAAATCACCAGTTTACAAAAGAAGCACAGCATTTGTTAAAAATTTGTTTTGCTGACACTCGTTTTAAACTTTCGGCTCGACGTTAATAATATGGGAAGAGTCTCTTTATTTATATATACAGGTTACACACTGTATGTGTGAGCTATAGTATGTGAATTGATGGACGTGTGTGTGTGTGTGTGTGTATATGTGTGTCCTTACATTTTTTTTAAAAAGAGTTTGCTGAATCAACAACACTCAAGACGCTTTGTGCTGTGACGCCCTCCGGGTTCATCTTCTTCCTCTGTGGTGGTTTTATTGGTGCAGTATTGAGGCGTAAAAAAAAAAAAAAAAAAAAGAAAGGAAGAAGATGCTTTTGTGTTTCTCTCCTGTTCGTCTGTAGTAAAGTCCTTCCGTCTGTCTTTGCTCTGCTTGGTCGAAACATGAAGGACGGCAGTTGTTTTCACTTCTTCTGTGGTTAACTTAGAACAAAGCAGAGGTGTGTGTGTGTGTGTGTACATTTTTTATGTACTGCTACATAAGTGAGTTAAAATGGCATCGTTCCTTATTTGTCACACAAAACACCGACCACGAGAACAAAAATTGCAATGTGTCTGAATTAGCGAAAGCTGGACCGGTGATGTAATTTGACTATAAATAGCGAGTGAGGTAGATAAATAGAGAGTGAGGTAGATAAAGAGTGAGTGAGGTAGATAAAGAGTGAGTGAGGTAGATAAATAGAGAGTGAGGTAGATAAAGAGTGAGTGAGGTAGATAAAGAGTGAGTGAGGTAGATAAATAGTGAGGTAGATAAATAGAGAGTGAGGTAGATAAAGAGTGAGTGAGGTAGATAAAGAGTGAGTGAGGTAGATAAATAGAGAGGTAGATAAATAGAGAGTGAGGTAGATAAATAGTGAGGTAGATAAATAGAGAGTGAGGTAGATAAATAGTGAGGTAGATAAATAGAGAGTGAGGTAGATAAATAGTGAGGTAGATAAATAGAGTGAGGTAGATAAATAGTGAGGTAGATAAATAGAGAGTGAGGTAGATAAAGAGTGAGTGAGGTAGATAAAGAGTGAGTGAGGTAGATAAATAGAGAGGTAGATAAATAGTGAGGTAGATAAATAGAGAGTGAGGTAGATAAATAGTGAGGTAGATAAATAGAGTGAGGTAGATAAATAGTGAGGTAGATAAATAGTGAGGTAGATAAATAGCGTGAGGTAGATAAATAGTGAGGTAGATAAGTCAGGATACCAGATAAGAATTTACTCGCCAAGTTTGTCTTTTTGTTGCAGCGGAGAATCTATTTATTTTTTCTGATAAAATGGCTTTTATTTCTGCGTTGCCTGCATCGTGCCACTCTCCAGCTCCTCCGAGCTACACCTGCCAAGTCCAATCTATTTACAGACATTTGTTGTTACAGATAACCATTTCTTTCCCATCTCTGTTTGTGGATCTCTCCCCGTTCGTCCTCCTCGTATCCCGTCCTGTTCACCGCTCCGCCCGGTGTTTTTCACTCACTTTCTTTCTTCCCTCCATCTCTCTATCCTTTTCTTTTTTTGCCCTCCTCTCTCAGTATCTACCATCTCTCTTCTCTCTTTGTTCGAGGTCAGTGGTTTCTCTGTGGGATTTCCCATCAGACGCACAGAGCGGGTGTGGAAGCGGGAGGCTGGAGATCCTGCCCGGCTCTCCCTGACCTTCGGGGTCGCCCTCTCAGCGGCCCACTTCTCCTTCGCTCTCCTTCTTCCTTGCCTCACCTCCTGCACCCTTCTCTTCCACCACTTCTTGTACACATTAACCTCCTCATCTCCTGTTTTATTGCCGATTGTCTTGCATTGGGTTTTTTTTGGCATCTTTTCCTCTTCTCTATTGCGAGGCTGTCCTCCCTCCCCGGTGTCATCCCTTTAATCTCCTCTCCTCCTCCCTCGTCTCACCACCGCTCCTTTTCTTCAAACACTTCATAATGTCTCTCATCTCCTTTCTGTTTCTCTTTCCTTTTTTTCCAGCCCAGTAACCATGACAAAACTGGTTTGTTTCTGCAAACCATACACGTTGAAAGTCGACTTTCTTTGCATTTGGTCAGAGCAAATGAAACAAGCGACTGTTATCGAAAGTTACGCCGTCTGACAGTGGTATAATAACGAGGAGAGGGAAGGAGAAAGTCCACCGAGGGCGAGTGGGCGTGTTGGTGGATGGGTCAAACAGACACAGGACTTTCACCCAGGAGACCGCCGGTCGAGTCCCGTGTGAGACCAGAAGGCCATGTCGACTGTGTGCGTGTTACGTACCGTTGTTATCACAGGTCTTCACTCTTGTTATATGAAGTTCAGTCAGGAAGACACTCTCTACACTCCTGTTCATTCATAATCTGTCTCTAATTCTCCCTGGGATCAGTTTACTCCATCAACTGATTGTGGGGGGGGGGGTTCACTTTAAATTAACCAACCAGATTCTGCACAGTTTCCTGAAGCCAATCACATCGTTGTTGTCCAACTTTTAAATAGGTTCTCCTCTCTGCTGCTGTCAAAAGAGTTGCGACCCTCCTCGACCCCGGTCTCCTCCAATCAGCATCAGCCAGGCTCCTCGTTCATCATCGGGTTACAGCAACTCCCTTCTTCACCTCCGGTGTCAGACCTCAGCATCACTACCCCTCGATCCCCCTCTTTTCAGGATGGAGTCCAATCGCCAAAGACTTTGCGCTATTCAAATGTTATGCAATTGTAATAAATTGTTGTTAAATTCTAAATTGAAATAACATCACGCGAGTAAGGTCGGTTGTTGTGCATTTACTGTAGTTGCGTTGTTACTGTTGCTATGTTTCGTAAACTTACACAGGACTTTCACACAGGAGACCAAAGGTCAGTGTTGACTTTGAGCTTGTTATGAAACATTAAGAAAGGAAGTCCACTGAGGGCGGTTGTCACGATATTAAACACGCAGCAATGTGCGTTTCTACATGCTGATATGAAATGTATTCATGAAACATATTTTTGGTCCGGACATTAAACGTATCGTGTGGTTTTGCAGAAACGTACAATGCCAACATCTTTACCGCCAACTGCCCCCAGCCCCCCGTGTCTGGTCTTCTTTTCTTTCTCCCTCTGTGCATCTTTCCATCACCTATTCTTCCTTCTTTTATCTTTTAATATTCTCCACTCTGACATCTTGCATGTAAATCTCTCCCTTTATTTTCTTCTCTTCCCACCACTGCAGCCCAGCTTGGCTTCTCATTTCATCCCCTCTACGTTCTCTCCAGGTTTCACCTCTTTTTTTTTTTTGTCTCCACTCCTCCTTCCTTCCTTCCTTCCTTCCTTCCCCCCTCTTTCTTTTCCATGCGCTCCACTGCCAGAACAGTGCATTGTAATTGAACCGTATCTGCACACAGTCTTAAACTCAGACACAGCTAATTAATTAACTGTGGAACAGCAGAAGACACGAGTTATTCTGGACATGTAGACTGCACTCTGTGACTGGCGTGGTTCTGTAATGTGGTGAGTTACATATTTGTAACTGGGTGGTCATGAAGTGAGTCTTGGCTGGACGAATGAATGAGGTTTCCCAGAAGGCGATGTCTTTTTTTAGTGTAATATATGAATTTGATTTCTATTTTAAAATGAGACACTTTTAGTCCTGTGCATTTAGCGCAATTGTTCCGACCACAGAAGCGTGTGTGTGTGTGTGTGTGTGAGAGAGAGAGTGAGTGAGAGTGAGTGAGTGATGAGAAAGTCATTCCGAAGATAATCTTTGTTTTGGATTACAGCAGTTTGTTGATTTGTGAAACCAGTGACACGTCATATTCCAATTTATTATTTTTCTCATGTATTCATCTGTCATAGAAGTTTTATAGGAGGATAAAAGTGATCACTTTATTGTGATAAAACAGAGCAGAGCATCGTTTTTTTTTGGTGAAAGAATGAAATTGTTGCCCGAAGCTCAGTTTATTAAAAAAAAAAAAAAAACATGTTTTAAGTTCCCCAAGAGATATGTATGAAACTTAATTTGAATGATCTGAAACATCATTTCGACCCACAAGTCGAGTTCTTTTCTGCCTCAGGTGCCGTCTGATCAGGTGACCCGGGGAGCAAGAACACACAACACCAGAGTTGGAATGAGGCCGCTGGGTCTTTGGCCTCCCCTTCCCTCCGTAAACACAGGTTTGTCTCTGGATCCAGAGTGAACCGTGATCTGTGACTTCCACTCAGTTTTCAGTGTCACGCAGATAAAACTATGTACTAGATTGAAGTTCAAGCCGACATTAATAAATAGTAAACAAACGAGACGGAAAAAAAAAAGAACACAAGTTACAAAACACACCGTGAGCCTGTCAGCGAAGCACACTGCGAGCCATGATTTACGGAGAAAGATTTTTACAAGCGTCAGGTTGAGAGATTGCGTCACTGTTTATCTCGACAGTGTTGGCAAAAGAGACATGTAATTATTTAGGTGAGCCACACACATCGAATTTGTCATTCTGGTCTGGTATTCTGGTAAACATGCTGAGTGATGAGCGACATGTTTGCTGCATTCCACGAGCTCTCTCAGCTTCTTTTTTTGTTTACTAAGAAATGAACAAAATAAACTTATGCCAAGACGATATTCTTACACCTCATTAGATAGTTAGATAAATACTTTATTAATCCCGCAAGGGGAAGTTTTTTCAGTACAGCAGCATTTTTACATAAGAAAAGAACAATGTTTACATAAGAAAAGAACAATATATACAAAAATAGAATAGAATAATAAGAAGAAGAAAATAAGAAAAATGCTCAATATATACAACAAATAGAATAGAAAATAGAATAGAATAGAAACAGCAAAATACAATCAAACACCTTTTGAATTCAAGTTTATCTCTTTTACCAAACCAAGACTAGCTTCAATGCCACGTCAGCTCATCGTAAAACACACTTCAATCACTCTGCAGAAACAAAAGAGGACTCACCAAAACCTTCTTGGTTAGTCTTTCCGCTGTTTGAACCCCCAACAACCCTGATTTGGTCAAAATAAACCTTTAATTCACAGTCAGGAGTAAAAAAAATTGCCGGCTCTACACATTCATTTCCCTCCTCTGTCTCCCTCGGCCTGCTGACTTGCGGCTGAGCGTCAATGAAATATGTTGTCAATAAAATATTTTCAGAAACAGTTAATCACTGCAACCAAGAGAGGGTCTTAATTAAGCATACGGTCATCAATGAGCAAAGCAGACCTGGGGCTGGTGGGTCCGGTGTGCCAGATCTGCTGTGGACAGACAAACAGATGCACACGCACGCACGCACAAACACAACCAAATACCTGATCTCCTGGCGTCGATAATAAGATAAAGACAGAAGTTGTGAATTTGTGATATAGGTTTCATATTGTGGAGGAGTATTCAGTGAGGTACTGAGCACTTAAATAAAATCAAATCCACCACATTAGACCACAGCCACATGTTGTGCGTCTGTGTGTCTTTGTGCCTTCATATGATCACAAATCATATTTACCCACATTCCCTCACATCTCTGGTGCCTGCCTGCTGTCTGTCTCCAGTCCTGCAAAGGGTCTATTCATCATGTCTGGGATTACATGATTAAAGGATTTGGGGATAATTTGCAGTTTAATTATTTATAACACACCTATGCTTTTTTTTTTCAAATGATATTTTTTTTTCTCGCAGCCCGCCTGTGTTTCTGGTGGGGGGAGAAAAACACATTTCTGTAATTGGCAGAATATATGTGACAATCCATTTTCTTTATTACAATAATTTAATTTGAATATTTGTCAGGTGAATGGAGGAGGTCGGAGCCTCGTGCGTTCCCTCTTTCGAATGTTAAGCAACAAGCTAACCTTCCAGAATCAAGAACTATGACATTGAAGTGGAGATGGCAGTTGGTATGTGTCATTAAAACCCAAAGTGCATGCTGCAGGTATGCAGTTGTCACGCCGAGTGCAGCGTTTTGGCACCGTCTGTCCAGCGGGGTGCAGATGCCAGGGCTAGCGAGTCATATTTGTTGGCAGCGGGACGGCAGAAGACAGCCGGCTGACGGTCGCACTCAGCGATGCTAACCTGCCCAGACACTTCCCTCCACCTCAGGGCGAACACAACCACGAGCACCGCCGCTGGGGGAAGCACGCTCAGATACATCCACGAAACAAAACACCCGAAAATAGAAAAAGAACTGAAAGCAAATTGATATTAGGATCAAAATTAAGACGAAAGACACGTGTACTGGCCTGAATGTCAGTTAGCATGGACATTTTATACAAAGTGGTTTAAGATGATGCTGTGCTTTAGTCCTAACTGTCTCTTGCATTAAGTCTTATTCTGTTTTGTATTCCAGTATTTTAACAATCTCTCTATTGTCATACAAGGCCCTACATATGTACTTGGCTTGTACTTGTTTATTTTATGTATTTATCTGTGTATTTCTGCTGATCCACAAATTGAAAATGACTTTTCACTCACTGAGCGTCACTCAGGATAAGTGTCATCGAACTGCCTGGGATGTTATGTAAAACACTTCCACCACTGACAGGTTTTTATTGAGCGAGATTGTAAGGCTTCAACTCCAGACTTGCAAAACAGTCATCCATCACACAAATTTACTGCAACCTGTTGTAGACAGACAGATGGACAGATGGTTACAGGCAGGCAGGCAGGCAGGCAGGCAGGCAGGCAGGCAGGCAGGCAGGCAGGCTGCCAGACAGACAAGCAGAGACACAGAGAGGCGGACAGAAAGACACGCTCTGTTGGCTCCATAATATAAAGGTGTGTGTGTGTGTGTGTGTGTGTGTGTGTGTGTGTGCTACATCTGTTACAGAAAGTTCTCGTTGTGTGCTTTGGCTCCTCATCCATTTGATGTGGAACCAAAATTCGGTCTTTTATAATATTTGGTTTTATTGTTTTTTTTTTTACTTTTTTACTAAACACAAAAAGTTCTCGTGTTAAATATCTATCATTCGTAGCTATCCTCATTAAAAAAAAGAATGCATAATTCGTAGATACCCCACGGAAATAAATGTTGGATGTTATCCACGAACAGTGATCTCTGAGCCAGGAGACGGTTGTTTGTGTCCCGTGTGAAACGAGAAGTCAACTTTATAACACACCTTTAATTCAACCTTAATTCGTCTGTCACGTAACATACTTCAGTGACGATATCTTCCTCACACTAAAGTTGTTTCTTGTGAAGACGGAAGTTTATTTTGAAAAGACTTGTGTTCATGTAATGGAGCGAAAATGTACTCGTTGCTGGCTTTCGTGTGGAAATAGCTATGAAAAAATGAGCAGTCACTTTCCGTGAGACACCACACAAAGCGCTGTATGAGAGTACGTTGAAGTATTACGTCGTAATATCTTTCAGCATTTCTCATAATCCGGTTCTCATAATAATTATTAGTGGCTGTCCTCCACCATGTGGTGTTTCAGTCGGTGCTCCCAAAAGAACGTATGTTTTGCGTGGAAGTGACAAAGTCCACCAGCAGTAATTATGACAGGAGGAGGTCCGGGAGGATGGATTGGTCAAGAAAATATCAGATTGAACCGATATTTTGAAACCTTAATAACCTAATCCTTATTATTGTTTTTCATTTGGGTTGAAATAAAGTTGGAAAGTGTTCCCCAATACGAAGAGAGCAACTATTATCAAGACTAAGACTGTTAGTTACGACTATAGCCCCCTGACCTGACCTGACCCCGTCCAGTTCCTACTTCCAACTTGGTGTTTCTGAGCACTTGATGATTTTGACCCAAAGCTTAACCACGACGTTATTGTGTAAACCCATCAAAACCATACCTTTAGCCTTATCACATGACTTACATCATAAAAACTGATTTATTTCCTAAATGTGATTTGTATATATATGCATCGATGGCCGAAGAGCAAAACCTCCTATCTGAAAAATGCACTTCTGGGAGAATACAAAAAAAAACTTGTTGTTTTCTTGCAGAATGCTATTTGTTAAGGATACCCAATACATAATACAAAATACAAAAAAAAAGAAAAACATACAAAGGGCAGATAGGGTTATTCCCCACTTTTCCTGGATCATTTTGCAAAAGTCCACTCAGGGCCGGTGGTGGTTGGGTCAAACAAACGCAGGACTTTCCCCCGTGGGGTCGCATCACCTTCAAGCTTTGACTGAACGGAGGAATCTCCTCAGATCATCCAGTCAACTGTTGCTTTTCTTCCATTGCTGTGTCTTGTTGCCCTGCATGCCACAGTTGACTCAGCCCGATCAGTCGTAGATGCCAGAAACTGCATGTGGCAATCGTTTCTGCTGAAACCTTAACTGTCGACGCAAAACCGTCATTTTCATTAGATTACGAAAAATGGCACAAGATCAATGAGGCGATGCAGATAGATATATTTTGTAGCTCGAACTGACTGCCCAATCACGTTGCTGCAACCAAAACAATAAACGGTGCATTCTGTCCAACAGATATTGTTTCAACGAGTGGCCGTCCGTCTCGTACGTGCATCCTTTAGCCAGATCCCTGTCCGCACACGCTGTTATCTTTCAAATCCTGCTTTTTCGCAACAGCGTCAGCTAAATGACGACAATGTAAAATTGGACTTGAGACAAGTTGCGTATTAAAATGACCGGCAGTACAAGGACCAGTCGGTAACTCTGTGGTTCAACTTCATCTTAGTTTGTTAGAAAAGAGTCAAGAGATAAAATCAAATCTTACAGATCCCTTCTGGAAATATTCCAGCCAATCAAATGGATATTTTCAGATTTATATCTGCACCAATCTTTCGAAAGAAGTTGGTATTTTGTGTTGCAACACTGTTAGTACAGTATGATTAAGTATGAATAGCGAAGTAAAGCGCATGAAAAGTTATACTTTCTTCCTGCTGGCTGGATCAAAGAAGGTGTGGTATCTAATTCTCAGTAAACTCTGTCAGTACGCCATGCTCTGAGGGAAGATGTGTGTTTGAGTCCACGCGTGTTTAATGTTCACCAACGTCTTGCTCTACCTGCTCACGCCACGCTCGCACAAAACGTACACAAACTGGATGTTTTTGAAGTCTCACAGCAGTCTTCATTTGGCATCTTTTGCAACTTATACCTGGCTTGTTCACATATCGATGGCCAAAACGCAAAACCTCCTGTCTGCAAAATGATCCAGGAAAAGTGGGAATAACCTCCTTTTGTATATTTTTGCCTTTGTATATTTCTTTTTTTTGTATTTATTGGATATCCTTAACAAGTAGCATTCTGCAAAAAAAAAATATATATATATTACGATATTAGGTCTACAGCCTTGGAGCGAACCAGAACACATGCACCCCCCCCCCCCCCCCCTGCGCTCAATAGAGAACGTCTTCCAGTCCACAGATGTGCCCAGAATGTGCGGGCGAGTCAGAAAAGACACATGTGTAAACTCCGGATCAAATGTCTCGTCCTTCCTTCCTCCTCCTGTCTCAGAGTGAGGAGACTCCGTTTGGACTCCACTGACGGGTCAAGGTAGACAGAACCAAAAATAACACACTTCCACTGTTTAGTTTACCGTCTGCAGTCACTGAGCTGGTTATTGAGTGTCTGGCGGACATTGCAGTATCACATCGAGAGAATGGGAAGGGTTTACCTGGCCACTGGCCATCGCTGCTGTTTGACTTTCCTGATCGTTTCTAGGACAGGAAATTTAGTTCTGCCTTTGAGGGACAACCACTCCTTTTGGGGCGCGTAGTCTCCCTAGAAGTATTAAATATTAATATTACAATGATCACATACTAAAATAATTTGCCCTTTTTTTTTTTTTTATTGAGCCCTGAGCTAACTTCCAGATTCCAATTCTGAGCACAGTTGGTGAAGCGGAATCATGAAAGAAACGATCAGATATTGAGAATAACGCGACGAAGATCGTGATACTTTGAACTAAACGCTAATGTCAGAATGCTCACAATAACATGCGGATGTTCACCGTGTTCACAAATTGGAATTTTGAGCGCTAAATTTAAAAGTCAGGGTGTCACCAAAGTAATTATATTTCAATTGTGTTGCAAAATGTTACACCACGACGTCCAACAGTTTATTGCCAAATTCCCAAAACCAACGTAAGAGCTGTGTGCAAAGGCACAAAACAACAATTAAGTGTTAGCTTACTCCTCGTTAGCATTAATATAGCATACACACATAGAGCCAACACTTATGCTAATTACCATAAAACATACACAGTTATTCCAATTATTACAACATGAACTAACCTTGTGCCTCTTCGGGGGAGTGCTAATATCTTTACCGTGTCTATTTGCATTCAAACTCAACCATATTTTCCATACCTTCTATATTAAATCTGCGCACAATGCGACTCCCTTTTTAACTCGGCGAGCCGCCTTCAAAATAAAAGCATCTTCTCTTAAAACAGGAAACAAGATAAATTTAGCTAAAGGCAGGCAAAACATGCAACAAAAACAACAACATTGATTGTTAAACAGTTTCTAAAGCTAGAACACAAATTGGGTTACTTACAGTGGCGCTAGAGGAAAAGCCCCGAGCACCACCAGAGTCATGAGGATTCGTCTTCACTTAGACTTTGAGAATAATTTCAGCTTTCATTTGGACCAGATGTAAAGCCGTAATACATAAACGTAAAACACAAATGTTATTTAGAGGGCACTTTATAGAGGCTTGTTTCAATGTAAAACTTTATGTCCTGGGGCCCGGCCTCTTTGCCTCGCATGGGTCGCTGAGAGCCATTTGAACCTGTGTGGGTATTCCCCACTGGATGAAAAGTCCAGCGCCTTAACCACTCAGCCGTCACGGCTTCATGTGAAAGCTCTTCCTCCATCACCTCTCAAGAGAGTTTGTAGCATTTGTGGCAGTGAAAAAGCAACTTGACTGTTAATGACATCACTTTTATCTGATGTTCTCATCCAGAACAACTGCTGAGCAGGGAGGAGGGTGTGTGTGTGTGTGTGTGTGTGTGTGTGTGTGTGTGTGTGTGTGTGTGTGTGTGCGTGCGCGTCAGTGAAGGACACTTTGTCAAAGCAGATGACTGATAAAATGAATCTCAGAACTTCCAGTTCCACAACCGCTTCTAATGTTACCTTTTGCTAAATACCGAGAATGTAACAACGATCTGTTCTTTGTGCAGTAAACTGTAAGGCTAATTCACATCATATACTTTATTACTACACACAGGATCAACGTGGCGTTGTGCATTTCTGCAAGCGTGATACAATGCTGATAAGAAACATGTTGATGAAATGTATTTCGGGTTCAGAAACGTCAACTCTAAATGCACCCCGGGGTTTGCAGAAATGTAGAATGCCAATATTTATTATTTTCCTGGCGAGTGGGTTGCTTGATAGCTAACGTGATACACGGTGCACATAACACCAGTTTAGGAGCCATTTGATCATTTTCCCCCCGCCTTCGGCGTTTGTGCGTCAACGCAGTTTTACAGGTGACAAATTAAAGAGGAAACCTGAATAAAAATGAATGCAGAAACATAACAAACGCAGATGCTTCCATACGTGTATAATTGTGTATAATAATATGTAGAATCAAGGACTTAACAACCGCAGGCCCAGTTGACCTCAATTCCCTATCCGATAAATAATTTGGGTCCACTAGTACGACAGAGAGAAAGGTCATGGAAGGGTTCGATGAGTGTGAAAATTACATGATTAATATGCATTGCTTTTGTCATATTGAGTGCAGCAAAGTGCAGACATTATATCAACAGATCAGTCACGTTTCTGCCCTGAAGAGAAACATGCTTGCATTCCAAACGCGTGTAGTCTTCCTTGATCCGTATCACTGATCAACTCCCTCAGAAGCCGATTGGAAACTTGTTCATTACTGAAAAACTGGCTTTCCCCACATCTGTTTAACAGCTGAAGCTCGCCCCTCCGCAGCCACTGAGCTCCCTGTTTAATAGTTTGTCACTGGAAAAATCATAAATTAATATCTCGGCAGGACGCTGTTCTGTTCAGCGCACAGCGGTCCGGCTGGTGATCCGAATCCCTCGGAGGTGAAACGTCTCTGGAAATTTGGTCCATGTCAAACCTGAGCCTTCTGGAATTCTGGGAAACGCATTTAGCAGCACTCCCACAGTAACAGAGTGAAGCTCGGAGTATTAAGAGTCCATCGCTGCAGTCAGTCACCAACTCCCTTCTGCACATGGGAGACCGCCGTTTCCTCAGTAATCACGTTAAGCACAGAATCTCCCAGAATATTAGCTCAAGTGGACCGGACTGTGCAGCGCTCTCTCGCCCCGGCCTTGTCTACACTTCTGAACGCCGTGTTTGTTTTCCATCGTGTTCTTTTTTTTTCTCTTTCTTTTTTATGCACCAAAAAAACCCTGGAGCGTCTCACAGCGGGCTGTGGGATCTCTGCTGCTGCACGTACAGATGTTTATCCCATCGGCTAAACACAGATATACGGTTTCATGGAAGGGAGAGGGAGCGGCGAGGTGAACCGCAACAGCAGAGTCGCTCACGAGCTGTCAGCTTTCTGCTTCGCTCTCAAAGTGAGACGTCCAATAGCATCCGACACAAAATGATTTCTTCAAAACGCAATGGATTAGTATCAAAGTTCTAAGCCACGGCGATACCTTACACTCATTGTGTTTCTCAATCGCATGTGCTTTTTTAAACATCGACGGCTGAATTTCATTTATATAACATCCTGGAATCAAACCGCACGCACCTGCAGAGATTTAGCGGTCAATAAAAAAGTAGGTAAACTGTGAACTCGGGAATCGAGACAATGCAAGTGCTCAACAAGTCCATCTGTAAATTGTGAGAAGAGCAAATTTGTGCGTAAATAAATTTCCGATTGTAAATGAAAATTGAAAATGTATTCTTTTACTTTCTTTATATTCTGTATCTGAAATACGTCCATGGCAGCCCTTGATTGGTTCCAACTGTTGGCCCCTGATCCCAAAGAGGTTGAACTGTGAGGATCAATGAACCTGCACACAGTGGAGGCATTTACAGAAACATTTGTGCATTTATTTTCTCAATTAAAACAAAAAGATTATGAGGCAAAATATATGTCTGAGTGCATATCAGTTGGCATCAATTTTCTAAAGGAATGCATCTGTTGGTTTTGACACACCAATTAAACAAGGTGGAGCATGGTGACTCGTTCTTAGATCACTGGACAGGGCCTGACAACATCTCTCTGAATCTGCAGGATGATTCCTAAGAGTGACTTTGTAGAGAGTAGAGAAGAATTAACCACATCTCAACAGCTACAACGGGACTAACCTCAAGCATGAAGGGTAACTAATGACTTAGTCCCGAGTAGACCGTTTTCTAACACTCGTACAAACTCCCCTCTACATTTTTACCTAACTCCTTGTGATGATTAAAGGAAAGTAAGATGTGGTGATTTGGAAATGCAATGCTGCGTGGCACGCAGACACGAGCGTCTGTCTGGGACTTAATCCATATTTGCACAGAGAGTGTTTTGCAAATGTCCCTCCCATATAATTACACCGCTAAGTGTTTCAGAGGGAGACAGGGAGGAGATCTGGGTGGTCTCCCGACTTCCTCACTCCCTGCAGCACATCGACCGGAGACCTGTGATTCATCGTCATTAGCATTCCACCGCACCAAACTCCCGGGACGTGAGTGAGGAGCAGCCGCCACGTCTCCGCGTCCGACCCCCAAAATACACCGTTTGATTGCAACAAGGCCAGCGGTTTACTTTTTAATACGTCTTCTAATATCCATCTCCTTTTGCCCCAGTGAGCTCTGCAATTACCTGAACATAAAAAAAACCTTCAGATATGTATCCACGCAACTGTCTTCACCGTATTGTTTTTAATTTGCTTTACTGAACACATGTTGGTGGGATTTGAAGGGATGTCCTAGGTTTAAATTTGGTTTAATGCTGCGTTCACGACAAATGGGAAGCACATTTTCTCCTCGCATTACTCGCTCCATTCGCCTCCATGGTTACCAACGAAATGTCACCGACCACGGCCGAAACATCCACTTTCGCTGCATTGCACGTGTCGTGGAAGTTCAAGATAAGTCGGGAAAACGAACGCTGTTGTGTCCGGGTTCATGACATCATCCGGAGGGCGCAAAGCTCGGGAATTTCCACAAGCTGCATACACTGTTACTAACAAATCCCACGTCGGCTGAATTAATCTGGTTTACTATGGAGGTGTGAAGACAAACTAAACAGATTTAGCTGGAATTTAATTTCAATAAATGCATCAAAACGATGCCGAAATAACTGCATCACATAACTGCAGCCACAATTTACAAATACCCTCTGTTCCAATGAGTTGCAGGTGTGTTGCAGGTTTTTACTCCACATTTAATTATAGTCATTGAAATGCTGTTGAAACTTTAACTTTTCAACCAAATTCAGCCCAATCAGATGTTTTCATACCTGCACATGCTCACTGGGAGGAGAGCCCGGCACATGTGTTGCTCAGCTCAGGCAGTGACACATGAGAAGCTTCCATCCTGTTAAGTTTGGGACGTGTGATGGACGGACAAGTGAAAGTTTCCCTCCTCATCGACCAGGATGGATCACTATTCGGGTGGTGCGAGCTCCTTCCGGCTGCGCAGACGGACGTCCGACTCTGGCGTTTTGAAAAGAGGTTGCGCCACAAACTCCCTGCAGACACATCCTCCTCATGACCTTCCTGCCGCCTCTCGCCAACAGGTTGCTCACTGTTGAATAACAATATGACAAAACATTTTCAGCCTTGTCAATCGGAATATATGCCAAATATATGCACAGTAGTTCTGCATACCGGGTCACTGTCAGGACAGTTATTCCCTCGTTGAGTTCGACAAGTAAGTGAAGCCAAGGCCAGTCACACAAAATTAACGTCATCTTTCTACCTCAGCTCCTGTTTCCTGTTGTGGCACGTATCTGTCATCTATGATCATTTATGGCTCGGTGCTTGGATTGCGTTCTTGGACTCTTTTTCTGCCTGTCCGGTGAATGATCGGGGGATTTAAGTCCTGCGTCACTCATTATTGAGTTGCTCTGGAAAAGAGCGTCGGCTTAATTCCTCACATGCAATGCAAAATGTAGGCTTGGCTACCTAGCTGTAGCTTTCTGCCCAGATGCTTTAGCCCGGAGCCATATTGACTCCTGCCTGACTAGCGGTCAACATAGCCCCAGGCGCTACTCCAGCCAGCTCATGCCTGAGCCTGCAGAGAGACGGCAGTCAACAAACTCAGGCACGCGTCTGATTGGACGAGAACAGGGCCAAAAACTCAGGCGAGGCCCCCGGGGGACCCACGAGGCCGTGTACCTCACTCGTGCTCTCAATAACCCTATCGGCTGCGGTTTCTGAATACTGATTTCATATTGACTGATTCAAATAAACAGCTGCAGCCCGAGATGACTGGGACAGTTTGGTTTCATCGTGTTATAAAACAATGTAAACGTTATTATACATTCGGACTCAGATATGATAGGGAAGGGTTTTGCACATTCATAAACAATACTAAATAGAAAAACAGGCCTATCAGTAATGTACCCACTTCATTTAAATGCATTGCTGTAACGATGCAGTGACACTCGACTCCCAGATGGGGATTCCGTGCAAGGTGGATGTTTGCCAGGATCAGAATTTTAGCCCGATTTCCCCACATGATGCATGACATCTACAAGAGCTTGAAACAAGAAAAACTCTCTTCCTTTCGAGCCGGAGTTGAACCAGCAACCGAAAGAGAAGCTCAGTTCTGCTCTCCTCCAGGCCTCCACTCCACCAACTGAGCAATCCAAAGGGTTTTCAAGCTCTGAATGAGGACACCTGGAAACAATCCTGTGCTGGTAGAAAAGGCCTTTGCCCTCATCCTAAAGACGTAACTGACAAATCACAGAACAGAAATCAAATAAATATATAAAGATGCTGCCTATTACTGATTTGAAATGCTCTTTGCTTACTTCGTCAAATACAACCAGTATAACCGCGATGGCCTGGGTCTAGTTTTCACTGTGTATTTACAGCACATTACTCACCTAACTTACACGCCTGGTTGAAGTAATGACGCTGACACCTGAGGAACTGCTCTGTGAGGTGGATGCATGCCAATACAAGTGCATGTTTCTACACAGTCTCTGTGAGAGCCTCACCCACAAAAACCTCTTCAGCCAGCCAACCGATGGATTTCCTCCTCACTACCGACTGACCCATAGAAGACTGTTGTACACTACACTATGAGTGTTTCTGCCCTGTGTGAAGATCCCGAGCCCCCAGGAAGAGCGCCCTGGGCTTTGAAGCCAATTATCGTAGGGGCCAAACCATGGAATTACAGCTTCCGGGTCGGTCACGTGAGACTTACTTTATGACGCTTTTATCCAAAGCGACTTACAATAAGTGATTCAACCATGAGAGTTCAAACCCAGAACAACAAGAATCAAGAAAGTACAATTTCCTCAAGAAAGCCAAACTACCAAGTGCTATGAGTAAGAGACACTTAAGTGCTACTAAAGTACTACGATATATATATGTACACATTTTTTTTTTTAAGTATAAACAGAACTGCTACGCGACGCGTCTGTGGCGTCCTCAGCTTTTCGTGTATGGGAGTATAGCCGAGGCTACAGGCAGCTGGTCTTACTGTAACCCCGGGACAGTAATTAATCGCAATCTTAAATAGTTTTTCTCGCGAGACCTTGTGAATAATATATTTCAAAAATAAATAACTAAAAGGGAAATATAAAAACTGAAACTGAAAAACTTTGACGTAAAAAATAATAACGCTTTTGCAGCTTTTTGTGTGACGTTTGCTGAAGTAAAAACTTGTTCTGTTGCTCTACCTTCACGTCCTCAGCCCCCTGTTGCAGCGTGCTGGTGCAAAGCCACCGTGTCTTGACTTGACTTGACTTACCCTCTGAATGGATCGAGGCCCAGCTGTTGACTAATAGTCCGCATTCACCACTAAAAAAACACCATGTCACCACTCCCGGAGTCCAGAGTGTGGGTGGTGGGAGCAGGGAGGGGCTGGCTGAGTAAATAGGATGGGGGTTGGGGGCAAAGCAGGAGTTGTAGCGTTGCATTGTTTGAGTGACAGTGGGACAGCGCGGGGGGAACGGGTGGTCCCGACCCAGAGACAATGCCTGAGAACACGCTGCCTCTCAGCTAAGCCCCCTTTGTGTGGCCGGGTGGGAAACCCCTTACGAATAGCCGTCACTAGCATGATGCGTGCCTTTATCATGACTTGGGAATCTGCTCGGGGGGAAACATGGCTCGGACCGAGACGTCATAATGTTGTGCACCGTCAGGAGTACTAGCGGGGGGTTTCATGTGATCATCTCAGGGCGATGTTGAAGCCTCCTGCGGTGTTGCAGAGCGAAAGCTGGGGTTTGTGCTGCAGAAGTAAAATAGTAAACAATCCCCTTCTACAAAATGAGTGTCTGTAATTTACATATCTGTAAAATGTCTGTAATTTACAGACATTTTACAGGTATCAAACAAGAAATCTGCCAACGGAAAAACTGTAATGAAGATCGTTCTGCAGCTACAAAACACAATCCGACACCAGAGGGGAAAGAAAGCAATGAAACCTCAGAAATTCAACTTACATGAGATTATTATTCTTTATATAAACTCAAAACATGATATATTTGAGATTTTGTCCTCATAAAGCAAGACATTGTGACTTTTATTAACGGTCCCTTTCACTGTGTAGGCGTGGATCGTAGCTATACTTACAAAAAGTAATTAACTGTAATTCGTATATATATATATACCTCAAAATCTAATTTCTACGTCCTGTAGTCTTCACCCAGGAGGCCGCTGTTTGTGTCCCGTGTGAAACCAGAAGTCTATGTTGATTTATTCGTCCTGCACTTAAGTAACTCCACTTCTGTACTTATTTCTAACTAAACCACAAGCTAAGTTGTTTCCTTTGAAGAGTTAACTTTATTTTGACTGTAGACTGAATGCATTTAATTCGCGGAAATTGACACATGTCTGCATCGCCATTCATATATGAGAACACACTTTTTGTGGATACGTTGCTAATGTAGACCATCAACTCATTAGTGTGTAAAGTTTAAGACGGGGGATGGGTGGGGGGTGGGGGGGGGCAGGTTGAGTAGGATGCAGGAGAAAAATGTGCTTGGAACACTTGCAATCAACATTATTACACCAGAGCCCAGATGAGAGAATAAATACAAAAATACAGAGATTATTTTAATGATATAATGTAGAAAATTTAAAAGAAATCTACAAATGATGAATGTTAACTGTATTGTGCATGTAAACTAGATTAACAGATAGATTAACAGAAATAACATGTACAACCATGTAATGTTTACTGTCGACAATATTACATAAGGGCACAGATGAGGACAAAACACAAATGTCATTTATGGTTGTTTTTTTGTAAACATACAATTTTTTGTTTGTTAGACAAACACAGTTCTTTGTCCTTAAATGTTTACAGCATACCTTCATTCTCATTTACTTAACATTCTTAGACTTTAAGCGTTTCTATTCAAATGGTCTGTGTCGGATTGTCGTGCTTTGACGCAAAGGCTCCATTAAACAAACTCTCCATCCATTTTTTTTTATTTTGGTTAACATCACCTAACCAGACTAACAATGCGAAACTCAATCAGGGCTTTAGGAAGAACACGCCTCCTGAAGTTGAGGCTGTTTATTCAGAAGATTAGGATTGTATTCAGTGAGGAGGGGGAAAAACACGTCAGAGTATCTGCTTACATTCGGCCCAATTAACAACACAATGGTGGAGGGATTTGCAGAGAAACAAGTCGGCCTATTTGTCAGCATACATCTGTTAATTATTTGTGTAAATTAGGGCCCAAACAATAATTATCACCTACAATTAGGTCAGAGGAGTAGGAACCGTCATTAATTGTGTTTAAGATGCCGACGACACCAATTAGCCGCTCGATGCGTCCCCGCTGCCACCCAAAGAGGAGGACGAAACCCACCACGCTTCCCCCAATACACAGGGTGCCCAGTCATACTGGTTCAGCTAGTCAGCCATTCAGCTCCAGCACACAGAGACGCATGGAGCTGTAATGTAATCTGACATGAGGTCATGAAATTTGTGGGCGGATCGCTCTCAGCGTGGAAAATGATACAGAGGGACTGGCACTGATAGTGAGCCTGGGAGAAAAACAGAACTTGCAGATGACCACTGAGAGGGCACATTAAGTAGCATTCGGGAGGCCGGTGTGTGTTCTTAAGTAGCTAAATGTAGCTGCAGTGTCCTTGACCGCATACCTTTAGCTGCTAAGTTCAAGGAATGCCCTCAGATAAGGCCGTAGAAAAACACACATCTCAACAACAACAGGTGCGGATTAATAATCCAAACACGAGGGCTGAAGAGAGGTCCGCTCAAAGCATCACCTGTGTTTAGGTGCTAATGAACGTGTGCGCCTTGGCAGGAGATAAGAGTGAGCACAGTCTCCCTCATTCTCTGAATGGGAGTGCCACATTTAGCAGCCGGAGCTCAAGAGGTTTCAACCCCAGTCGCCTTTAAAGAGAGAACACATAAACCTTTTGGAGGAATAAATGACACATTCGGTTTTTTTAACAAATAAAACATGGAATAAAATTCACCCACGCTCTATTCAATGCACAAAATCACAAAAATCACTTAAAACATGTGCAATACAATACACTGTGCAATAACAGTTATAATAGTTATTCTGTCTGTATATAATTATTTCATTTCAGTTATTGTGGATTCTTTACTGTTTTGATGCGTATTTGCTTATTTATAATACTTGTTTGGATCTTGTTTCTTTTTTACTATGTATCTTGTTTGCACTTTACCTTCTGCTGCTGTGATCCTGTAAATGTCCCCACTGCGGCACTAATAAAGGATTATCTTATCTTATCTTATCTTATCTTATCTAATACACTCAGGGGTTTTACCACTACCACAGACCAGTAGTTTAATGGTGGTTACTGTTCGTGAATTTTGTAACTGACTTTTAAAAGTAGGTTTGCTAGCAACCAGTTGTGCAACATTAGCATTCATTTGAAAGTCGTGTCTAGTACATTGAGAATTCATATATTCACTCTCCTTTTAGCTGTTTTGTTCTCCACCAACTCCTCAGGGAAAAATCTGCTTCATTATGTTCACCAGCTGATCTCTTAACTTCAGCCCAGTTGCCAGGATTTTGTATATATATATATTTTTTTTGCATTGTACGTTTCTGCAAACTACGGATGAGGGGAATGTCGGCACTTTTGCATCCGTTCAGAGCGGGTGACGTAGTACAACTTGCGATGCGCAGAGCGAGTTACATGTGATACGGAAAGACCACTATTTAAAGTTTACGTGATACGCTAACATTGTAACAGGCGAGAAAGTTCACGAAAAGGTGGGTCAAGCAAACGCAGGACTTTCACCCAGGTGACCACTGTTTGTGTCCCGTGTGAAACCAAAAGTAAACGTTAAGTTTACGTACATTACGTAAAATAATTTTACGAAAGGGCGGTTGTTATTGTTTTTTTTACGGTAATTCTCTCTGACTTTCACCTGATTAGAACCGTTGCGCATTAGACATAGTCCTTTGATCTAGCGGTAATATGAACATATTGATAAAAGCAGCTTTGAAGTTACTTCTCGCTGCCATAATGTAAAGTTATACAGATCCAGCCTCTTTCTGCTTTGCTTGGCTGAACATGGAATGCCTTGCTGATGGACATTGCATCAGTCACGCCCCCTGAAGGAGGAGGCGGCGTTTCCTGTTGACTTTCCACACCCAGATCTTCGCTGCCAGTCCGCAGGTTTCGAACTTTAACCTGCAACTTTTATCTTTATGAATGTCAGACTTGTTACTAACTACCTTGATCCAGAAGCACAGATTACTTGATGTTTGGATTCTCAGCATTCGATAGCAAATGCAGTTAACGGTCTATTATATCTCATATTGCTCTTTACGCTTGGAGAAACTTGGTTTTGCAGATCGGTCCCCGGATGAATCATGACTGGGATAGCTGTAATTTTCCTGATTGCTTCACAATGTATGAGTCAGTTTTCTTATTGTTTCTCAATGACACACCTCAATGATCTTGGCCACTTTTTATATTATCATTAATCCTTGGCCAGCAACGTCAATGTTTTTGTATCATGAACACTCAAACGTTTGGAAAACTTCCCTCGAGCTGAATAATGAGTTCGTTATTCTCAGGTCAAAAAATCAAACATTACATATCACAGTCACATGCAAATGTTATTTGTCTCAATTTGAAATACCATAAGTGTTGTTGCAAACAGATCATATGTAACCTAGACGTCTCAATAACGTTCACTTTTCAGACAAAATTCAGCCATTTTAACATCTCAACATCTTTTGACCTGCAGACCAAGGCTTACTGTGCAGCCAATCGTTCCAGGTAGTCCTTCTAGAGGATGAGCTGCAAATTGAGTTTGCATATGCTGAATGTAAAACAGATTACTTGTTGTATGACCTTCATTTTCTTTCTTCAGTCAAGGAACCACCCTTTAATAAAAGCTGTCTGTGCAGCTTAGCGCTGAGTGGCTCCAGAGCAGCTCCGAGCCAAAAACGTGGATGTTTGAAGGGTTTTCTTTTCAGCTCGACAGATACGATTTTTCACGAGCAGCACGCCAACAAAACAAAAAAAGCAGGAAAGGCGCGTTTTCGTAGCAATGTATACTTTGATCCCTGCAGTTAAAAGTGTTAAAAACAATGAACTGGAGATGATTCCACATTTGGATCTATATCCAACAACCTCCAACAATGCGACAGAGAATCCATTCTTCTGTCACAATAGAGTGAAAAGTGGGGGGAAAAGAATCGACACAATTATACACTTATAATACCTACAGGCATATCAGTTATTGAGCTCCACTAAAACACCCCAAAAATAATTAAAACAATGGGCTAAATTGGATATCACTCTACTTTATAGATGCAGCTAATTCAACAAATTAACAAATGAGCCAAAACACGGCACAATACTGTGAACCGAGTTAATTTCCATTAAATGATAACACATTCCAGCCAATTCAGGTTTTTTTCTTTTTTATTTGCGTATTCATAAATTCCGGGCACGGGCGCATGAACCTCAACCTTTGTTAATATGAATATATTGTGAGGCATTTGCATAATCCACTTCATAATCCACTGCAGCACTCGGCGGTAACAAAGATAAGGAGGGGTAGCCACTGTTTCTCCTGGGAACGCTACACAGATAAACGGAGAAAAAGAGACCCACTTTCTGCTCCTATTATGAGATAAAAAAAAAGAGGAAGGCTTTGCAAAGTTTTCACTTTTCAATGCATTTCCCTTTTAGAGACAGATGGTGGTGGAATATCATTATTTGTATGGTTTTTTTTTTTTATTATTATTTAATTCACAGACACTGAAATTTACTGAATTTCCTCAGAGACAAGTTGCATGGGTTATTTATGTATCCGCCACAGACACGGCATGCTGATTTTATTACCCCGCTGCTGCTTCACCGAGTCACTGAAATATGTTTCTTGCAGGAAAATGTTGGGTTTTTTTCGCACAAAAATGATAAAACTGCGGAGTGCGGCAGGACGAATCACAGGGCGACAAATGAGCAAACAGAGAGCAAACTCCCAGCTTGTCCTGAACATCGCTAATGAGAAGCCCTTTTTTTGCTTCAGTATGGATGGAAAGTGTGTGTGTGTGTGTGTGTGTGTGTGTGTGTGTGTGTGTGTGTGTGTGTGTGTGTGTGTGTGTGTAAGTGCATGACTTTGTGAGTGCATGAATGTGTGTGTGTCGTGACTGAGACAGTGAAAAGCTCTCTTAAGTCCCCCAATCTTTCCAAATTGGCCTCTGGGATGACGCCACCACACAGCTACATCCCTCCCCGCTGTGCTGCATGCATTCTTGGTGTGTGTGTGTGTGTGTGTGTGTGTGTGTGTGTGTGTGAGTGTGTGTGTTTGGACAATGGCAACACTTCCTTTTTGCCCTAATAGGCAGGGAGCCCCAGCCATTGTGGCCTGATTAGGGCTCCCATTCAAGCTCTCTGGGATTTCTAATTGCGGGGGCCTTGTGCGACGAACTCCCCCCTCACTTCCCACCCCGCTACACTCCCCTCACGACTACTGTAAGACTTAATGAGACACAATTACTGCCCCCTAGGAGTCCTACAGCGAGCCAATCACAAAGAGAGACAAAGACCCCCAGTGAATGGCCACTCAGCGGAAAAAGAGACAGAGAGAGGGAGCAGGAGGGAGGGGAGAATCACAAGCCCTCATTGTCCAGGAAAAGCACAGAGAGAAGCCCTTTTTTTTGGAGAAATATAAATGTTTTTATTTAATGCCGGCTCATAATTAGGCCCTTGAGAGGGAAAGGGAGAGCCAAAGGAGTGGAGAGGGCGGGGAGTTCAATAGGGAAAAAAGGCCCTGTAGGTACAAAAGACGAAGAACGACATGTTAGACGTGCAAAGAAGGAGGAGAGGGGGGAAGGGGAGGGAGATGGAGGGAGGTGGAGGGAGGTGGAGGAGGGGAAAGGAGAAGAGAAGAGGGGACAAACAGATACCGAGGTGAAAAAAAACACAGAAGCAGAAAAAAAACAAAACAGAACAAAACCAAGTGGAAAAACTTGACAGGACTTTCTCTTTTTCGCTGCCTGAGCCCGCCTGGCGTGGGAAGCGGCCTGACGTTGAATGATGTGTGCCAGTGCGGAGCGAAAAGCCGAGGCCGTCCCGCTGCGTTTCGCAAGCTTGGCTCTTCACGTTTGGCTTCGAGAGGTGAAATATTGCTCGATTCGACGAGCCTTTCTGCCAAAACTTGTGTGGGAAGCCATATAACAGGGGACTACAAGAGTCCGGATTTGGAAAGAGCTGCAATGAAAAGGACGAGAAAGGCACGATTCGCAGACAGCCCTCGACTGCACGGGGACATTTACTGTATTATTCCTGGAGAATAATACAGATATTGTTTCGAGCCGTCATGTCTGGGGGATTCTGAGGCGTTCTCATGGAAAGGGGGAGTTTACTGCGAAAGCTGAGCCTCTGCGCGATGCTCACAGACGAGGAATATCTGAGACAACAGATATCACTAACCGAATAAAAGACGACGCGTCAATCAGTTCTCTTGAGAAACGCTGCGTTCCTGAAAGGAATTCAGTGTGCGGGCCGGTACAATACTCACGCAGCAGGAGAGATGGCAGGTGTGACCCGACACACACACGCACACATACGCACACACACACACACAAAAAGGAATAAATAATAAAGATAAAAAAGGCTTTTGAAGATTTCTGAATTGATTTTTCTCAAGATGTACCCGTGGACAGAAAGCAGCGCATAACATTCTCAGACCTAACTGGACAATCTCAGTCACACTTCTTGCTCTTGGCTAAACAACCAGACAGGCACACACACACACACACACACACACACACACACACACACACACACACACCAGGATTAATAGTTAGCGAAGAGACAAAATGAATTAATTGTTAATGTTCAGGAGTGGATGGAGACACAAAAAGAAAAGTGAATGTTTGTGCAACAAAAAAGAAAAGTACAACAAAATGTATTGACAGTAAATGCAGCATTAGAGGCAAAATATAAGAGAGCGATGGATGCATCAGATTTTATTTCATATTTCCTCGATTGTCTTTCTTTAACAGCCAGTCTGCCTGTTGTCATGTGTGTTAGCCCACACACGGTCGCTCCCTGCGGAGAGCAGCACATTCCGGGTATCAAACCGACTCCTTTCAGACTGAATCCCCCTTTACGTTCATCCGATGGCAATTTAACGTGTCGGGGCCTGAAGAAGTAACTGGTCACTTTTAATAACCAGTTTAAATAACCAGTCACATTTCCACATCACTATCGACACGCCACAAGTCTGAATTGAAAAGTAAAGGATGTCTCTTGTGCAAAAGAAATATTTTGATAACCTGGGAACCAGTGTCGCAGTGGAGACCACCTAAACCAGGACCAGGTCTGCTTGACACACTTCAGATAAAATGTAGAAGATGTAAACTCCATAAATTAATTTTAAGATCAAAATCCACGTTCCTGTAAAAACTCCCACAAAAAAAAAGAAGATTCTTCCGCCATCACCTTTTTTATATACTGTATTTGTGTGTATGTATAAGTGTACTGTGAAAAAATGTCTTGATAAAACAATCTAATGGCAAAAATGGTAAATTTCATGTGTGGGAATTTTCCTTTGTTTTCTACGATCGTACACAAAACAAACAGCTGAAATCAACTCTGTATTCAACGCTCCTTTTCCATGTTTTGTGAGTCAAGTTATTGGTTGCGTTTGAATAATATGAATATGAATCACAGCAATGATGTTGACAAATAAATCAGACAACGCAAGAAAGCATTGACGAGATCCAGCTTCTCATATCAGATCAGTCCTTAAAAAGGATTTTTCCCCTCAAGGTTAAAAAAAGTCTCTCCACATTTCAAACACCAAACACAAAAGGTTCATTTTTGTAATCTCAAAATTTTTCATAATCATTACAATTGTTTATGAAGATAAACCTGATGAAAATTGAAATGCGTTTGTTTACTTTTTGGTTATTACACACTGTTTTAAGCTATAATAACGTGTAATAATGACAAATACTTGCCAGATTTTTAAAGTTTAACGTCTCCTGAAAAAAAGAGCAAAGAAATTTACAAAAAGGACATTTTCTGTCACTTTTATTGACAAAAAAAGACAAAAAGGACCAGGCGGACTGTTAACATTACAGTACTAAAAGGGTTAATATTCAGGAAAAAGGCTTTTACACTCAAATAGGACTAAAAGGAGAATCCCAACTTAACGTCCTGTCACGGAGCCGACGCTTCTTGTTCTTCCGACTTTTCAGATTTGAATCTCTTCTCTGTTGAAGGAAAGAAAATCTTGATACCCTGTACAGTAAATAAATTGCTCTGAAAAAGGAACCTTTAGATTTTGATTGTTGACCCTTGTTTTTATTTCGGCAGTACATCACATCATCAGTCCGAGCCAGCGGAAGACATCACCAGAAAGTCTCGTCGTCTCGGACGGCGCTTGGGAGGGAAGGGCGGCTCATTTCACTAAATAGGTATTTCCTGGATTCCTCTTCCCTCACATCGCTTCCTAATGTCTTAGGATGGAGGATCTAAGACGTGAGGAAAAGAAGTCGAGGAAGCGAGTCATTTAGAACAAATCAGACACTCATTTCTCTCCTCGAAACGTTCGTTGAATTCAAACTCCAACACACACACGCACACACACGCACACACACACACACACACACACACACACACGCACACACACTGTCTTGGCCCCCTGTTCCTTTCAGTGTGTGCAGCCTCTCAGCTCCTGACTGGACCCCCTTTGTTCGTCAGTGACCCTCTTAAGCGCAGGTTGAAGCCTGCAGCCATTCCACTTTGGATTTGGACCCTATCGCGTGTCACACGGCTAAGTCGACCAGGACTGGGCCTCTTCACTCAAGACACACGGCAACAAGTATCCATTCACGTTGCAATGAGTGCTGCAGCGGGCTTTAAGCTGAAAAGACGAGATCACTAGAATTCATGAGCAGCCAGAAAAGGCTTCCGGAGGTGAAGGCCGCATCAACTGTCAAAGATGGAATAAAAATCATGTGTTTGCTTGTTTTCTATATATTTAAGTCCTTTTCTGTACTGTGACAATGACTTGTCCTCAGTAATGCCAACATAATAGTCTGACTCGTGAATGTCGTTCCAAATGAATAATACTTTGCTAACTAGTTGCTCTTCCAGTAACTGTAACAAAAAGCTATTAATTCTATAGATAAATTTCTGTACCTGCAACTGCAAGTAACGGACCAGAATTTTAATATATTGGCTACAATTTGGCGCTGAATAATCGGACGGCGTCTCAAAGGAAACAAAGATGGATTCTTGGTTCAGACGGGTTTCATCATTCAAGATCTCTAAGGCTGCGGTCACACTGCTACTTCGGTACGGAGGGCAGTGGAGTCAGAGCCAGGAGGGGTGGGATCGTGATGGGAATCCCAATATGACTGTTCAGACCTGTAACGGAGATAGGACCCCATATGGAAGCGGCCCAAATCAGAACTACAAAGATCAGATTCCATGTAATTTGTGCTGGTCACAGTCACAAATGAGCAAAACGAATCTGATTTTGCCTGCAGCGTGAACGTAGCCGAAAGGTTAATTCGATCTTCTCATGGACACCGATTTACATCCAAACCACCAACGTCATAACTATTCATACACCTTTCAGATGTTTTTCTCAGATGTGTTCTCACCGTCTTGCAATCGTCATCGTGACATGTCCAACGGTGGTAAATCTTGCAAACGGTATCAATGTGCAGCCATTACGATTGCAAACATGTATTCAGCCGTGAGTTCGGAAAGCATCTAATCTGATCGCCGCTGAATATGAAGCTCATGAGCAAGCTGCTTCCTGTTCTACGCCCTATGCGCCTCACCTTTCTGCAGGAGCGGCCTGAGCACCCTCCAGTTGAAAAGACTTCGACTCAGAGCGCCCAATGTCATTGCAGTTTTTCTTTTTTTTATTGTCCAATCGGATGAATTGAGAGACGGGCCTTCTGTGGCGTCTGTTGCTAGACACCCTGAGCTTCACGACTACAACAACCGTAGTTACCGTGATCTGAACACAAGGCCTGGAGGCAAATTAGCGCACCACTTGAGATTCTGGATAAGTTGTTTTCATTGCTTTAAACCAGCCTGGTCTCACTAAATGGCATTTTAATCAGGAGAGACTTGTATAGAGTTTAACAATAATTTATTACAATTGCATAACATTGGAATAGTGTTAAAGTCTTTGGCGATTGGACTCCATCCTGAATTAGGATAAAGCAAGGGGTAGTGATGCTGAGGTCTGATGAGGCAGAATCCCCTCTGGAGTCCAGACACTGGTGGTGGTGGTGAAGGAAGCTGCTGTAAGCCGATGATGAATGAGGAGCGTGACTGATGCTGATTGGAGGAGCCTGGGGTGGTGGAGGAGGATGGAGGAGGGTCGCATCTGTTTTGAGACCTGACTCCTCCCGACTCCTCGAATTGGAATCCGACATGGTTTCAGCTACCAACACTAGATGTTTAATGGGCTGAGGAACATGTTCTCACATCTGTTTTGAGCTGAAATGACAACTGACAGCAGCAGAGAGGAGAACCTATTTAAAAGTTTGACAACAACGATGTGATTGGCTTCAGGAAACTGCGCAGAATCTGATTGGTTCATTTAAAGTGCACGCCCCCCCAATCAGCTGATGGAGTAATCACAGGGAGAATTAAAGACTGAGATTATGAATGACAAAGAGTGTGGCGAGTGTCTTCATGACTGAACTTCCGCTTGAGCTTCATATGAATGACACATCATTTATAAGTAATTGAGCGTTCAATAACGATGCCATTCTTGCTTTTTCTTGCATTTTATGCCTTGTAGTCTTTGCAGCCAGTACAAACTAAATGTGTTATCTTGACAAGCGGAATGGCCTTAAAATGTTGTACTATATATATAATGTCCCATGACGTTAGCACTCATTCAGCAATAATACAAATAAAAACGCAGCAAGCTTCTTTTTCTCTTTTTTTTTAAGTTGCAGGCTTCAACAAAAGGTGAAGCAATGCTTATTTTCCTTTACTAGGACCTTAGTTTTACCCAATTTCAACAAAGGGAGTTGGACGTGCCAACATTGTATTCTTACAATTATTGAAGTTTAGAAATGAATGTCCTAAGGGTATGTATATATTTGTAATATATGCCATTAATGCTGTTTTTAAGCACAATAGTTCTAGAATGACGCACATGGTGAAACTAATCTGTTTAACCAAATCAACACAGTACTTTCAAAATAATGAAATTAATCATATTAGTAAAAAAAAAAAAAAAAAAAAAACATTTGTGGTTTGCCCCGCTACAAATGTCAGAAATATGCAAATCAGGTGCTCAGGTGTCAAGATGACGCCACAAGATGCAACACCATTCTCGATTTAAGTTCATTTGCAGTGGAAACAAGTGAACTCATCTCACCTCATTGGCAGATTTTTTTTTTTTTTTTTTTTAAAAGAGTGAGTATCAAAGACCTGTTGAGATGAGTTTATTTTTGGAGTCTGTCTTCATATCACTGTCAGCCTGTTGCTGCTGGAACAACAGCGTCTGACACGTACAAAGTGGAATGCGTCTCTGTCAGTTTCAAGTGGCTCTCTGTTGGTTTCATCAGCTTAATCAGGTCCAACTGTGACTTAGATTGACAGGTCATGTGTCAAACGTTGATGTTTCACAAAGCAGCGCATATTTCCTGGAGTTGCTTTTCAACCTTCCCTTATTAATCCAGAAAAAAAAAAATTCCCTCGTGCTTTTTTCATTGCCCTGATTTCCCTCATTCAGCTCTACATATTCATACCTCGGAGCCGCGCAGAGCCGCTATAAAGGTGTCAAAAGAAAGAATGGAAAGAAACGAAATCCTATTTATCTACATTATGGTAAATGCATAGTTTTACCTTCAGTTTGATTTGAGTGTATCTTTGCACTTATTAATTGTGTGGTAGGTTCTAAAGTTACTGAATTAAACCAGCATTATGCCGTTACTTGACTTTGGTTCATTTATGATGCCGTTTGTGATTTATCTTGTAAATTTAACTCAAACGGAATCAACATTGTCAGAAAGATGATGATAATAACTGATAACAAAGTTAAAATGTTTAAAGTGGAGTGGAGTGAGAATGCTAGAGGCTGCTGCTCCTCCACTCACATATTCTGATTCAAACTATCGTGAGCTTCTGACTCCAGCTTCCATATTAAACCCTCAGGCCTGAGTTCAGCTGGAATAAAAGACAGTGCACACGTCTTTGGTCAGTAAATTGTTTGAAAATAGAAGCTCAATTAAAGTTCCATATTTGTGAAGTTGCACCTCGAATGCTAATCATCTTGCAATTTATACGTGTCTGCTGTTTCCACGCAGTGTGGGGTTGTTAAAGTGTTAAACCTCCACGTAACTCACTCTTCATCTTTGTTACTGAGCGCAGATCACCTGTCAATCAAGCAGTGTGGGCGCTCGTGTGTTTCAGACTGTCTGCTCTTGAAGTTTCTGCAGGTGGCATTCTTTTCTCTTCTTCTGTGTACTCATCCAAACTACTCTTTTCTCTTCTTCTGTGTACTCATGCAAACTACTCTTTTCTCTTCTTCTGTGTACTCATCCAAACTACTCTTTTTTTCTTCTTCTGTGTACTCATCCTATCTACTCTCTTCTCTTCTTCTGTGTACTCATCCTAACCACTCTTTTCTCAGCATATCGGTGTAACTCATAAACAAAATGGATCGCTCTTTTGTTCTCACAGTGCACACTGGCTCAATGTTAGGACTTCCCGGGACACTTGTCTGGAGAACACGTGCATACCATTGTCATCTCCTTCTTACCTCTAGTGAGTCCAGGGCATCGTAAATGCCGTAAGAAAACATTAACAGGCCTGCATGATACTGGATTACGAGTCGGTAATCATTATCTGGAAGAAGAGATCCAGAGGCTCTCGGGCGCTCGTATGATGAAGGCATTGGTGGATTATGAGACAATGGGCCCCGTCCCCTCTCCTGGGAGCAAAACAAACAAACTTTCTAGTTGTTTAGCCTAATTTTGTAGTTCTAACGTATCTCTCTGGTGTTGTGTCTCTTAGTGGACATTTTGTCTCTCTTTGTGGTTGTCTTGGGTCTCTTGTAGTCATTTTATGTCTCTTTGTAGTTAATTTGTGTCTCTTCGTAGTGATTTGAGTCTCTTTAAAAATTATTTTGTGTCTCCTTGTGGTTGTTTTGGGTCTCTTATAGTCATTTTGTGTCTCTTTGTGGTTGACTTGTGTCTCCTTGTGTCTCTTTGTAGTCATTTGAGTCTTTTTTAACTTGATTCGAGTGTGTTTTCAGAGTCGTTACGACTCTCTCTGTTTCTTTTTGCAGCAGTTTTGCATATCTCTGTAACTGTGTGGTCTTTTTGTGTCTCTTTGTCATAACAATAATAATACTAATGACGTTATTCATAAATCACCTTGAAAAGGGTTCACAAAGTGCTTTGACAGACAAAGCAAAGCAGCATACAAGGCAAATATAACAGAAGGCCAAACAAAAGCAAGTCAAAACTAAGGCAACGTTTTAACACAGATAAAACGGTAAAATAGATAAAACAATAAAAAAAATCATATCAATACAATAATAGAAACAAAAAGAAAAAACAATAAAGACAATAAAAAAAATTTAAAAAGAACATTATACACATCATATGTCGTTTTATGTCTCCTTGAGTGTCATTTTGTAGGTGGAGGCCAGGGGGGCCCCTGACACTTTGGGCCCCTAGGCCTGAGCCCGGTGGGCCTTTTCAGTCATCCATCCAATGGTTGTAGGCTGTAAAATGAATTGTGTTATTCTAGTGATCAGCTTGTATGTTTTTACATAGTGTAACCTGATTGATCCTGTGCATCATGCAAACCCTGTGATGCATCTTCAAAAAATCAGACGTTATCAATTTAAAAAAATAAGAGTGCGTTTCATGATTTCTCCTCGCTCAGCTTCACGGGGACACGGAAGTTTTTGATCTGACAGCAGCGGGAAAAAAAAAAAAGGGGGGCCGGGAGAAGTGTGAGGATCAGTGTTCCCTTTGACTGAGAGTGATGTCCTTTAAACAGACAGATGCAGGAGACAAAATGTTACTGTCACACGTCACTCACTGTCACTTTGACTCCAGCAGCCTCTTCGCAACAGGAGCACAGTAAACACTTCCAGAGCGGAGCGTTCGCCGGCTGAAAAGCGTGACTGACGATTCATCTTGTAAAAACAAAACATTGGCGAAGAAATCAAATATTCACGACGGACAGTCGATTTTGTTGTTTTTTTTTTTTTTTTTTATACGAGGAGATTGGATTCTGAACGCGATAAGAAATACTAAAAACGAGGAAAACAATCTCCTGAGTTAAAGCCACAGTCGCGGTCTGAAACGGTTCAGGACAGATTTCCCTTTGGTAATCATTATCCAGCATTTTAAATCTTTAAATCCCAGCGAGCAGGTCAGCCATTAGCTTCCCCGAAAGTCTCGCTTCAACAAGAGTCAAACATTTACCCGTCTGCTCAGTGTTTCCTGCAATCTAAGCAGTCCACACACTTTATTATGTGCCGTTGACACTTTTTTTTCGCAGCTCAATCAGAAAGATAAGACGGATAATATTTGAATCCTGTGGAATTTTTATAATGCTGTTTTGCCAGTTCTTTTATGAGGTGTTTTTTTATTATTATTTGTATATCTTTAGCTTATATAAGCCGCTGGTATAAAAATGGACTGCTTTGCGTAAATAGTCAAAGAAAAAAGTTAATTCTAAAAGCTAAAAGAGAAATTCATAATAATAACAACAATATTGTTAGTTATAATAAACCTGAGTTCTTGGCAGACAAGACATATTCACACTCTCTTACGATTGACTCGTAAATGTGAGTTTATTGTAGTTTACACCTGCAGACACATGGTTCTGCCTCAGAGCATGTTCAGTCAGATGTTTAACACGTCGCTTTCAATTCAAACCACATTAATCTTAAGTCAGTTAGCGTCGCCTTAACTCCACCTTTGGCTGCTGACATGCTTTATTCTCAGCAGCTAGAAGTGGATCCGAAAAAAAAAAAAAAAAAAAAAAAGTGGTATTTTAATTTGTGATCTGCTGGATAGTCTGCTGTCATTTACTGGAAGAGAAACCTCACATTAGGCAAGGTGCTCCGCTCACTTAAACATTCAACAGCTTCCTGAAATGATTTCTAAAGTACACCAGATTCAAACTGCTTTGAGCCAATAGACTCGCTTGATGAAATCTTACGGTACAAAGGTCAAAAGAATAAAGCGCTGTTCACCCTTTAATACTGGTTCAAAGGTCGTCCCATTCTACGCTTTGATATACAGTCTTGATGCTACAGTGGACGTGGTTTCAGAACTCCTTGTTTACTCAACGCTGGCTAGATTTGGCTGCTAGCTTCCGTGCTGTTGCGTAAGGCAAGATAAAAAGTGAAGTTTTCTTTGTTTTTATCGTTCATGCGAGTACTTTTTGGAGATCTCATATATCATTTAGGTATGAGGCACACAGCGCAGTGTTGTGTTTGTAATTCCTTAAAGTATTGTACAGGATAACAACATGTTTCTCAGTAACAAGGGAACAAAATTAATGATTCAAGAGCATGAATTCATTAGTTTTACCTCAGATAACTTACGTGGCTTTGTAGACTTTCACTCATTTCCTTTCTCACTCTCTACTTTCCCATCATCCTCATCCCCTCTTCTGTATCTCTTCGCCCCCACCCCCCCTCAGTTGTTCACCTTTCTCCCTCTTCCATCTTTCCCTCCCCCTCTCTCCCTACCCTCCCCCTCCCCCTCTCCCTGTCCCCCTCCTTCCTTTGGCTGAAGCTAAATGTCTTGTGTGAGATAACATCGCAGTAGGAAATTCCGCCTGTGTTGCCAGACTGCTCAGTTTTCTCCCCAGGGCTGGCAACAATGTGCGTCCTTCATAAGTGCCTCTGCAGCGCTCAGGATCTCCACTCATCCCCAGTGAGCCCGGTCAAAAAGACCCGCCGGCGAAACCCAACGCCGCGGTCCGAGCTCCACGCCAGAGCCACGGCAGCTAGCCAGCGGGATTACTACAAAGCCACTGAAACGTCCACCCTACAATCTTACATTTACTTACAAGACCCACAATAATGTGGAGAGACCAAGAGACCATGAGCACAAGTGTCTCAAAGATGAGTTGTGTACTCCATCAAGTATTTTTGCATCATAAAAGGTGTCTCAAAGATTATGTTCTTTAAAAGGAATACTTCCTTGCCTGTCAACCTGACAACAACAACATCACTTCACCTGGCCAAGAAATACTCCAGCCCATAACCCTCTGTACAGCTACAACATGTTGTTTTTACACTCAGGTTTTGGATTAAATCATTTAGATAAAATGTGGTAATTAAAGGGATTTTGTTGCATTTGGGCAAAGGCTGTTTCCAGTCTTTGTGCTAAGCTATGCTAAACAGCTGGGCTGAGGCTTCACATGTACTGTACAGTTCAGGCGGCAACCTCTGGTTCTAAAAAGTATGTTTCAATACAGCATTATGTTTATTTAGTAAATTATGGTCCCATTTAGGGTAAAATAGATCATAAAGGAGGGTATGCTTTAGGGCGGGGCTAACGTGTGATTGACAAGTTGCTCCCACAGCGTTGTCTGGGAGTTGTCGGTAAAGCGTTCGGTTGTTCTGAGCTACACCACCTCGCGTCTCTTCTTCTGGTAACGGAGAAATAGCCAAACCTGAGGCTTGGAAACCCTGGTCCACAAACCAGTCTTCTCTTCTAACGTTCAGCAAGAGAGCATATCAGCGTTATTCCCTCAGTGTCGAACTATTCCTTTGATAATGTTCTGCAGTAGTCTGCTGGACAATTCAACAATTCCATAGGTTTATGTTATGGCCGTCAGTTTGACATCAGCATTGTTTCACCTCCTTTCTGTTTGGTAGAGGGAAATGGTTTCAAATCTTTTGCAAAATGTACAAGAAGTAAGAGGTGAAAATCAGAGCTGTGCAGCAATATGCAACCAAACTTTAAGCCCTTTGATCAGAACTTCTGTGCTATTCCTCTTTACTTTTAACCTCATCACTTTTTAATTATTTTATGAACAAAAGTCTTTAAGTCTTTAAATCAAAGAACCAGATATATGCTGATGCAGTTGCTGAGTGTTGTGCCATCCAAGCCTCAGGTAATATTTACACCTCCACTTGGCAACTGTATTTGAACCAATAATATTCAAATATCAATATTTATATATTTATATAGCTCCAGTGGGCACTTTTCAAAATATGCAGCTATAGTCATACTCCTCTTCACTAAGGGGGGTCCCCATTTGTCTGAACACCTGAAGACTTGCGCAGAATGGCTCGTGGTTTAAAAACACGATTATTGACAATGCATCATTAAACAGACTATTCTTGTCAAGCTTCTGCCTCAAAGAAAGGTATAAAAGTAAAAAGTCAGAGTTATTGAAAAACATTTAACCACCTGCCTGCAGAAGTGAAATCCTCAGAGCAAAAACTATGCGTTTATATTGAAAGACACACTTAAAAACGAACGCCCACAGCATTTCTGGCAAAGGCACAGAAGCTGCCGATGCTCAAAGATGTGGTGGTGCCTTCAATTGTGTGTTCAGAGACAGATGCAAAAGCTGCCGCTTAGTGAGTAAAACAGATTCATCCCTTCCTATATGGCTTACCATAAGAACATACCGTGCATTGGTCAGTTCACCTTCCAGATGGCTTCTACAGCGTCTGTCATCCATGAAGGGCCAAGAAAGGGCCTACATCATGTTAATGGCTCATGTCAAATAGTATTTATCTATTTCCTGCAATGTAAACAGCGATTTAAATCCCTATAGTCTTTATATGGCCCCAACCGTGGAGCGCCGCAACACACAGCGTTACCGTGGTAACCAAACAGTTACCTTCAGCTTTTTCCCGAGATTAGTGGGTTGTTGTCTGGGCAGGACGAGATGTTTGCGCGCCCGTGCGGTATAAAAAGCTTCATGTATTTAGGGTTGTGTCTCTAAATTTGGAGCGTCTGCGCCATAAGCGCTCGAGGCTCTTTGACAGAAAGGGAAGGAGTGTCTCGCTGTGTCAACGTCTGTGACCTCTCGGAGCGGAGTTCAGGGGCCGAGTTCTGTTCTTCACACTGCAACAACAAAAAAAAAAAAAATGTCCGCCAAAAAGCAGCAGAACCTTTTGGAGAAAAATAAACCAAGACATCAAACTCCTCCCCCTCCACTTGGAACAGAGCCATTGGCAGTGTGTTACAGGTGATTGACAACTAGGAATTAATCCCCTCTGACCACGTCTTCACTGGCAGAATTATCAATCTTGGCAACTGATAGAAAGACTCTTCTCGACAGTTAATTTATTTTATTTAATCAGCCTGGTCTCCTAAAAATGCCATTCCCATACAACAAAACTGCGACTTCAACTATGTTTTCTGGGAACATATTTTCTCCCAGATTACATTTGTATTTGACATAACACAAATGTGTTTCATCAAATTTAGAGTCTGCCTTAAACTTTCAGTGTTTGTGTCCCGTGTGAAACCAAAAGCAGGATAGACTACTTATTTTAACCCAAAACATACTAAACTTCACCAGGAAGTTTTGTTCTTCTTAACAAATTATGTAACGTTTCTATACACATATGTAGAAATGTTGATATGAAACATATTTTTGGTTCAAAACGTAGAGGTTCAACATATCGGTATTTTGCAGAAACAGTTTGCTCTGGTTTGGATTGGAAAAACGCACCATGTGGCCAAATCATACCAATCCGTGAATTTTAAATCAATCAATTTGTGTCGGCGAATTCTTAATTTTAACGCTGTAGTTTAAAGCAGGCCCCTGAAAATGTCAGAGTTGGACTGTAAACGGGTGAAACTATCGCCCTCATTTGCAGACTGAAAGCCATTAGTCAGCCGCACGGATGGACATTTTTATGGGCGTCTGAACATTCACAGCCATCTCTCCTCCGGTTGGTTAGCCTTTGACAGCGCTATCTCGCAAATGAGGGCTCTTGCAGCTGCAATCCATGTCAACCGCTGCACTAAACGCACCTGTTGTCAGACTTATTTGAGGTGAGATAAGGTTAATTACGCTCTGGTGCGTGCTTTATCATCGCTGAGTGACATACCTGGAGTTTGTACAGGGGCTGCACTTCCAGCGCTTCAGGAATGCCATTCAGGAGAAGAAGTAGGGCTCTTTCAGAGATAACTGAATTGTTGTAAAAAAGCGTGCTTCGCCTTCACTTGTGATATAATCATTCACTGTAGCATCCAGTTGAAATACAGATTAGACGTAGTAGAACTACAGGAATTGTAGTGCTTATTATGAATATATAGTAGTAACTATTTGTTATTCTTTTGCATGTTGAGATGATGCAACAAAATGTCAGAAGATGTATAATAGTATGGGATTGCTGCTTGTAGCGTCAGTGTTAGAATTCAAAGTAACACAGCAAGGAGACGTTTTAGTTGTTTAGGAAGAGGATAACATAGTTATGTTATAGTTGTTTAGTGGTTAAGAATAACAGAAGTAGGAGCAGACGTGGACAGTTATTAAGTCCTCTATTTCGTGAATATTTGGCTTTTTCTTGCAAGATTTTGCTTTCACAATGCATTTTAGTCGTGTGAGAATTCGATCTGGCTGTAGAGGAGCACGTAATCCTTAAACTGGTACATTTTTGAATACATGACTTTTACATATTATACTGTTACTACGTTGTGGTAATATCAACCCAGTCGCCAGAAAAAAAAAGTTATTTCTGCAAACCATGGATCTAAACCAGGAATATACATTTCATATATCGATGGCCAAAGGAAAAGTGGGAATAACCTCCTATCTGCACTTTGTATATTTTTCTTTTTTTTGTATTTTTGTATTTTTTTTTGTATTTTGTATTATGTATTGGGTGTCCTTAACAAATAGCATTCTGCAAGAAATTTTTTATTTTTTTTTGTATTCTCAAAAGAGTGCATTTTCCAGATTTGCTCTTCGGCCATCGATATATGTTTCGTATCAACCTCATATTCCGCTCTCTGAAACGCAGAATGCTACGTGGTTATCGTAGTGAAATGATTGGTTTAGGCATCACCACTACTTGGTGAAGGTTAGAAAAAAGATCCCGGTATGTGTTCAAGTGTTAACGCAACAACATAGAAAAGAAAGGACCTTAACAACATAACCACTGTAAATGAATATGAAACAGCCTTTGGTGAACTTCCTTACGTACCGCTACACAACAAGCGTACAACAACATTTTGTTTTGGTTTAACGCGAACATCGGTCTCCTGTGTGAAAGTCCCATGTATGATTGCCCCACCCGCCCTCAGTGGACCTTCTTGTTATTATACCACGTAACTTTCACACCACATAACTTTCAATATCAGTTGCTCAATATCCCTCGTCACTAAAACATCAACATTCACCGTGTTCGTGGTTTTGCAGAAGCATAAAAAGAAAAATCCAGGCAACGGGGCTAGGTATTATACTTTGACTGACTTATTTCAGTACTTTTTCACTTCAAAGAATGTATTTTTCCAGCTTCATTTGTGAAAGATAAAAGCACACACACAATCTAAATCATCCACAAGGAATATAGTACACTTAATATCAACACCATCAAAAGCCGTAGCTGTGGTAGTTCATTATTGTTCCAGGTTTTACTGACAAACAACATATACTGAATTATGTGTAATGCCACTTAAGCTTAGAAATTCCAACTGATTATTGTCTTGTTTATGTCTGACTGTCTGTCTGTCACTTATTTAACCCCTCCGTCTCTGTTCTTCTTCTCCCCCCTCCTCACACCCACCTTTTTATCTGCAGACCATCCTCCCTCCCTCCCCCCTTCCCTCCTCCTCCCTCACTCCCACATCGACCCACATTCACCCCAATAATTCACGCCTGTCTGTCTGAGGGAAGCCGGGCCGCTCTCAGTTTACTGCGAGCCTGTTGATGTGTGCGTGTACGGACTGAAGGATTTGGGCCGACAATGGGCGTGGGCGGGTCCACTGGGTGGGTGGAGGCTGTTGCCGGGATTCGTCTGGGTCAAGGTTGCCTCACCACCTTCGTGTGGAATGTGTCGATCCTCCAGGTACAAACACACGCATGTACGCTGCCCTCAGAAAGCAGCCGACACCCTTCGCATATTTTGAAGGTGGAATGGGAGAAATTCACAGAATCGAATCATAAATGTGACACCGATGCGGACACGGGCTTGTTCTCCTACACTGCTCGTAGATATGCCCGCGAAAAGTAATGCACTGTGATGTGCATATATCCCACAAAATCAATCTGTAGGTATTGTAATATGTAACACATTCAGTGTAGGGAGGATGTCAGTGTGCGACGGTCCAAAAACACACGACTTTCACAGGGAAGACCGCTGTTCGTGTCCCCCGTGAAGCCAGAGGTCAACGTTGTGTTACTCGTCACGTAACATCCGGACTCAAGTTACATCACTTCCAGTTATTTCAAGCCGTTAAACGTTGACTTTTTTTATCACGTACCTTCCGAAGTAAGTAACGCCACTTCCAGTTATTTAAACCCAAACGTTGACTTAGTGGTCGCTTAGCTTCTGTACTTAAGTAATTTTCTTATTATTAGTCTGTTCTATTTGTTGCATATATTGTGCATTTTTCTTATTTTCTTATTATTATTGTATTCTATTTGTTGTATATATTGTGCATTTTTCTTATTTTCTTATTATTATTCTATTCCATTTGTTGTATATATTGTGCATTTTTCTTATTTTCTTATTATTATTCTATTCTATTTTTGTATATATTGTTCTTACCTGTATGTAAAAATGCTGCTGTAGCGAAAAAATTTCCCCTTGCGTGATTAATAAAGTATCTATCTTATCTATCTATCTATCTAAAATCACTTCCGAAGTTATTTTAACCCAAACTATAACTTTCTTCCGTATTTACTTGAGTAACGCCGTCATTATTTTAACCCAGAAATGTACTTATTTGTCACGTAACTTCTGTACTTACTTAAACCCAGACCGCCATCTTTTTCCTAAACCTTATCGAGTAGTTTCCTGTGAAGACGGAAGTTTATTTGGTAAAGACTGTATTCATGTGACAAGCGTAAATTGATACGTGTTGCTGGACATTTGTCGGAGAACGCGACAAAAATGAGGACTACATTTTTGAGATGTGATATATGAACCACTGCATGAGGATACGTTGCTGGGGTGTACACATAATCAATTATATTGTGAGTTACATGTCAATTTAATTAAAGGATACACCTTATATCAACTACATCTTTTAATACTGTGCATATTTTCACTCTTTGTACAGAAACACCAGCATATATTCCACAAGACCATATACAAACAATCACGCATAAAGGTCTTTAAATTGTCAATTATCATAAATTTGCATGCTTTTTTTGGTGTATCTGCACACACACATGCACTACACAGTCTGAGTAAATGCTGGAGAAGCTGTTACTTAAGGGGCTAACATGAGTAAATATTAGCAGAGAGAGAGCGAGAGCATGACTGTTTACCTTCTGTGCAGATGTGTGTATTTGTGTGTGGGTTGTCTTTCTGAGTGTGCGTCTTCCTGAGTGTGTCTGCGGCTGAGTGTTTATTAACCTGCCTGTGCAAATGTGTATGTTAGTCTGATTTTTACCAAATGAGTGAAACGAGGCCACTTAAACCCTCCAGGAAATAAGTCGAGCCCTCAGACTCACACGCTGCGTACATGTTATTTTAAGCCCAAATTACACATCATCTGATATCCGTCCTTAATGGCTTTTCCAGCTTCACCGCTCCGAGTATTCTGAGGTAGAAGGACGGCAGTAAAAAGGGGCCAACAGGTTTACCAGCGATATAAAGAAAAGAAGAAAAAAAAAAGAAAAAGAAAAGACAAGGCCAGCTCTACTAAGATGAGGGAAACCTGCCAAATCCCCAATTCCCTGAGAAGGAGAGGACAAGGCCCAGGCACTACAGAGATGCTAGGCTACTTATCTCTTCTTCAAACATTTACACTCACGGCTTCAGTACTTCAGGGAAGTTGATCTTCCCAAATGTTCAAGACTCCATTTGATGAAGTGGTGGACGGTGGATGTTTTCAAGGCATCCGGTGTAAATTTAACAAAGAGGTGTACAGATAAACCTTCATGGCTTAAAGGCACATCTCTAACTCAGAGTTGTGGGAAAGGGAAATTACCCGTGTCAGGAACATGTTTTTTTTTTAATCTTTTGCATATGATTTCAGCTTTATTTCTAGATGTGCATCTTTCTGAACCAAAAATATGTTTCTGTTTACTTCTACATGAGTGCTTAGCAATGTTATCGTGTTTTAACCACTCACGGCGCTTTTGGAATTTCAAAACTGCTTTTTCAATTTCCATTTAGTTTCAAGCAACGAAACTACTTGGTTAGGTTCAGGAAAAGATCATTTTGGGTTAAAATAAGTACGCTACGTTTACAGTGGTCTAGTGGGGGAAAGCCCGGTGTTTCACCCAATGATTTCATCCCTACAGACTTCCGTGGACTTTGATTAAACATATTTGTGATAGGTTAAATACAAGCATAATCCGGGAGAGAATGCTTACCCTCTGAATGTAATTGACAATAAAGTTTCCTTAAGTGGGAATGTCATTGTTATGAGACAAAGCTGTTTGTAGATGTAGCACAGCATCATAAAACTATTGTTTTTCAGGAATGTTATTAACTATCTGATTTTTATTACAATTTCTTTACTTTTTAAACATTTACAAATGTACCAGTCTTAGTTAAAATGATAAGTTACAATAAAAGTGAAAGAATGTGATATCTATTATATAGATAGATAGTGGAAATTGTAAAAATAGTATTCAAAAACACAAAAAAGTTTATTTTTGTTGTTCTTCAGCAGAGAGACAAAGTTAGCTCTTAGCTGGTGAACATTAAAGTGAGATATTTGCCTCAGGAGATGGTGGAGACCAAAAATATTAACCACGAATATGAGTTCAAATGAATAATCGTGCTTCTCTCTAACTGCTGCATGTGTAAATAAACAGTTTTTCAACAAGTTGAACTTAAGATGTGATGGTGATGACATGTCAACGTTGTCACAACTTGTTTCTGCTGCCCACTGCAACATATTTTTATTTTAGCTTTTAACAAATTTGGTACAAACACAAAACAAAAAGCCATATTCAGCCTAAACGTTCCCTGTTGACCTCAGAAATAGTAGTTTGAACAAAATATCCAAGGAAAAGCTGTTACGTGCTCCGTAAACAGCAAGTGGAACACGACTTCCTGTTAATTTGAGAGACACGCCCTATGTCGAAAAGTAGCTCATTCACCTTCTCTGTTACGGAGTGAAAATGTTGTAAAGGACATATATTGTTAATTCAAAAAGACAGCAACACAACTGTCACTTTGTCTAACTGCATGCTGCTCGACCACAAACAGAGTTCATTTGTTGTAAATGACCTGTGACCCACATGGCGCAGCAGTCCGATGTAGAGCGGTGCAGCGTGTCACCTCCGTTTGCCACGGCTCACTCCTGAAGGCCGAGCACTAATGGAACACTAATGGCTTTCAACATGGCTACATTTCCCTCCTCGTCACTGTTTCTACCCCTTCGGAGCGGCCTCGACGACAAGCTCCCCTCTGAGGTGAGAGCGCCTCGTAAAACACGGCCGACGACTTCGAGAGTTAACCGAGCTCCGAGGCTGTCGTCACAGCTCTTAATGAATCCTCGGGTCTGTGCAGAACCAGAGCGGCCCGAGTGAGCGCGTCTACCGCGGAGAAGACGTCACCGCCCCCGAAGAAAGAGTGTAATTATAAACATGCCAACGCTGTTTCCAGGGGCAGCAATTGAAGAACAGGCCTCCTGTCGCTCCAGGGTCTTAATGACGCCAGCAGAACAAGTGGCAATTTAGACGGGGCTCGCTGCAACACCCTCACTGCAGGGCTGCGCCCCTCCCAATTTAAAGTACAGGACGGAGGGATGGTGGAGGGACAAATGTTCAGACTTTGGCAGCTGGTTTCACCCCTCGAGAAAAAAACAACCCACTTTAATATGATAAATTGCCATACGGCTACCTTCCCTTTCTATTAAGGCCCTGTTCCCAACATTATCAGCCTTTTTTTGTGTTAAATCAATAATTCTCCCTGGTTATCAGTCAAGTTACACAAATGTTTTTAACTGTATATCTGACTTTTATAGTTTTGCTCAGTTTAATTCATGATATGTGGGAACACAGAGACACAGCTACAGTTCAAAGTCAGACAGGCCAACTCCTCCATATTAAAATACCATGTATATAATATCATATACCATTGCCCTAGTCATTGGCCCCAAGCTTCACACTATGACGCTCTACGTACCCCTCTAGCATCTGTTTTGAACGTGGCAGGGATGTTGTGTCAGTTTCCGCTCGTTACATGTCTCCTTTAAACTTTGGTTTTGTTAGTATTTAGGGTTATATACGCAACAAAACCACGTGATTAGGCTTAAGATACTAAACTACTTGTATGTGCTTGGGAAAAGATAGGGCTGTCGGTTAAAATAAGTTAAAAAGAAATTACACAAAGTTTGTTAGGTTAAGTAATTACGCTTGTTATAAAACGGACGTTAGTAAAATACGAATGCTACACAACAAAACTACGGTAAAATAAGTGGACTTTGACTTTTGCAACCAGAGGAGTCGCCCCCTGATGGCTATTAGCGAGAATGCAAGTTCACGCTTTACTTCCACTTTCTAGAGGGTTAATCCAAAGAGGTTTGGCTAACCAGGTGTTTGTTTAAAAGATTGTCTACGTTGGTTATGATCTGTTAAAGGGATCATGGATCGATGCAAACTACCCGCTCCGTCAGTGATATGGAAAACAGATGTGCATGATGAGCTCCGAGCAGCGACTGGGCACTGTCAGGGTTACGGAAAGGAAGGGTCAAACTCTTCTGCAGCAGATGACGTTTTATTAAATGTGGTGAGCATGTGTGTTTGTGTGTTGGGCACCAACTCTAAAACAAGACATCACTCATAGCTACGGGTCTTGAATTATTGTTTTATTTGTTGCTGTGTATTCTTTGAAGGCTTGCACTTTTAGAAGTCACCTGAGGAGGAGGTAGGTTCCCGTTCAGGTGAGGCTGAGTGGATAAAATGCCGGTCCCGGGTCTGTGGATGCAGAGCGGGAGGCAGTTTGCTGTGAAGCTTTGGGCTTTGATCACTTTCAGTTTTTCTTTTTTGTTGTTGAATGTATCAGGATTTGGTTTAATGCCTCTTTTTCTTCATTGTTTTCGTTACTCATAATTACTCCACTTTTGTTGCATCGACCTTTCAGCATTGCTCATCGTGCCTTTGATGATGTCCCACTGACAAACAACAACTGCTGCCCGTTTCAAGCATCTTGAAACACCCGGCGATGTCTAGCCATGCAGATAGTTTTGATTAGATGGTTTTTTTTAAAGATCTTCAGTGTTGACATTCTGCCACCACCTCACCACAACGGGGGTGAAAGCAATTTGTTTTCAACAGTTTCCAGATACATCATTATGATAATATTTTCAATTTCCACAGCCTGTAGATTTGTTATTGCACCTGAAAGAATAAAGTGAAAATGAATAATGGGGTTGTAGTTAATAACCTGATCTGTGAGGAAGAGCTGAAGGCAGACATTAACCTCACTGGATGGCTATCAAACTTATTTTATTTTCATCTGCACACTTTAGAAGAGTCAGAAAAACAGATTTTTGTGTGACAGAAATATAGATATATATATACAGATGTATATATATATGTATATACATATATATACATATGCATATATATATATATATATATATATATATGCATATGTATATATATATGCATATATACACATATATATATATATATATATATGTATATATATATTTGTATTCCTTTAATTATCTAATAGCCTTGAAAATGTTTCTTGGGGCCCTTTGACCTCCAGACTACATTTTTCATTTAGTAACAAAAGTGTCAGGCCTTATATTACCTTCTTCTTGTCTTATCTCCTGCCTTTTTCACTGGACTTCAGCCAACACATTGTGTTATCTTCCCCTACTTTGGTCATATATTAATATGAACCAGAGAGATTATCTCTCCCTTCAACAAATATTTGTGCCACTGGATGTTAGTGTTAGTTCTGGGGGATCTGCAGAACATATAAGCCTATTTTATATTTTAGACCTCTTAGCTCTTATCTGGCGGCTTAGAATGTGTGTGTGTGTGTATGTGTGTGTGTATGTGTGTGTGTGTGTGTGTGTGTGTGTGTGTGTTTGGTCTCAGGAGGTTGGTTAACAGACCCGGCTGTCATGATCCAACCAGCAGTGCAGACTGATTGGATGGGAGGGTTTTGTGTCACTGTTTGCTCTGGTTAATGAGCGGAAGGAAGGTGAGCCAATACAATACACACACTCTGTCAACACAGGGACACTGTCAGGGGTGTGTGTGTGTGTGTGTGTGTGTGTGTGTGTGTGTGTGTGTGTGTGTGTGTGTGCGTGCGTGCTTGCTGTCAAGGGTGACTGCTTTAAACCTCACATCCCACCTCAGGCTGATTAGTAGTCGGGTCTTTAAGTAAACAGGCAGCTAACTGCGGAGGAATCTAACCTGTGGAAGGAAGGAAGGAAGGGAGGAATCCTTCATCCATCATTGACAAGGAGCGATGAAATGGACACACATGACCGGGAACTTAAATTTCCTCTGGTTGTGGCCAGAAAATTAAAGACTTCCATTAATAACACTCTCAAAAGTAAAAACAAAAGAGAAAACTGCTTACAAAGTAAACCTGAGTTTCTCCTTCGGTGTCTCCTGGTTAAAAAACAATCATTAACGTTTCTAGGAAATATCAGCAGATTTCTTGCCAGAAGAATACTCATAACTCAGTGTTGTAGTTATAAGCTGTGTTATGTGAGTTATCATCAGACCAAATGACATTTTCTGAAGTCTGGGTCGTCTATATGCTATGGAATCATTGCATATTTCTTTTTCCCAAAAATGGATGCGTAGCTTTTTCCGAAAGCCTTTCGTATAGTTATTTATACACGGATTATTTATCCGGCCAGTGAGAACTCCGTGACAGCGACGTTCCCTCGGAGATCAAGGGTGGCGTCTAAAAGACTGCGTCCAAACTTAAAGAAAGTAAACATCTTCAGAAGCCGGGGGGCGGGGGGGGGGGGCTCCGCGTCTTATCTCGGAGTCATACATCAGATCTAATTACACTCAGGCCTCTCCTCCGATGCACATAAAGTTTCAAATCAAGTATATATCACCCAGGGGAGCGAGGCGACTCTTTATTTAAAGATGTATTTAATTGCCAGCGTCGGGGAGATATTCAGGAGGAGTTGTGGGGTTCAATGAAACTGGGTCAGGTTGATTATGAGCAAATGCAGAATGAGGCGCTGGGAAAATCAAGACAATGTCATGTTCTGTTCTTTATGTCTGTGCAGGAATACATTTGGCACATTTCGGATATATAGCTGCTAAAAAAAAAATCTCTTTAGGGCTTAATTTTTTCTTGCATGTTTTCTTTTTTATTTATTTAAGTGGTACAAAATTGGGCAACAAGCCAAACGGAGAAGGATCCGCTTCCTTCCATTAACTTCCAGCAGGTGAACTGTCATTATGGGGAAGATGAGAGGATACAAACAACACTTATGCGTGGACACCGGACGCACCAGAGGAAGTCAATAAAATGTGCTTTCTGTGTGTGTGTGTGTGGGGGGGGGAGGGGGGGGGGGGCAACACGAGGACATGAGACGGTGTCTTCAGGGAAGTACCAGGACTGAAATTCCGACTTTGAGATGGTGAGGTCTCCAGGCTCAAACCTCCAGGCTTATACACTAATACAGTCTTTTTTCGGGTATAAAGAGAATCTGATGAATCTGAAGACACTTCAGGACGTCTCGCCGACACCGGCCTCCTCCGATTGGGTCAGCACGTCACCACTGAATCAAAACGAGACCGGCCAGACGAGCCCAGGTGAGCTGGATCACTAGTCCCACTTCATCACACTCACAATGAGCCAAACAGATGTCGACAAAAACAAGGATCGGTCCAAATTGGGAGATCGTGTGAGACAATATTTTCACGGACCGCGCTTCAAGGTGTGGACGATAAATATGACGTAATAAAATGATACAACGGGTATAAAAACAAATATAAAGTACATAAAAAATACAACTCACCATTATGCTGAATTATTGTCACATATTCTGCAGAGCGTGAGAATCTCCTGTAGGATGAACCGTATTTTAAGTAGGACTCCTGATGTTGTTTTTTAAATGAAGCTTTCTTCTTCTTGGAAGTCATAGCTCTTCTTCTTCTTCTGTCACCTCATTGGTTATTTTCCCTTCTTCTTCTTCTTCTTCTTCTTCTGTCTCCTCATTGGTTCTTTTCCCTTCTTCTTCTTCTTCTTCTTCTTCTGTCTCCTCATTGGTTCTTTTCCCCTTTCCAGAGAAGCTCTCCAAAGACCTTTGTTTTTACTCGTTTTTACTTGCTTGTGGGCTTAATTTTCTCACAAACGTGTCACGTGACCGAGACGAGCGTCAAGAAGCACTGGCGGATTTATCCGGTAATCTTTCAAAATAAAACATCTTTCAGACCGTGATAATAAATCAAATATTTTTTCCATTCATTCTTTCTGTGCGGCCCGGTACCAAGGGACCCGTGGGCCGGTACCAAGGGACCCACGGCCCGGAACCAAGGGACCCACGGCCCGGTACCGGTCCGCGGCCCGGTGGTTGGGGACCACTGCTCTACAATGTCAAAAAGACCCACAATGCCTTGAGAGATGACCTCGACTCAAATGTGAAGGCTGATACTCGGTTCCTGTTTTACTATCGTCTGGACCTAAGGTCATTTTGTTTAACATCCTAACACACGTTCAAGCCTTAACTTTACAGATGGGAGTGGGGTGCTTCTTTTTGTTTTGCTATGTTTTGCTTTGTTTGTGTGTGTGTGTGTGTTGTGCCATCATTGTTATTTTAAAAAGAGGGAGCATTGTAAATTCCTATCCTGTATATTGCTGTTTTTTTCTCTTTCTCTTTCCAACTATTTTGTGTGTAATAATCAGTATTGCTAAAATATGTTGAATGCAGACCAATTGCGCTTTGCCTGTATTTTTGGCAATAAAAAAAATATCATTACAGACATTTAAAGAATGAAAACTCTTATGACCCCTGGCCGGTTCAGCCCCCAACCTTCCCGATGGCCAATCGGCCCGTGAGGGTCATATCCTGGTGAGTTACATGCATCAACAGCAATGACACGCATCAAGAAACATTGAAACATTGGACACTGACTAACCAGTGTCTAGAGTCTGTTTTATAATTAATGAAAAACTTGCATTTGCTTTACTTGCCTTCTTACTAACTGCTCTCATTGGCCGGCCCCCATAGAGGCTGGATGTATTTGGGGTTGCGTGTGTCCCCCACAGTGGCACAAGCTCACGTTAATCCACTCAAATTTAGCACATTATCTTATGGGACGGATGGTGCGAGTTTAAGAGTACCGCAAGGCCAAACGTCCCATCAGGAGGTTACAAAGACAAACATTTCAGAGTTCCCCAGCACGCCTCAGTAACTCTGTGAGAATCCCCTCCTCCTGCCCCTCGCCTTTTCCATTTTGCCGTCGTGAACTTTGAGAGCCCTGGGAGAGTCGGTGGGGAGAAAGAGAGGCAAGAAGGGAGGTTAGATAAAGGAGCGGCGGGGTGGGCAGCCCGGAGAATGCAGAAATTGACTTCTAAACAGATGCAGTAATTCCATTTCCCCCCCCCCCCACATCCCCTTTAAATTTGGTATGCAGGGGGGCCAGCGCGTAACCCTACACCCGCTATCGCCGTTGCACACAGAAGGCGGGAGGCGTAGTCGACAGTTGGTGGCTGGGGCCGCCGAGTCTATCAGCCTTGTTAATCAATACGGGTTCCACTCTGACAGACAGCGATCGGTGTAACCGATGCTCGGCCTGCTATTCTGTTCGCCCCGGTGGGAGGAGGAGGCACCTGTTTCCTCCGACTTTCACCTGCGGTTCACAGCTCGGCTGGAGATGGCTGGCCCGACGGGAGGCATCTGGATCAGTCCCCCCCCCACAAAAAAAAGTCCCTGCATGAGCATGGGAATGTCTGAGGAGTCTCGTTCCACCGTGAGAAAAAAAGAAAAAAACTTCCACCTGTTCTGACAAAATGTTGGCTGGTAATGGAAGTACAAGTAAATGCTGGAAATGGGTGAAGTCGTGAGCTTCAGGAAAGAGCTGCTCATGGAAAGATTTCCATGTAAAAGATCAAACAAAATCACTAATGTGTAACCAAGAAAATGCTGTAAACTCTTTGCCTAAATTATATTCTGGTGAAGGCGGGTCTCATCCAGCATTTGCAGCTATACCTGCGCCGTAATTCGTAGATATCCCACGAAAACTATTTCTCTAAATTATCATGAATAAGGAAGCATAAAGACCAAAAACCACACGTCAAGTCAACATTGATTTACGTGTCACGTAATTTATGTAGTTACCGCTCTTCCATTGCTATTTCAACCCAAACGACAGTTTTTTCATAAACCTAACCAAGTGGTTGTGTTGCCTCAACCTAATTGAGTTGTTTCCTGAGAAGACAGAAGTTTTGTTTTAAAAAGACGTACGTTAAAAAAATGATATATGAGTATGTGTCGCCTGTACAACACCCCATGTGCTCAGCAAGTTATCCAAACTTTGCAATACCTCCATCTGAGCCATTTGGATGTTGCATGGACAGATGTTGGCATGTGTGAGATTGTAGAGCTGAAATGATAGTCCACACTGGAGCCGTCAGTTCCTCCTCTGGAGCCAGCGGGGGATAACAGAACACCCTAATGGAGAATTATACACCCTGGCTTCAGCTTAAGGTCTTGGTTGGTGGTTTGGTGCGGGGGTTGCCATGTGGACTATAGTTGACGTTAACAGGATGCTGGTTCAATCTCTGACTGCCACTAAAATAAACTGAAGTGCACTAAAGGTGGTAATGAATGGCACATTAAAGGAATCTTGTGTGGATGTTTTCCTGATCTGAACGGTGGGTTGTATATTGCACAGACCGTAAAGCCCTCTGGGATAATGTGTGGCTCTATACACCCTTTTCCCACCAAAATTAGAGTGTATGTAGGTTTTTTTAAACCTAGACGCTAGATCCTTTCCCATTGCCAGTATGCCATGTTGTGGTGGGGGGGGGGTCCTGGTGTGTCACAAGCAGGATTAGTAAACAGTACAAATGTTACGGTAGTTACTTCTTCTTTATATATATATATATATATATATATATATATATATATATCTGTTACGGTTATTTTCAAACTCTCAAATCCGAGCTGATGATTGTTGGAATGATTAAACAGGGGAAAGACAAACAAAGATCAGCATTATTCTGTTGCTGTTGAGTTTGAATGAAGTGTGTTTTAAGAGGATCAGTGAGGTTAAAATGAAAAGAGTCCCGTGGCTTTAAGAAGAGCATAAATCATTGTAATTGTTCATAAATTACAATAATTGTCCAAATCCCTGTCGATTTTATTCATCACATGTGACACTTCAACGTGTGTCACATGGCATTGCACCCGAAAAGGGGAGGGGGGGGAAATGAGCGCGTCCACCCGGGTGTCATGTTCCCATCACTGCCCATCGAGCTGGAGACGATAAATACCTGCAGAGTCATTTGTCCTGAGAATGATTGACGATTGTAACCTTTCCCACGAAAGACAAAAGCCAGATGTGAGCGTTTCTTTTTTTTTTATTATTATTTTTTATCCAGATGGAAAGGGACTTCGGATTTGTTAATAAATAATAAATAGTGTTTTTTGATCGTTTTGTCTGACTTTTTAAGCCTGATGAGAATTGTTTGCCAAATAGGAGAAGACAATGAGTGCAAAGAAGTTACAAGAAAATATCTGAAAGCCAGTTTATCCAGAAACATTTTATTACCAGCTTAACAAGCACCCTCAAAATGATCTTTTCACAAAACGCCCCCCACCCCACCCCCACCCGGCTGGGACCCCTGACTGAGCTAAAACAAGCATCCTTTGGCAAATATTAGTCTTCGGGGCTAATTAGTTCTGATTTAAAAACCTGCGCGTTGGAAAACACGCCGCCTGTCTGACAAACAGTCTCAGCTCCATTTGAAGCCCATGAATCCAATAAGACGTGCGAATGACTTTAATTAGTGCTATCACAATGCTGTATCTGCCCCTGTTGCCTTATTTTCTTTAGGCTGAGCCCTGAAAGTGTTGACACAAACACACACACACACACACACACACACACACACACACACACACACACCGTCCTGTTTGTGAGGCCCAGTGGTGCGTCGCAGTAATCGCCGGCCCAGCATGCTCTGAGTGAAACATTGGCACCAGCGTTTAGACAAACAGCCCCTCCCTCCCTTTAGAGCAAGACGACCCCCTGCTGTGAGCTAACAAGACCACATTAACCTCCCTTACCACACACACACACACACACACACACACACACACACACACACACACACACTCCCCTCCATTCCCCCCGCGTGCAAACAGACACGCAGACATATTCTCATACTGTCACACACAAGCATGTACAGACAACATCATTTTTTTCCCTCCCTCTCTCATTCTCTCACATCCAGCTCGGAGGCGCGTGTTCACGCAGTGTCGGATTCAGAGGAGACAGGAAGTCCTTCGCTGCACTGGACCGTGAATGACGGACAGCACCGGGCTAGTGCTCCCTCGTGGCTTTCAGAACCATTTGCCGATGAATAATTGATGCGCTGGCTTTTCATAAACGTTGCCGCAAATCGAACCATCAGCCAAAATGCTCATCTTCAAATGGCCCGCAGTGATTTTTAAACAAGAATATGACACTTGAGCATATTCCAAATAATTTACGCTGCATTGCACATAGTTTAAACACTTAATGTCGACTAAATTTAGAGACATTATCTCTGTTTTACCATTTCTGCCTGTTGCGTTTGTTACATTTCAATATTAGACAGATTTACATATTACATTTACATTTGCATCTCAATATGTGGGCACTTATGGAACAGGAGCCAATATGTGTCTTCCTGTTTTGACTTCACTTATTCACAGTTTTACACATAACATAATAATATGCATGTGGGCACATATAGGCCATGTACTGTATTAGAGTTTAAAAGTATTGAATTAAATTTAAGAGCATCAGATAGAAAAAAATACTTTTTGTAATACTTGGGCACACCAGTAAAGTACTCTAAAGTCAAGCTGTTTAGGAGTGTTTTGTAGTTATTTTGATAGAAAATGAATGTTCCATGTCTGGAGTAGAAACACTGATTGTTACTGGCTGAAAACTACACGTTTACTCACAATCAAAATGACCAAATACAAATATGGACTGTACACCGTACAAAAATTAGTATTATTGCGTCTTGCTTTCTTTGTGGGGGTGAAATTCTGAATGATTTTAATTCTCTGACCTGCATCAGCGTTCCTTTAAAAGATCATTTTAAGAGAATAAACCACCAGCTCAACTCAAAGTAGGAAACAGAGCACACGGGGAACTTCAAACTATGTATCTCTTAAACAGAATGAAGTTTTTTTTACATAGTAAAAGTTTAAATTTCTGATTCATTGAAGCTTATATCCAGACAGACTGCAGTGCAGAGATTCAATATTTTGCATATTGCAGTTGCATGATTTAAATGGCAGCTCTTGTCATGCTCGTGAATTAAGAACACAGTGAGGGGCCGACCGGTGTGACATCACTGCATCCGGCTTCATAAAGAATAATGGTCTCTTGGCAAATGGAAACATGTTCAATGTATATTCTTGAAACAGTTAAATACAGATGTGTTGAATGGACTCATATTTAACCTATAAATGCTCAAATGTTACTTTATACATCCCGCTTTAAAAAACGTTCCTCTCACTTTCGAGTTCAAGTTGCAAGCAAATAAGAATTGTTAATGCCCCAATACCTTTTCTATATGGACAGATAACCATTTAACATGAAGTATGTAAATACATAGCTGGGTAAAGAATGACCTCCAGTTGTTAGCAAACCATTTAGATGAAGAAGAAAAAACAGCAGTCAGGAGTGCATTCATTATTTTAATTTGCATCGCGATGCTGTGATGCATTCAGGCACATCCTGTATCTGCGCCAGACTAATAAGTGGGGCGGTAGACTTAATGTTAGTTTACTCGCCACTGTCTGTATGGTAATTACATTTCCCCCTAATGTATCTATTGTATGATAACTACCCCTCTCCTTGTTGTTTGTAAAGGCCTGTATGTGCGTGCGTGCGTGTGTGTGTGTGTGTGTGTGTGTGCGCGCGCGTGCGTGTGCGCGTGTGTTAACAGAGACAAAGTGATTACAACCCTTCCTCCAGGGTGAACATTTTAAACAAACACCTAACGTAAGGAGCGCTTGATTGACTTGTTGTCCCCCCCCCCCCTCTTCCCTCCACCCCATCCCTCCCCTCCCATGCTGGGGGCGTGTCCTCGCTCCTCCCGTATAAGAATCAAACGCACCCACCAGCGGTAGAGCGTGCAAAGGCAGACCCGGTGCAGCACCGACACAAAGGGAGCGAGAGGAGACGCGATCCGGACTGTGTGAAAGTAACGCGCTTGTTTTGGATACCAGAGACGCGTCAGACCATCACAAACTATCTGCCGCGGTCTCGAGCATGACTTCTGCAGCATCCCTGGATTAATCTGCACCCGCAGCCGACTTGCTCGGAGCAAGTTCGCTGGCACTCCTGTCGAGGACGGAAAAGGCGCACGGGAAACAGCGATGGAGAGGAGCGTCCCGGGATGGTGCGCGCTGCTGGCCCTCGTCCTGCACGGCGCGGGCTGCATGGCGGCCAAGGAGCTCCAGTGCCAGGAGATCTCCGTGCCTCTGTGCAAAGGAATCGGCTACAACTACACCTACATGCCCAACCAGTTCAACCACGACACGCAGGACGAAGCCGGCCTGGAGGTGCACCAGTTTTGGCCGCTGGTCGAGATCAAGTGCTCCCCGGACTTGCGCTTCTTCCTCTGCAGCATGTACACGCCGATCTGCCTGGAGGACTACAAGAAGCCGCTGCCGCCGTGCAGGAGCGTGTGTGAGCGGGCCGAGGCTGGCTGCGCGCCGCTCATGAGGCAGTACGGGTTCCCGTGGCCAGACCGGATGAGGTGCGACCTGCTTCCCGAGCAGGCCGACCAGGACACGCTGTGCATGGACGACAACCGGACCCAGACCACCACGGCTTCTCCCGTGGTGGCGAAGCCGACCAACCGACCCCTGAAGCCGTACAACCCCAGGAAGAAGAGCGGCTACGGTCGCGGCATCCCCGGGAAGCACAAACCGGCGGCGTCTCCGTGTGAGCCGGGATGCTTCTGCCGCGCGCCCATGGTGCCGGTGGCCGGCGACGGGCACCCGCTGCACAACCGCGTCAAGACGGGACAGATCCTGAACTGCGCCATGCCGTGCCACAACCCCTACTTCACCCAGGAGGAGAGGACCTTCACCGCCTTCTGGATCGGCCTGTGGTCCGTCCTGTGTTTCATCTCCACCTTCGCAACCGTGGCGACTTTTTTAATCGACATGGAGAGGTTCAAGTACCCCGAGCGGCCCATCATCTTCCTCTCCGCCTGCTACATGTTCGTGTCCATCGGATACATTGTCAGGCTGATCGCCGGTCACGAGGAAGTGGCGTGCAACCGGGAAAACGGCGCGGAGCACATCCACTATGAGACCACGGGTCCCGCGCTCTGCACCATCGTGTTCCTGCTCATCTACTTCTTCGGCATGGCCAGCTCGATCTGGTGGGTGATCCTGTCCCTCACTTGGTTTCTCGCCGCCGGCATGAAGTGGGGGAACGAGGCCATCGCCAGTTACGCACAGTACTTTCATTTGGCCGCCTGGCTCATCCCCAGCATGAAGTCCATAGCGGTTCTGGCTCTGAGCTCTGTGGACGGGGACTCCGTGGCTGGGATCTGCTACGTGGGCAACCAGAATTTGGATAACCTGCGAGGTTTTGTGCTGGCACCGCTGGTCATCTACCTGTTCATCGGCACCATGTTTCTGCTGGCCGGGTTCGTCTCCCTGTTTCGGATCAGGAGTGTAATCAAGCAGGGGGGCACCAAGACCGACAAACTGGAGAGGCTGATGATCCGGATAGGGGTTTTCACGGTTCTGTACACCGTCCCGGCCACCGTCATAGTGGCGTGTTACTTTTACGAGCAGCATAACAGACAGACGTGGGAAATTACGCACAACTGCACGTGCATGACGGACCCGAGCAGGCAAAGGCCGGACTACGCCGTGTTCATGCTGAAATACTTCATGTGCCTCCTGGTAGGCATCACGTCGGGGGCCTGGATCTGGTCCGGGAAAACCCTGGACTCCTGGAGGACTTTTTGCACGCGCTGCTGCTGGGGGAGTAAAGCCTCCGCGGGCTCCATGTACAGTGACGTGAGCACGGGGCTGACCTGGAGGTCCGGGACGGCCAGCTCCGTCTCCTGCCCCAAACAGATGCCACTGTCCCGGGTTTGAACAGGGGGGGGGGGGTATCCACTCAAATGCATATTATGTCATTTGACACTAAAGACTTAAAACCAGCGCATATCAGCTCTTTTGGGGGACAAAGTGGCGTAAAGATGACGTTTTATTTGGTAAATTATTCAAAACCAGCTAAACTGCCAGTTTAAATTCAACTTTGGTCACGAGCACTCCCCTAATGTGAACTTTTTTTTTTTTTTTTTTTAAAACAATTGTGGTCATGTATGCATCATTCTGCTTATACAAGTTATATAAGATCAGTTTGGCGCTCCTTCCTTGCCTTATCCAAATGACGTCCATGGGTTTGAATAGAGGGTGTTTGGGGGGGGGGGGGGGGGGGGACTAATTGTGTCGGGAATGTCCATCATCGTGTTGTAATTAGCACATTAATGAGCGCCTAATGGCTTCTCTTTAAATAATGAGACTGTCAGCAGCGGAACAATGTACCTTTGCACGAAGAATGCAGAGCTTATCTGGGCTTAATTGAATGCGCGCAGCTGACAAGATCCCCCTTGTCGATAGGTTACATGGTACAGCGGAGGCTCCTCTTCTCCTTACTGTAAAGAACCACAGTGTCTTAAACATATAAGAGTCCCAATGAGACTGCTCTGCGTGAAATGAGGCCATTGCTGGGATGCTTTTTTTTTTTTTTTTGTCTGCAAGATGGATTTACACGTACATTATTAATCAATGCCTTAATACTGTCTCATACGGGTTGCATTAGCGCGTAAAGTGTATTTATATAATTATTGGTGTACATATATTGTACATTTGTATATGAAAATTTACGAGATTGTAAATATGTATAATTTCCACTTTGATAGAAAATTTTATTTTGAGAATAAAACAAACTTTTATTGAAATTTGTCCCCGTGCGTGCTGCTCATTCTCGCCAAGACTTTTGTTGTGAGTTTGGACACTGTACGATATTTAAAATCTGTTGTTGTGCATGATTTAAAAAAAAAAAAAAAAAAAAAAGAAGAAGAAGAAATGTGGCCCGATGCACAAGCTGATTCAATCTTAATATCTTTGTGCGTAATGGTCAGTGAGTTATTCGCATTCACAGATTATTTCACGTTGAACTGAACGTTGCCTTTGGGGCCACCTGGGATGTGACAGCTTTACCTCCCGGGTGTTGCAGATACACGTGCTGTGAGACGCGGGGAACAACCTCGGCATGGCAATAGGGGCGCTACAGGTGGTCTCCTCCGTGTATGCCCCCCGCGCTTTACTCTTTATTAACTGCTGACTTCTGTCTGTTAAAGCCCTGATCCAGGCTTAATGTGTCACGTTTAACCACATTTTAAGTTAAGAATTCAAGTCTGTATGTCTTCCTTCTTTTTTCCTTTTTTGAACAGGTGGACCAGTCGAAGAACATAACTTATCTGTTTTCTCCCCCTCGTTATCAGCTTGTTGTAATCATTTTAAGAGAGTTAAGCAGAAAAAGTTACAGTTTGCTAAAAAAAAAAAAAAATTATTGAAACTTTTGAAATTTCAACATATTTAAAAACAAATGTCTGCTTCAAACATGGCGATGCATGCTTATGCAGTGAAGTGGACAGTTCAGATTACTTTAACTGTTGCTTCTTTACAATGTGGAGACGCCTCAGGCTTATAGTTAAGGTGTCAGTGAGGAAGGACAGCCGTAGTAACGCGGGCTGAGACCCTTCCTGTCGTGCGTAAAGGTGATTAGGACGGTGCAGTGTGTGGTGTAATTATCGCGACAGTGTGGGACTCTTTCAACTGTCACTGGCATCACTACATTTGAACTAAAAATCAAAGTCTGTGCGTAATGGCTGCTCGCGCGCCGAAGTGGTGTCTATTTTAGAAAATGCTGCATTCTTCATGTATGTGTCAAGACTATGAGTAATATATGTCGTGGCCGATGCACAAAACATAACTCAATGTGCTCCAAACTCTGGATTCTGACCCCAGGAGGGGGAAGAGAGGCGGATTACGTTGTATTGTGGCGCCACCTTGTGGTCAAAAGACAGCCAACACGCAGGGCACATCAATTATGAATCCTACAACTCATTACACGTCCAACAATTTGGTTGAAACTAAGTATTTTTTTTATTCAATGCTACTTTAAACAAACCCGAGTGAAAAATGTCACTTGTCTCTGATATTTTGTTCATAATTTCTAATATTCTTCATTTTAGATTAAACCAATTTATCTGATTTGTTTTTTAAATCTCTTTCAACACTATTAGTAGCTTCGTTTTTTTATCTTTAAATCTGTGACTTCATGTTTGTTTGTTTTTTATGGCTACACTAATGCATTAAATTATTCGAATATTTTAGATATCTTATATATATAATATATTAAAATTATATTATATATATATATATATACATATATATATATATATATATATATATATATATATATATATATATATTTGCTGTATAATATGCATAAAGATAGACTTGTTACCAGTGAAGTTATCTAGTTTGATCTTCCTGACTTCAGCATTCATACAATGAAACAAGTGGAAATCTGACTTTGACACTAAATGGCCTGATCAAATGTTTTGCTCTATACCCAAGTAATTACTGTGGAATACAATATACTGAACAAACCAGTTACATCCTACAGAACTCGAGTCGTCTATGTGTGTGTGTGTGTGTGTGTGTGTGTGTGTGTGTGTGTGTGTGTGTCCACCACCAAATAGTTGCATCATGCAAGAGAGACAGCATCTCCTGTTTCTCTGTCCATTGAGAATGAATTGCTCTGTTTCTGCTTGTTAACCATGAGACAAGTTAGCTTCCTCTTCCAGTTGTGTGTGTGTGTGTGTGTGTGTGTGTGTGTGTGTGTGTGTGTGTGTGTGTGTGTGTGTGTGTGTGTGTGTATGGCAGGGGGTCGGGCATGTTCCCTCCAGCCCTCAAGCAAAAACAGAGGAAATGGGTTGAGAGGTCATGGCTGCTCCGTCTCCCGCTAACACAAACAAGGCGTCGACCTCGAGGAAGAGCGAGAGATCCTATTGGTGAAACTCAGAGACGCCGTCTTCTCCCCCCATTGGTCGGGAAGTTTCTGAATGCCATCTTTGTCTAATGATCTAATTAGCTGTCTGACTCTGATTGGTTTTGGAATAAATCACGTTGCGAGGTCTGAACGGGCTGTCAGGAGGTCACATGCTGCAGCGGTGGGGGCCGGTCATTTGCAGAGTGTATACAAAAGCTGGGTGGTTTTGCTTTCAATAACAGCTATTGTCAGGTTCGTGGCTGATTAACAATGCAGTCTAAAAACAAACATTTCTTCTTCTAACAGACGGGCCTCGTGACGGACCGATGACCTCACTGCTTTCCGCCCCAAAGCATGCTGGGATCAACGGTTACGTGACTCTAAAAAGGATTTTAATTAATCACAGTAAGAGAATATAACGATAACTTTTTTTTTTTTTTGCAAACAGCGATCCATTTTAATCTCCAGCAGTGAATGTGAGGTCCAATATTGACGGCCTTTTGGCTCCGCCTTTGGTCTCAACCATGGACTGCGTGTAAAGATGGACGACGTGACAGCTCCCCAGAAGGGAAGCCAAAACATCTTGATCGCCCCCCCCCCCCGGTTCCCCCTCCATGTCAGCGGAGGGTCAAACTAAGAGATCAAAGTTCCCGTCATACATTCTCCCCAAAGAGGGTTTCTGTCATACAAACAAAGGTTTTTTTCATCACGCTGATTTATGTCCAAGTGTTAATCTTTTGGTTTTAGTTCGCTATTCGACGGGAACCTGTCGTCATGAGCGGCCGCGCTCGGCTCGCCACTTAAAAACAAACGCAGATGAGAGCCGTGAGAGTGAACTTAAACCGGCTATTAAACGAAACGAACAGTTAAAAGACTCATTGTTATGAAAATAAACACAATAAACACAATAAAGCTCCTTAGAGCTCAGAGGAACCGCAGAGGCAGGGCAAAAATTATCTGTGGGTTCATCACCACGAGCGAACCCTTTTTAAGATACAAGTAGTCATGTCGATATAAAAATATTGATCATAGCGGCTTTAATATTACAGGCTGAACGTTAGCTTAGCATGCGTACAGTTAGCATGCCAACGGGTAGGCTATTAGTCATGGTTCGTGTTCTTGGTGCTGTCAGTGTTGTAAGTGTAGATTACCAAAGTCATTAAGATGTGTGAGGTTTACTCTGTCTACACAAGTATATATATTTAAAAAAAAAAAAAAAAAACTCAAAGACTCATCTCGCATGCTTGTGTGACAAGGCATGCAGGGGGAAGGGCGTAGAGGTGAGAGGTCAAAGGTCAGGTTTGTCATTTCTGGCATTCTCTGCAGCAGGGGGCGAAAATAAAAAGAAAAGGGGAATAAAAGTAGCACGAGAAACATCTTCTCAATCTCCCCGTTCCGTGACACGACAGAACTCTTGCAGCAGTTTTGTTATGAGCTGAATGGTTTGTGGCAAATCTGACGAGGCTGACAAGGATTCTCTGTTGAATGACTCAAAGACTCAAAGATGCAAATTTGTACCCATGACGACCAGGTTACATGTCACTAGGAGCTCTACGCAGGGTGTGAAAACAGTAGTGTTACGTGTCCCGTGGCTCTGGAGGGGTCGTTCTTAAATCTGAGGAAACGACCAGGTTGAAGAAAACAATGCTATTGATTTTTGGGGAAGTGTAGGATCTCCATCTCTTCTGCTTCAATTTGGACCATTTTATTCTTATCTGGCCCCCCAACCCCTAAATCATCCATCGTCATCAAAATGCCACAATAAGGAACAGCAGAAAAGGAAGGTATGATATTTTTAATGTGCTCTTTTGAGGGTTGATAATCACACAAAGGTGGTAAAAATTAATTCAACCGCCGGGTGTCACGCACGGCAGATCTCAACCCGAGCAGCCGTTCAGTCTCACGTCACTTTTTATATTGGTCGGTTGTTGAAGTGCAGTAAAGAGCAGCGTATCTTTCGTCAGCCTCCTTAACGAACTAATCTGTGGACAAGAAGCCAAAAGGCTTCTTTTTCCAACCCCCCCCCAATCATCAACATCAAAGGAAGACAGAGAACCACCAGGGACAACCCCCCCCCCTCACCTCACCTCACCTCGGAGGTGAAGAGGATGCTGGGTAATCAATATATTTGATGCCTCTGACACCTTCTCTGATGTGCTGTTGTGGTCAATGTGCAGTTTTTCCTCCTCCTTCTCAATCTCCTCCGTCTGTCACCCATGAGATCGGAGGGTGTTGTTGAGAGGGAGGCGGCCTGAGGGAGAGGTCGATGGGGAGCGAAGGCCCCAACTGCTAACGCTCTGCTCTGAGGCGGCGGAACATAATCGGTATTATATTGACACGGCGATACGAGACTAGACATCGTCTTAGATTTTGTGTATTATATCATAACATTGCATGAGTTCTGAACTACAGACTGTTCACGCTGCTCGGCCTCGCTGAAAATATTAATATTTCTAAACCGAAACCAGAAATCCATCTAGTCTCTTATCATTTAAGTTTTTATTATTATTGCTTATTATTTAGTCTGATTTTATACAATTTCTTATGTGTTTTTATGCTCTGGTTTGAATGTTTTTACACATTTTATTTCTTATCTTCACTCTCTTTTGACTGTTTTACTAGGATAAATTTATTCAGTGTATTTTATTTTTTGTTATTGTCTTAGTGTCAATCATTTGTAAATTTTATTTGTTTCAAAGGTAATATGGAAATAAAACTTGTATTCTAGCTGTTCTATTGTTCACTTTTACCCACTTAGCCATTGTATTATTTTTTTTAAATCTTATTTTGGAAATATTTTGTGAACGCACCAATGGAATACAATATGCAAGAAAATATTGTCTTAATATCGACATCAGGGTATTTGGTCAAAGGTATTTGAAGAAAACTGACAGAACTTTTTCCTACTTATTAAAAAAAAATACTATTCGGTGTGGTATGGGGAAATAAGATTATTGATATTCTCACACTGCAAAGGTAACTTTTCATTTATCTCCGTAGATTAATTTGTACATAGCAATATTTACCTTTGACCACTAGATGGCGGTGCAAGCAACACAGGCCTCAGGTTACATGAGGCAAAGATAACCTGGGAGGGTCATTCAAGGACCAACGCTCACAAGACTCCTTGAGCTAAAGTGGATTTCAGCCACAAAAACTGTGGTTAATGAAATCAATGAGTAATAATTTCCATCATTTGTAAAAAATATTGTCTAGTTTTGGATTTTTATATTTTTTTCATTTTTTACTATAATATCTTCTGCGACCGAAAAAAAGAAGACAAGAAAACAAAACAGAAAGTGATATATTTTAGGTAAAATTTCATGATTTAATTTCCAATTAAAATATTTTTAATTCTACAGTGTGCAGTTGTATTCCAGACAATAAAGCCCTTTCCTTTTTTTCCCCATGACATGACAAACTAGTGCAGCCAGGTTCCTAAATCCAAAATGTAACGACGCCAAGAAATATAATAACATTTGCACCTGATTGCAAAATGTAATAAAACCCAATCGTGTAATAACTTGATCAGTAATGCAATTTTTTTCAGACCTGTGAAACATGCCATTACAATTCCTATTTGTCTGCATAAACCTGGTTGGTGCAGGCAAACTGTTCCAGAGGATCTTATTATAGATCACACAACAAAGCGCTGATGTCATGACTACACACCATGCGTTAAGACTCCCGCGGTGCCGAGGACACAAGCTAACAGCATTGTCTCTGTGTGAACCGTCTCTTTAGGGACACCGTCTTGTGTGGATGTGGGTTAACGCATGTTCAGGGTCACCGGGTTTTGCATGTCCGACCTCTTGACCTCCACCAGTGACAGTAGAGGCCTTTCCCCCGGTGGCCACCCTCTGCCGACGCTTCTGCACGTCTCGGCTGCCCCAAATACCACAGCAGAAGAAGAAGAACGTGAGGAGTGCGCGGCATGCAATAGGGTCACGGCTACGCTGGTGGGGGGGGGTTACAATTTGTATTCCTGTAATTATTATTATTATTTCAGTCGAGAGTTCGGTTTTTTTTTTGTCACAGGATGATGTTTTGGACGCTTTAGAAAATAGAGAAAAACAATAAAAGCACAATGCTCACAGCGATAACAGAAGAGGACAACTCATAAAACAGTTTTCTCTCATGGGGAAAATGAAAGTATGCAGATGGAAAACATTTCAATCATGAGACCATCATGCTGTTCTGAAGTTATTGAACTTTTGCACCGGCGACGTTTTTTTTTTGGACACAAGTCAATATCCTAAATTTGTGAACTTTTAAATGTGACCGTGATCATAAATCCCTTTTATGTGTCACATAGGTCAAGTGGTTCGGGACTTTGCTGAGCTAATGCTGAATGACGGCGGCGAGAGGGTTGAAGGTCTTGTGTCATCTGAGCTGGGGTTGTTCCTAAGTCAGGGGTCAGAGGTCAGGTCAGTGTGTGTGTTGTGGCTGCCAGCACTCCGTCATCCAGACAACAGCTGAGCGCCGCAGCTTCTGCTCCCTCAAGGTCAAGGCCTGTGGTTTTGTGAATGGCTCGTTATCTCACGCGGAGACAGCTCGGGGTGTGAATGAGAAGAACCTTCTCAGTGTGAATCAGCTGCGAGATATATCTGACCAACTAACTCATTTTATTATTAATTCATTAAACAGAATAGCATTCGGTAAGCATGCATAAAAAAAAAAAAACAACCAACTCCAAACAACTTTGAAGATCGAGACACGATGGTTGATTTTTTTTTTTTATCCGTTGTTTTAAGTGTGTGAGAACCGTCTTTTTCTACATGAACTAAAGTTTTACAATGTCATTTGCATGTTAAGTTACTTTTACGTGCTTTGAGGCCTTGTGCTGTCGACATCATTTCAACATGACAAGAGTTTCTGTGATAATCTGAACTTGTTCTTCCGCTTTAACTGAGGGCAGGGCCGTTAAATAAGCATGTGAATTATTGACCTCTCTTCACACATTTCTTTGTTTTGTATTATCTGGATTGCATGCAGTCATGCGGGCGAGCAAATACAAATAAATAAATGAACTGAGATTGCTTCAAAGCTGCGCTAATTGACTTGTTGGCCTATCTAGCGGACACCACGTCCACCATCTCCTGAGAAAAATATTTTTTTCTTTAGTTTGCCGATGCCGGATATTTAGCTTGCCAGCTTAATGTGTTGCTTAGCTTGCAAAAAAAACATTTAGCTTGCTGGATGTTGCTCATTTTGTTCGTCCACCATTCGGTTCTGCCCTTGTAGCGTCCAGTGGGTTTACGGAAGTGTGCTTTTCTGAAAACAGCTGGGCTGATGAGAGCAGAGTTTTGTTTTCCTCCTCCTATGAATTCATGCTTAAAATAAGAGTAAATCAAAAATATTTGGCTGTACAGCAGTTTTTTGTCCAATGAAGGTAATAAATGGCCACCCAGTCACCTACACCCATGCCCTCTTGTCTTGAGACTCACTGCTCTCAGACTGTTGGCCTGAGTTCGCCCCAACTGGAGTGTACTGGTCCAGCTTTTTGACACCCGTGGGTGTTGGCCTCCTGGGGCCCGGTCCTCTGTCGGGGCGACGGGACAGGGGAGGCCTCAGGTGGCAGTGGAGGACAAAGTGAGTCGGTGCCGGAGCGCTGATGGGAGTGGGCGGCTGAGACGTCTCCGCCTTGGCGTATTTGCTCTCTGGCCTCGCGTCGTTAGCGGCTCCGTCGTTCACCTCGGTATGAAGAGCGCCACCATTTGGCACGGCGGCAGCGTGTTTCTCATCTTGGGGGCCGTCCCCTGAGCTCTCGCCGGGGCCGATTCTTCTGCTCGATGGGACGTCGCTGTCCTCGGTCGTGGTCGTGGTACTGAGCATGCTGCTTTTCTCCCCTTTGCTCATCTCCTCCATCAGCATCTCCCGTCTCCTCCTCCACGTCACCATCGCCTTCGCCGAGCTCACCAGGTCCACCAAACTCAGCAGGACGGAGAGCGAGGCCACGGCCAGCATCAGGTTGAGCATCAAGGTCTTCTCCGTTGGTCTGGAGATGTAGCACTCCACCCCCGACGTGCAGGGAGCCTCGTAGCAGAGGAAGCGCTTGGGAATGGACAAACCGAAGAGGAAAAACTGGCCCGCGGCGAAAACCACCTCCAGAAGGATGCGAAGGAGCACAACCAGGAAGTAGGCGCAGTAGAAGCGCGGCGCTCCCCGGTCACGTGGGGCTTTGTGCAGGTACAGGTCTCTGGAGGAGCTCGAGTCCTCGAGGGTGAGCGGCGACCCTCCTCGACTCCTGTCGCGGTACAAACCGCCAACGTAGGGACGCGACAGCACTTTGTGCACGACGTAGGTCGCGAACAGCACGTGGGGAAGCCAGAGGAGGAGGAGGTGGACGAGCCAGAGGCGCAAGACGGACACGGGGGAAAACACGTCAAAGCACACGTTGGAGCAGCCCGGCTGGATGGTGTTGCAGATGAACCGCTCCTGCTCGTCGCCAAAGAGGGTGAAGCCGACCAGCAGGAGGAGGAGCAGGCGTAGGACCAGCATCAACATCCACCACGTTTTGCCTGTCATGGAAAAGAAATGATCAAGTTATAATGAATGAGAGATTAAATGAGGATAGAGGAAGAAGAAAAATAGGGTAAATAGGGTGAATAAAATAATCAAATGTAAGAAATTATTGTTATGATTATTTATTTTTTAAATTAATTACATTATTCTTTTAATGAATAATTACATTAAATGAATAATTTCAATTATTTATGATTTATTATTAAAATTAATTAAATTATTTTATTATATTCTTTTATGAACATAAAAAGTTATTATAAAATATCAAGCTCATGACTAAACCACACAGATAAAAACACAACAGTGACAAATTTCACTATACTCGGAGAAGAAAATTGTCAAACAAAAAACGACTTGCATTTAGTAAAAATACATTGATCTTAATGTATTCTTTAATGCGTCTACACTGTTAATTATTTCCAGGATTTCACGAGTTTTAACTGTAATTATTTCACAATAAATTACGGTATGATCTTGGCACAGGCTGAAATACAGTAATACAGTACACAGTACACCGCTAAATCACAGTAATATACCAATATGACTACTGTGAGGTCGCAGTATACAGCTGTCATTTCACAATAATTTACTGTAAAATTAAAAAGTAACTTTCTGTGAACGCAATGCAACTGGTAGCCAATAATTCACTGTAAATATACATATATAGTTAAGTTGTTAGCGCTTTACATTCACTGTTTATTTGTCATTATATGGAAAATAAACACCAGTATGCGAACACTGCTTCAATTCTAATATTGTGAACTTGAAAAGAAAAACAAGCGTACCCATGAAGGAGACGTTGTGACTCATAGTGATGAAGAGTAGATCTCTTGCTCCCATTGTTGAGTGCCGCCCCTGATCCCACATGAGGAAAACCAGCCAGGACTCTCAAGAAAAACTCCTTTTTGAAAGAAATCCAGATGAGGGCGTCGCTCCCGAGCCGCTGTCCCCCTTCGGTCCTGTTCCAGAACAATACACCGCCGACCCTCAGAGCTCTCCACTAAGCACAGTCACCTCAAATGTTTCCTCACTGCTTCCCTCTGTGGTCTGCGGAGGCCAGGACCCGTGGAGGGGAGCTATTCTTACCGGGCTGCCATCAAAGCATTGTTGGGATGTCGAGGCACCTTTCTGGATGCTGACAATCACACACACATATAGGCGAGCTTGTAATAATAGAAAAATCATAAACCTGAGTGAGACGGCTGAGTGGCATTGAGCCGAGCTCCAATTCGCATTTAGGTAATCGTCACATCACAAGACCGGTACCGGTTATCTTTTTGGTAGATGTCAGTGCTGTCAAAAGTTTATAAAGTTCATAAAATCTGCAAATCACAGAACCGTTAAGAGCATTTTCTGTCATAAACAAATGCACATCAACACAGCCATAAATAATTCATTTCAACTCGTAATACATTATACAAAGTTTATTCGCAAAATAATTATGTTTACGTCATCTAGTTTTTTTAAGACAAATGAGAGAGAAATTAGATTGGAATTAAATGAACAATGTAAACACAAAATCATCAATTGGTCAGCAGTCACGGTTTTTATGGGGAGGTGAATTATTTATTTTTTGTCAATTTATTGTGTGTGGAACATAATAATCTGGGGTTGTCAAATGGACCTTTTCTAGTCTTCCGACCACACAGAGTGCTTTAAAACTACATGACATCATTCACCCATTCACACACTGATGGGAGGGGCTAAGCTGCCACCTGTCCATCAGGAGTAGCTACCATTCACACACATTCACACCCCGTAGGCACAGCTACGGGAGCAATTTGGGGTTAAGTGTCTTTCCCAAGGACACATCGATATGGGCTAGCGGAGCCGGGGAATCGAACCGCCGATCCACAGTCGCCTTTGTGTCACATTTCTATTCTTTTAGCACCACTCTGAATTGTGGGGCATTCGTCCCGGCTGGTTTCTCCACAGATCAACAGGAATCATTAGTCACACACTCAGAGAGGTAATCAACATCCATCCGACTGATTGGCTGTGAAGAGGTCAGCTAGGAAATAAAGACACTGGAGAAGACGCCATTGAGCCCAAGACTGGAGATTTTTCTTTATTTTCCAAAAGCACTGTAGAAGTAATGTAGTGTTATCTAGCTTTATTATACTGAAACAAAAACAAAAAATTAAAAAAAACAAAGCAGTGCTGTGGCCTCCTCACAGCCTCTGCTGAGCAGACTGTGTTTGTCAGAGCAGCAGACCCTGCTGTTGGTTTGAGGTTTACAGTCATGGTATATTTGGTGCTAAATAAATGTGTACAATGCAACATAATCTTTTTTTCATCAGCAGAAATTAGGGCTGCACAATTCAATCCAATTTTATTGCAATCACAACACGGGTATGTGTGTCAAAATACTATTTTTAATTAAATATAACCGTGCTGCCTACACGTCATCTTCTGCAGACTACACAAAACATCTTTGTTTTGGTGCAAAACAATCACACCATAATCATTTGAATATGTTTTTCAAAAGAAAAATGAGAGTAATGACGTCAGAATGATCATCCCCTCTTTTATTGCAAAACCATATCGCAACTGCAATACGAGTCAATATAATCACAGTTAAGATAGTTTTCTTTAAATGGTTCAGCTCGAGCAGAAATCTCAATTCCAAGAGAGAATTTGTGTGAAGTGACCCTTTAACCCCCCCCCCCACCCCTCTAACCTGAAAGTAGTTTAATCTAATACTCAAATGTCCACTAGATGTCAGCAGTGAGGGGAAGTTTACCCGACTCAAAGCTTCTATGGAGCTTCTAAAAATTGAATTGGCCTGTGGAAAAATTCTGTTTCATAAACTGCTATGAACACATTGACAAAGTCATGTTAAGATATAACCAAAGTGATGAATACTGAACCAGAACCTCTGGAAAACAACGCTCTGGTTCAGCCTTTATTTCATGTTACAGCTTGAAAACAAATAGTGGTAGTAATAGTTTGATTATTCACGTCAATGTACCTGTTGTCACCTTTTTTTTTAATTATCTATTCTGTCTCCTTTTTCTTTTGTCACTTTCTTTGTAATAATATTTGTTCCAACCAAAAGTATATATATCGAGGAGCATCACAAGAAATCAGAAGATTAAACGGACTACCTGAGTATCGAGAGGTACGCTAGGAATACTGTAAACCTTGAATATGAATATTCCCAAAGGGGAAAACTTGCCAACCCTTTAGGTATTCTAAGAAATGTCAAAGGAAATAAATAAGCGGTAGAAAAAACCAGTGCAACGCTCCTGTTTTTGAAATCCTGCGGGTGCGTTCAGCCAGCTGCAACTGTCAAATTAAAATAATACGCCTCGCTGTGGGGTGGCAGCGCCATCTCAAAAAGGCAGGTTATGTCAAATCTTTCAAATTAGACACAACCCAGAGTAAGTTGAACGGAGCGTCGACACATTAAGACTCACGGTGCTACGTCCGAGGAAGTCTTTCTGGATTTCTCCCCACAGATGCTGTAAAACACCCGTCTCTCTCTTTCGTGATCATGAGGCACTGCGAGGGCATCGGGTGAAGTCAGAAACCCCTCTGGCGTTCACCTCACACCCCCCCCAAAAAAAAAAAAATACAGATGTGGTTTCACCTTCTTGCCTCCAGCTCCAAGGTGTGAAGGTCCAGAAGCTGATCTCGGGGTTTCCGCCACACGAATCCACGTCTCGGTATCATCTGGGTACACAAACTGAAGTTTTCTGAACTCGGCACAGAACCACGATGGTCTGTTTCCACTCGTGTGTGTGTGTGTGTGTGTGTGTGTGTGTGTGTGTGTGTGTGTGTGTGTGTGTGTTTCAGGTTTTCTCATCCAGCCAGGGCCTGTAGCCTGGTGCCAGTGTTCAGTCTATGGCAGACTACTGGTGGTTATGAGAGGATTGCAGGAGCCCATCTAATCCCACACAGATTGTCCGTGCTGGCTGAGCGCTTCTTTGCAGCTCTGCGCGCGTCCTTGTACTTGTCATCACATAGCCTGGAAATAGCCTGAAGAGAGGGGACGTGGAAAGGTTTTTTGAATTATGAATTCTACTTTCAGTATCCACAGTATATTTTTTCTGTGGTGATCATTCAAAGAACTCTTTAAAAGGGACTAAGTTAAAAATTCAGAGCATTAATGTAGCAGCAAACGACTATTTGCTGTGTAAAGACTATAGCGGAGTGACAGTCTGTATGTGTTCGGTTTCGTAGCCACCCTCCAGTTCCCCCTCAGGTTAACACTGTTAGCTCAGTCTGCGCCCATTGCCATGTTGAGAGCCGTGCGGAGACAATCCCTCGACCATAGTTAAGCACTGAATTTCAAATTTAGCACCGTTTTAAGATCACGTTTCAAAAGCATGCTTTCGATCAATCTTAGTAAAACCACTGTTTGTGGAGTTGTGATGTAAACATAGCATCTTTAAAATGATTTCTGTTTCTGTTGGTTGGAAAATAAGACAATCCTGATGTAACTCAGTGGACTCTGCATGTAGCCCCGTCAGAAATGAGAGTCAATTCAAGTTGTTTTGGTTTCTTACCACATAAAGATTTAGCAAATTCATCTGTTAGAGCATTTAAAAATGCTGATTATTTTGAGAGATTACATTTTCACAATATAACAGCAACATACTGTGCTGTTTTTTGGGTTTTTTTTGTAGTTTATTGTTATGATGCTGGGATGGATGTTGCAAAGTGAGAGTAAAAATAATAAAAGCAAAAAACGATCTGCTCAATGTTCGATGTCTTTATTTCTGCTTTAGATTGTCACCACATTGTATTGTAGTTAGAAAATAAAATCTTGTGTAAGGAAAAGCATTGCTTTCTACTAGTGTCTTTTTCGATACTACCACTGGGGGGCACCAAAGTGAGAGCGCTTCAAATTCTACACATATCAGCTTTACAGTTTTTTGTTGCTTATTTTAATGACTGAATAAGGGGAGATGGGGGAGGGGGGGGGGGGCGTTGCAAGGACAGAGATAAGAAACGAGTGTGTGGTTGGAAGCGCCTCACCTCTAGTTTCTGGGCCTTGTCTCTGCTGAGCGGCTCCAGGGGGAAGCTGAGGTTGTTGGACTCCGAGAGCGACCGCAGGTCAAAGTAATACTTGGCGTAGACACTGGACGGCACGTTGATGTTGAACTGCAGCAGCTCCAGAAACTGCCGCTCCAACTCGTTCCTGTCAGAGAGCAACGAGCGGGAGAAAAGATTTTCTACATCAGCTGACTGAACTGCTGGCCTCCCGTAACAAACATGTCTCCACACAATATGTGAAATATATATATATATATATACGGAACATCAATACAAGTCCTCGCCTTTCATGTAGCTTTTTGTTCCACCTTTTAATTCCCAGGCGACCACGACCAGTCCTGGTAACTGGAAGGTTTTAACACCAGGTCAAAGAAGTTAAGTTACTACCTTCCAAAACAATAACAAACTATGAAGAGAATAAGAATGCTCACTCACTACATCAGAGCTCACATATCAGCTTTAGGGGAACTGAGTGAACACAGACAGTCCCATCTCCAGCAGTCTGCTGTTTACCACTCAAGGCTCAACAACAGCCAGGCAGAGTGCTTTTTTTTTAACACAGAGATTAATACCAGTGACTTTCTGGTCAAATTCCAGTGTCTTTAAGTCTTCTGTCCCTGCTGTGATGAAATCTTTGATGTAAGACCAAATCTACAAGGAAACAATTTCGAGGGATTCATCTCCCTTTTTGTTCTGAGCTCACCCAATAATCCCAATATGAACCCGAACCAAAAGGTCCGACACGTGACAAACAACCCCGTTTCCTAAAATGAACTCACATGTCCTCCACGGTGATATCCTTGAGGATCTGGCAGTAGTCGACGTTCCAGACGGCCTGGTCGTCCCAGACCTTGGAGGCCAGCAGGATCGCACCCAGAACGATCCTCTTCCAGTTCCCCGGACCGACGTTGATCTCCGCGTAGGTCATGAGCCTCTCCAGGTAGACCTGCGCAACAGCACGGATAAAGAGGACATCAAAAGGGGCACGAAAGCAAAGCAGTGGCCCCGTGATTTAAAAAAAAGAAAAAAGCCGAAAAAAGAAGCAGGGACTAAACGATAGCTACGAGCCTAACAAGTGGTGGCTGTCAGGAGCCGTACGTTCACTCTTCTCTGCGTGACACCCCGCGTTCATCAGCGGCCTCTGATCACACACACCGACACACACGCAGGCGACGAGGCATTTTTGGATGCGCGGCCTCGTCGCCAATTTACACACATCCCTGGCTTGTCTCAGCACATCAGGCTGCTGTGAGCCCCGAGGCCCAAACACAAACTACGTGATCGAGTGAGCGTGAGCGCACGGTTTAAGGCAGGTCGCACCCTCACTGTGGAAACCTGGCAATTCTTCTTCTTGTTTCCTTTTTTTCTCTCCTTTTTTCTTTCTCACATGACACAACCAGAATGTACATTTGGGTTTGTGTGTTTTTCGTGTTAAGAGAATCTCACCAGTGTGACGATGGCGCACTCGGCAGTGAGCTGAGCGGAGCTGAACAGCGTCCTGACAAACCGGTAGATTTGCTTCTGCTCGGGGTCACTGTGGTTGTAGTCCAGCGGCACCTCCGATTTCTGGAGGAAGAGATGGAGGGAAGAGGTGAAGAGAGGAGGGGAAGATATGGGTATAAAGAAGGGAGGAGGGGTTAAGAAAAAGACATAAAGGAGGAGATTTAAAAGCACAGTGACTTCACTGACACAGTAAACAATCTGATCCAATACTAACAAGTTAAAAGGAGACTCAATTTAACGGAAATCCAAATAAAAAGCCAAATAATACAGATATTTGCACAAAATGTGTTTCATGGAAACTGATGAAGTCTTACTGAAAGAGGATGAAGCTTCTCATCAAATATATCCTGCACCATTCCTCCTTCCGTTTCCCTGGCATGAGGAAAGAAAAGAGTTAAATTGCGGATTTCGTTAAATAATACAAATGTTGACATTAGACTTAATGTAAAGCTTCCAGCTGTTAAATTGGTTAAACAACTGAAATTGCGATTAAAAGCTGATATTCATTTAATTTTTCATTTAACACAAGTTGATGGTTTTTTTTCTTAAATGATAAAACAAAGATTTTTCACCATTTATTGATTTGGAAATGGTAACATATACCAATCTTGTACTTTGGTTTTTGGTAGTGCAGTCGAGACTACATGTCACATACTTTAAGACACGACAACAAAAACAAACTAGTGACATCCCATATTGTTGTGACTTGAGAAATGTATTTTTTGTTGAGGACCAGTTTGCAGGATTTAGGGGGCTTTATTGGCAGAAATGTTATGTTTTCATTCGTGTGTAAATCCCCTAAAACTAAGAATTGTTGCGTTTTCGTTAGCTTGGAATGAGCCCTTCATATCTACGCAGGGAGCAGGTCCTCTTCACAGGGTCCGCCAGGTTTCTACAGTAGCCCCGAAGGGACAAACCAAACACTAGGGCTTTTTGCGGGTTTTTATTAATGTTATAGTTCTCCGATACGCTTGGAAGAGGAGGGGCGAGCGGAGGGGTATTCTCCGCTAAATACCACTAAACCCTCCACAATGCTCCTTTAAAAATACACAATAAATATGCTGTGCTTATGCCATCATGACCTCATCCTATTACACCACGTTGCTACTTTAACTTAAAGTCCTCATCTCACCAAATTCCAGATTGCAGTTAGTAAAGTTAACCAAAAAAATAGAGACATTAAGAAAATACATGCAGAATATCCCCTTTGTGTATCAGGGTCTGCATTCACTTTTTGGGATGTACTGTTGAAAATGACTGAGAATCCCCACCTGTTCTTTATATGGTAGTAAATCGCCAGTGCCACACTGTGAAGAGCCAAAACATAATACATGTGTTAATGTGTCTAAATATGACAGAAACGCAGAGAATAAATATGATATCTTCCGATGAGTTTCCCTCGTGCTTTTTACCATTTGATGGTGTTTTTGAGGTTGGGCTGGCTGACTGTGTTCTCATCTAAGAAGATGGTGGAGCAGGAGCTGTATTGCCGCCTTGACGTTCCATGCTACACACACACAACACACACACACACACACACACACACACACACACACACACACACACACACACACACACACACACACACACACACACACACACACACACACAGTGACTGTTATTAGACTGTACATGTTTTTGTCTGACCCACATAGAGCATGCCAGGGTGTCGTGCACAGGGGGAAGGCAACATGCAACATAAGAATGTGTCCGTTGGCCTTGTTTTTCTTTAGCTTCTTTTGTATACAACATTTAGTCCTTTTCAAAATATCACAAAGGTCAGCTGATTTTGATTGGAAAACGTGGTTTAGAATTGTAACAGTTGTGCACTTACATTATTGATGAAGAGGCTTTTTCGTTTATCTCGCACTACAGACAGAAAGACAGGTTTGTCAATAAATTGAATTTATTCTGCTTTTGACAGCAGCAAAGAGACAAACACAAAACCCAGCAACCAGTAACACACGCTGTTGGCACAGGAAGCAAAACACAGCAACGGGTGAGCACACAAAAAAAGCCGTAGGTGTCGAGAGAACACAGTTAAATAGCAAGTTAGAAAGCAGAAAGGTTAGAGCTTCAACAGACAGGAGAGAAATGTGTTTTTACACCACTAGAGGGAGACGAGGTCACACCCAGGAATACTCACCATTCCTGCAGGGCACCTCTGAAAAAAGAGGAACCAAAAACCTTATTCCGTTTGCAGCAGAGTCACTGGGTCTGTGACAGCAGGGCCCAGGTACATAAAAATAGTTCTGGTCTTTTCTAAATATAACTTAAAGACAGACTTGCTTCAGACACTTAAATCTACCTATTGCACAAAGCTTCCCTATGAGTGATTAATTCAAGACTGACTTAGATAGCCTGTCAATCAATGCATTATGGGTGAAATAAGACACTTCACAGAAGATGTGGGATGCAACTGCAAAAAAAGTGACACCACACCAAGTTGGGTAAAGGAAAAAAATAATAGCATAAATCCAACGGTCATTAAAGATGTACAGAAACAATTCAAGAATATGGTAGATGGAATAAACAGTTGAACACGTTAGCTAAAGGTTAGCTGAAAGTAATGCATAAACAGTTGAAATAGTTAGCTAAAGTAATGCATAAACAGTTGAAATAGTTAGCTAAAGTAATGCATAAACAGTTGAAATAGTTAGCTAAAGTAATGGATAAACAGTTGAAATAGTTAGCTAAAGTAATGGATAAACAGTTAACATAGAAAGTTAAAGTAATGGATAAACAGTTCAGGTTAGCTAAAGATTAGCTAAAAGTAATAAATAAACCGATTAGCTAGAAGTTATGGGTAAACAGTTGAAATAGTTAGCTAACTGAACTTCTGACAATAGCAACAAAGATCTCACCTCAAGCTTAGCCAGGGGAGAGGTGGCTAAGTTTCTTACCTCAAATTAAGTAAGTCTAAATATTCATGCAACAGAAAGCCTTAATTTGACTAGTCTAAACTGACAATCTAAGACCAGTCTAAGGCCAAGAATCTGAAACTGCCCCCAGGATACTTTTAAAATATGCTGTACTTCAGCGTTACCAATCTCTGCTATTGTCACACATGTTATACACCCACATTTAAGGGTGAGGGGAAACATTCAGTAAGCATTATAAGTGTCACCACTACGCTGACAATTCTTAAATATTGAAATATGGCTGTATTTGTGTGTGTGGCCCCTTGTTTGTGAAATGAGGTAAAGCGGTCCTTCTCAACCCAGAGGTCAGGCCCCCTTTACGGGGTCGCAAGATACGTATGCGGGGTCAAGAGAAGAAAGCTCAAAGCTCATAGAGATACGCAACCTGTGACGAGGGGTCGCAAGAGGTTTGTTGGCTTAAAAAGGGCCACAAGCCAAAAAGGCTGGTGTTACATGATACGTTTACTCTTATCAACAAATACCATGAAAAGACCAAAAGCAAATCGAACAACTTTATTTCGCATCAAAGGTTGTTTTTTTTAACCACAATTGCACAAAGACATATCAGACGAAGACTACACAGACAATATTTGCCAGCAGGATTCATTTTCCTGCTGTTTTTGGTCTCTTCAGGGGATTTGTTGCTAAAAAATAAAAAGACTAGAATAACGTCTGCTTTATCCTTTAAAGCCACGAGGAAGACGAAGGGTGGAGCATTTACATGTGACCTTTTTCCCCAAAGAGAAAACTAAATATTGCAAATCACAAGCAACGATAATCATAACTTTTAATCTGAAAATGTAATGCTCATTAATTTATCCCTCTCATGTCAGACATCATTCATTCTTAGTTTATTTGAAGCCGGCTGAATATTCACCACATGGCACATGGCACGTATATGCCTATAAATTGTCTGAATGAAAGCTTGAAAGCTTGAATTGCTGTTTCTTCCCCCCGGCCTCTTAGACAAGCTATGACCTCATGCTGTGGTGTTTATGGCTTTAAAAAACATGTTAATATTTCCTCTGTCACAGGATGACCGAACCCCCACCCCGCCCCCACAATATGCTTAGGGTCTCATTCAGATGTCTCCGGGCAACGGCATAAATTAGCAGTCGTTGGCTGGCCACAAAGAAACTGCTCCGGGATCAGAGCTCCAAAATATACAGTATCACTCCACTAAAAATCCTTTTCTTTTCATCCAGAGCCTCATTAGCTTCATCATATTTCATGATCATGTTCAAGTGTGTTTTGTGTTATACATGCATGCCAAAGTTTGCATCAAAGAGACAATTTAAAAACGGATAAATCGGGTCACACCCCGGAAAAACGGAGCTACTCACCATCGTTCTGGGATTTGCTGAGGAATATGGTGCCGGCCCGCGGATGGTCCGAGGGATTGTACTCCATATTTAACTCTGGCAAAAACACAAAGCACTTAGTGAAATGTCAACAATGATCAGGAGACACAGTACTATAGTCATCTAACATTTCCATTCACTGTAAGTATAGAAACATAAATTGTTTTCTATTTTAGAGGGCAGTAACGTAATTATCGCAACAAATGACCACGTTAAGTCTGGAGCGGGTTGATCGGATTGTGGATCAATAGCAATGACTCAACAAATTCACCGTTCACCTTCAAGATTTCAAAACATACACTTTGTTACGTGTTTTACTGAGAAGAAGTCGTGGCAATGAAATTCTTGGATCTAACAATGCTTGAACAATATGTACTGTATAAAAAAAATAATAACGTGGTAGAAAAAGATTTAAACTCAGACATAAAAGAGTACAGAAGTTCTAGGGAAAAAAATAACATATTTTTTTATTTTTGTGACCAAATACCTGCAAAACTAATGACATTCCCATCAGCCTCAGCTTTAGTATTTAATGCTAATTAGCTCATGTTAGCATAATAACACGCGAAACTAAGATACAGCTTAAAATCAGCATGTTAGCATTATCACTGTGAGCATGTTAGCATGCTGACTTTGGCTATAAGTACAATCTCAGAGTCTCAGTCTTCTCTTATACGTGACATAAAATAAAATTAGACAGCTAATTAAAAACAGCATGTAAAATGTATTGACATCTTATAAAGCACGAGTGGAGCACTTAAAATATGAGCCCTAAACATGCATGCCAAAAAATGCTTTTTCCTGTAGACAACGGTGGTTAACTGAAACCGATACTTTCTTTCCTCTTTTTCACAGCCAGCACACCTTAAAAAAAAACTAAAACCAGCTACGGCGTTCAGGAAATCAATGTACTCCAATCTTTTCCACTTTTGCATTTGGAAAATTGGAATCCAGCAGCGCTCTTCGTCAAGTGAGAAACATGCAATGCGGTAGCTTTTGGTGCAATCATCGTTAAAAAATGCCCGGCATGCAGTTTGCACTGCCAAATGTTCTGACTCTTATACGATAGGACTGTAACAGACCCAGATATTTGATTACAATGCAGACGTTCGGGGAGCGGCGGGCCGATCATCTGTCTCAGCGACAGCAGCTGCTGTGGGACAACTGTCTGGAGGGGAATAAAATAAATACCACTGCCGGTAACAGAAGTGTACTAACAAACAGGTTTCTCTTGCTAACCACCAGACCGGCTCCGCAAAGCAACAACATGAGACCTTTAGGGCTCACAACACTCATATTAGTCAATGTATGATTTATAAAGCTGCTTGGTTTTCATCTAATTCACATTTTTGTTTTGTTTTGTTCTTTCAAACTCCCAGAGTAGTCTTGTTTTAAAAGATTAAACACTTGTGACTGACAACAGAATCCTGTTTTTTGAATGGAAATATTAAAGTTAGGGTTGGTAATCTTCTACAAAACATTTTTTTTCTTCTAATTCGATCCTGTCTACCTATCCGCCTGCCTTCTTGCTTGTTGTGCGTCACCGGAGTCTTCCACAAGCTGCTAGCCCCAACAGGGCGGCAACCTCCGGTTCTGAAGAGTGAAGCCAATGCGGAAGTGTCTTAAACTTGCATTCTCTCTACTGACCAGCAGGGGGCGACTCCTCTGGTCGCAAAAAGAAGTCTGATTGTATGGAAGTCGATGAGAAAATGACAGGGCTACCTTGTCGCTATACCCTACCAGAGCTGTATATGGTTTTCTTCATGTCACTCTTCCGCCGGCCGAATATGGTCACTTCCATTCACTGGTTGCAAAAAAGCCAAGATGGCAGCGGCCGTAATCCAAGATGGCGACGGCCAGAACGCTGAACTCAAGGCTTCAAAACGGCAGTCCACAAACCAAAAGGGTGACGTCACGATGACTACGTCCATTTCTTATATACAGTCTGTGGTACCAACGAAGGCCATGTCCGTTGTTTATGTTCATTTTTAAAATGTTTATGTTCATAATAATAATTTCGGGAGAGTGGCTTTGAAGGGAGGCATGAAGTGACGGGCTGTCAGTGTTGCAGACGACGACGACAACAACTTTCTCGCTAAATTAAGCGACTTTTAGAGCTAGTTCTGTGAGCCACTTTCATTGGAAACAAGTTACCAACACCGTGCTGGGATAATTGTTTTTTAAAATCTAGCGTACTCTTTCAAGTTTCTCTACTGTGTGTCATAGCTAGCTGTGCTAGCACATAATACTAGCACAGAGGGCTGTGGGAATGATGGGTGTAACGAATGGGAGTGTGTACCCCAGTATATAATTTTAACATTTCTTAAGAATGACTAGAGTAATAGCTCACACTAATATGTTTTTATGTGTGTAAATGTGTAAATGTAATGTATGTGGGGGAAAAAGAGCTGTATAGAGGCAATAGATAGAATGTGAATGTGTGTGTGTGGACTCTTGTTTAATATTAGGAATGAGACTTTTGGTGAGGCAACTCTTAAGACCCTTATAGCCACTTGACAAACCTGCTGGTGATGATTGGTGAAGTGTTACAGAAGGCCTATCTGAAACATATGTGTATTTCACTCCACTGAAAAATAGAATGAAAGGAGCATTCTGGTAGATTGTTGGTGTGCTAACTCTTTGTGTATACACTCATTTGGACCCAAATGCCAGTTAGCCCCTGGCAGGCTGAAACTGAACACAATCAACCCTGCTTACACCACCAGGCTGAATGGACTGAGCTTGGATTAGACTTGTGACAGTTTAGCACCTTATGCAACAGTAATCGGGGGTGTCGCTGCATCCGGCCGATTTCAACACATTCTCATATTAGAGCTTAAACAGGAGCTGAGCTGGTGTTTCAAGCGTGTGTGCGATCACTGGCCCAGTCGGGGTTAAACATGAAGGATTCAAAATTGACTTAACAATAAAGCATTCTGGTCTAATGTTACACATTTAACTGCACACTGCGAGGAATTTGAATGTGCAGATAAACTGTATTCTTTCTAAGGGAGGCACAAACCCAAACACACTGGTTCCCGTCACTGTGGAATCATTTCTGACAGGTAACACCGACGTGTCGAATATATGACACGTGTGTCAAACGAGAGTCAAGGCTGCAAGTCACACCGAGCTGACTTAGCTTTGCACATCAGTCTACAATAGAAAATATCTGCCTGTGTGTCAGGAGTTTTTGTAAGCCTGTATGACAGTAGCAAAGTTAGGCTTTATAATGTTTTCTTTCAACTTTTTCAACAGCAGCAACAGGGGTTTGGTATCCTCTGAACCACAAAACCTTCACGCGGGATAGAAAAGCATGTTTTCTTTAAACAATCGGCAACACTACACCATTTATCTTAGCCAGAAGCTGTAAAAGAAAACGTCATTACCGTCTGATTTTTATCTTTCCCACATTCTTTGTGCGACGAATGCTTCCATCAGAAAAAGTGACCAAACCGAAGCATAACATTGTGATATTTCATCGAAAACACTTTATTCTACATGCCTCATTTAAAATTGCGCCCGGATAAACATTTTGCTTTAATCAGATACTGGCAAAAAACATAAAAGTCTGCGCTCCTCAGCCACAACACAAAAAACAACACGTGTTTTAACCATTAAACCAATAGCATGAGGCTGAATTCCCTCAAGAGACTTGTCAATATCTGGTCCATATGCAAATCTAGGCCGAGCAAGTGGAATTCCCAGAGTGCACAGCAGCTGGTGTCGAGTGTTGATACGTGATATTCAGCACCTCCAGTACACTTTAACGAAGACTCACGGTCGGCATCTGCACGGTGAAACAGGAGAAGCAAGCAAGCCTACCTGTGTGCCTCACCGCTCTTACATAATGAATTAACAACAGGCGCACCGCGCTCTAAACGGCCCAATCCATAATTGCACTATAGTGTTTCTAATATTGTATTTATTTTCAAATGTCCTTGAAACCTTTTTAAAGAGGCAGCACGCATGGCTGCTGGTGGACAGGTGTTAGATTTAGCAGTTTGTATTCTGTGTCTGCTCGTTTCAAGCATCTCGCTACGTCAGTGTCTCTATCCCGAAATGTGTCTCAGCAACACGGCGCTGCTATCGGTTACCACAATCTGTTTTGTTTTGAGGCTGCATCAACCCTATCCAGTTTTCCTAATTAATTACTGCAGGTCGTTGACCATCAAACGTCTTTCACGGTTTTGTTAGATTTTCAGATCATTAAATAGAAATTTACTCTGTAGGGAACTTTAAAAAGTTCAATATTTTACTTCAATGGCTCAAAAGGCCAGATGAAACAGAGGCCTCAAGGCCTGAACAGAATTTCTCAAGCGCCCTACAAGACTAAATCTGTGTGCGAAATAAAAAAAATCTGAGCATAGGCCTATCTATGATTGAGGGATTGCCTCCACGCAGCTCTCAACATGGCGATGGATGAGCCAGCGGCTAGCAGCCAACGGTGCTGACAGCACAAACAGTGGAAACAACTGCAACAGTGCTAACAGAGCTAACAGTGTTAGCCTGAGAGTGGACGCTAAGCTTCCGCAACAACGCCATGGGTTCAGTACGACTGAATCTGCCTCTTTTAGCTAATATTATTAATATTAATATAATTTACTCGTTTGTTTATTCTCGCAGTACTCCAATATAAAAGATGTTTTGTGAAAAGAAGCTCTGACGAGGCACGGCTTTCTGCTGACACCAAAATGGCAGAGAGGCTAAGTAAACGGCTAGCCGGTGAAGAAAATGGATCTTCTAGCATCTAAAAGCCAAATGCTTGCCGGATTGGATGTGTGTTAGCAAACATATTAGCCTAAAAATCTGTTTCTTTCTCTTGGTTTCATCTTCTGTATCTTGTGTTGGACTTCTGCGTTAGCTAGTTAGCCCAGTTGTCTTAAAGCTAGCCTAATTTTCTGGGCAAGATAGCAATTACAGTCACAAATTAATCAAAAACCTGTTGCTGCAATGTATTTTTTTAATTGAAACTTTAGTGATAGTTCTTTTTTGTCTTGTAAATTATCTGGGATTATTTCCGCCTCAGGAGCAGCTCTGCCTCTGAAACCCGCTTGAGTTGCGTCCACAATGTGCTCCAATATGAACGTGATCCCAGTGTTATTGTTGGTGTCTGTGGATGAGCGTGAACCCTGATTCGCTCTCATGCAGTCGACGAACATGTTCACTGTTCTGTCATGCTTATTAATCTATGCTGGTTTCATTTTACAGCGACGTTTGGATTCCTTTGGAACGTGCTACACATGAGTGTGTTATGCTAAATCTTTGGTGAGTATGTTGATTGACCACTGATATGTTATTCTGATTAAGGTAGAAATGCTCGAGGTCTTGTTAGATGGCATTGGTTGTTGCAGCTTTGCAGCATTCAGACAATCTATGCATTGAATATTGCAATATGAATAGATTTTGGTCAGTAGGAGATTAATAACGTCAATTTTAAAAAATCTGGTGGATTATTGGGCCCTACTGCTAGCGTTGCACATCTGTTCCATCTGCATTATCATGGCACCCGTCAAACAACGGGAGGATGTTATCCTAGCCGCCTTATACTGTTTCAATACACACACATAACGGAACACACACTGATCCGAGGCCTTGAGCGGTAACGGACCCAGCTTATACAAACAGAACTGACCTGCATACACATGCACATGGCCCCCTAATGCCTGGGCGAGAAAGGGAAAGCACTGATCACATACACTTCTTCTTTTACGCGACCATTTCCCAACGAGAGAGTCAGCAACACATGTCAATTTTTTCACTCGTTACATGCATACAGTCTTTTCAAAATAAACTTCCGTCTTCACAGGAAATACCTCAGTTAGGATTAGGCAACAAAACTACTTAGTTAGGTTTAGGAATAGATCATGAAATACTTAGTTAGGATTAGGCAACAAAACTACTTAGGTTTAGGAATAGATCATGAAATACTTAGTTAGGATTAGGTAACAAAACTACTTAGTTAGGTTTAGGAATAGATCATCATTTGGGTTAAAATAACTTCGGAAGTGCCGTTACTGAAGTACGCAAGTTATGTGACAAATAAATCAACATTGACTTCTAGTACTAAAATGTAGTGGAGAGTGTTGAGTACAAATAGGAGAAAGAGAGAGATTAAACATTAGCATAACAGAAGATTTGATCTGGTTGTACTGAACTCCTATGGGTTGGATGGGGGTCATAGGGACAGGTCAGATGACTCATACTTTTGCTTTTGGTTTTGATGTAGTAGTCAGAAATGGCACTCTCCTGTAATATAGTCTTTATTTATGTAAATAAGATTGTCTTTTAAGTGTTTTCTGCCTCGACAGCTCAAAGCCAACTTGACTTTCTGAAGTGATAATTAGTGAGATGAGGTGGTCTTGGTTTGGACTCGGCAGCAAATTATTCTCATTAATAGTCAATAAATCAAACAAGGCGCCTCTCCTGTGAATATCCTGACCCTGAAAGGAATAATCCATCAACAACAAAGGGAGGAGAACACAAGTCTCTATTTTCTGACCATTGATCTTGGGTGGGTTTTTGGTTTTTCTCCCAGCTCAAACTTTTAATAGAGCTGTTTCCTCTCCGCTGTTTCATGCACATGGCTGCTGCTGCTGCTGCTGCTGTAATGGGGCTTGATGTGGCTTCTACAGTGGAAATAATTAAATGTATTGTGCTGCTTCAGAAAAATGTGGTTTGCTTTTTGTTTGGGTCTTTAAAGTTATTTCGAGGCCAACTATTTCAGGAAAAATATCTTTGTTGATCAGAAGTAGGAAACATCTTTTTATTTGTTTTCATCTCTTTATGCATTTTGTTGCTCTGGAGAGTGCTTTATGGAGCACACGGCTCGTATATACTGTACATTTCTCACTTATTTCCACACCTGTGTCCTCTGCCAATGCATGTGACATGCGGTGTCGTGATCTGGAAGAAAAGGATAACCCCGCATGACCGAACATGTCGTTTGATGTGCCGGCTCTGACCAGATGAGGAACAGCTGATTTAAAAAAAAAAAAAAAAAAAAAGAAGAAAGAAAAGAAAGAAAGCAGGGGTGGGGCACTGCGCAGCATGAATGAGATGCTGAATGAAAATTCCCTGCGCATTATGTACATTTTAAGCATGAGGACGTGGTCCGCCTGTCATGGCAACATGCTTCATCCATGTTGCTATAAGCCCGATGTGGATTAATTTATAATGTGAGGAATAAGGGGTGAAAGGTACAGGCAAGATAAGGTGCCATCGCCTGTGATTTCTATTGAGGACAGAGTGTCTTCTGATTAGAATAATTTCAAACTGATGTATTTTAAAGAGTATAGAGAAAACAAGAAAGTGAGAAGACAAAGGTGGGTAACTACGAGGAATCAGTTTTACATTTCCAGTGTGAGCTGCACAGCCCTGCCGCTCTTGATCTGTTATACAGAGATGAAAGATGAGCTCTGTGATTGTAGATATCACACTATAACTTCACAAAGTGCAGTCAACCCAATAAAGAGAGACATAAACAAGGGCTTAAGTTCAAACATAAGATATCCATTTGGAAGTCACGGCCCACGCACCTACACATTGTAAAATAGTGCAACGAAATTAAGAATGACAATTAAGTTTGACATTTACCAACTTTCAATCCAGCTATTTTAAATATCACAAAACAAGGTTCACCAAACCAACCAACCGACTTTTGCTCCTAAACACTAGGGAGCACCCCTCCATACGCGGCACCTAAAAAGAAGAGCATCAGCTGATGCATGATGCCTCACAGAGGCAACAGTCATCAGTCAGAGAAACACAGTGGGCTTTGTCAAGGACAGGCCGATCATATGACAGCTCCATCTCTCTTTATCTCCATCCATCCTCTACCTCCTGGTTGGCTACTCAGTTGCGTTGGTGTCTCTCCATTAAACAGAATGTTACCTCTCCCACAGCGTAATGTATATGTCAACTTTTTTATTTATATTCAAAGTTTCGAGTTTTATTTGTTCACCAACAGCCGTCTCCTGGCTGCTTGCGTTGGCTAATGTTGAACTAATATGAATGAACTTTCACACTCAATATTAGCAAACCTTAGATATCTATTGCTGTGTAACTGACTTCACTGATTCTTCTACAGTTTTCCTATATTGTTTGCACTACATCTCTTGCATGTACCATTTACATTGATTCACTTCAACTGATTATTTAATGACATACTGGTGTAAAGAAAACCTCTCACTGCATGACATCAGAAACTCATGAACAATTTAAATGAGTGCGTCATTGAACTAAAGGACTTCCAGCTGTTTATAATCTTGATTTAGGATTTTTAGGGGTCATGAAGTTTCCATTTGGATATCAGATTGTGTCTATAAATACACTGAAGTTTCAGTGGAAAACTAGCATTTTCTGACTTTCTGAGCTTCAATAGAGAGAATTTTGTCTATATTATTAACGCACTGCCTTAATATTGCAACGGCATTAGTTTTATATTTAGTGCGAGAGCTTGTGACCACGATGTGAGCAAGAAAAAAAAAAAGGGAAAAAAGGCTTATCTCTAAGATCAAAGGATGAAAACACATGCTGACAAACTCTCTTTCCAAAATAAACTGCACCTTTCATGACAATATGAGAGCCATGCAAACCAGCAAAAAACCCTTAATTCTCCCAAACTAAGCTCTTTGCTGAAACTCTATCCAGCGGTACAGCTCTGCCAACGCTTCAAGGCTGCAGGCCAGTGAAATGATGGTAATGGGGTTATGCAGTGAGGCGATTATCTGTTCTTAAAAAACAGAGGGTTCTGGGAGGTCGTTCTGGGACTCCGATAGTGATGTAATAGTCCAAACTGAGAGACACACAACTGTCTGCTATGAAGGCGTGAAGACAAAGCGTCTGTCCGGATACAGTATGCTGATGTTTTACTCAAACTGGTCCAGAATTAATTACAATACCGACACATCACACTATTTCCTCGCTGAGGTCATTAAAGGATATCAATACATCTCTTTTGTAATTATAAATTACTGACTGTAATTATCAAGTGGCAAAACTTTTGGAAGGCTTTTTGATGGAAAAAGGTCAAATTCTACAATCTTTCAAGGTTTCACATGACTCCTTGAATCCTCTTTTCACGTGTGACACTTTATCCAAACAATAAATAATAATTCCCTACTAAGCAGCTCGAAAGACTCTTAGACTGCCCGTCCTCAGGCAACCTTTTTGCGTGATGAATTTTCTGAACAAATTGTAGGGGAGAAATTATTATTGTGAGCCAATGAAACCTTTCAAGAATAAAGACACCATCAAAAACTGCGGCACGTTTGGGTGAGACCTACAAAGTTATACATGTTGTTTTCATCTTAATAAAGTAACAATTCTATTAAAGCACATTTCTTTAATCGACAAAGAAGCATTAAGTACTATACTCTATACTGTAAACAGCCTACTGGCTACTGGGATGCTACGGAGAAAGCTACTGGGTCAAAGTTAGCTCTGGGGTCATTTTTAGGGCCATGGTTGTTGGTATTTAATTCTTTTTTTTTAAACTTGAAGATTGTTTTTATTTTCTTTGCACACATCATCCAGATGATGAAAAACAAGAATTGTGTCACAATCATCAGAAAAATACAACAGAAATGACAACACGAAGCACACAAAAACTAACCAATCCGTTGACGACAATCCAGCAAAAGTAAAAAAAAATATATATATAGGCACATCAAGAAATAATTAGACATCATGAATTAAATGTAATGACAATTTCCATTTTTCCAAATTGTCCTGAGGATCATTATGTTCATCACTTCCATGTTATGTTGGTGTGGTTTGGGATAAGATAGAGGGAGGGCCCTGCTTTGTGTTTATTATTTGATTATTAATTCTCAAAAATGGTAATTACGTCCATGTTTTGTGCCTGAGGACCCCCTTGAAGACGAGATGGTGCATCTCAAGGGGTTTAACCCTCTAATTAAATTCTGAAATAAAAACGACTGTATTTTGGCACGATATCTGAGGTTGGACAGCCATGGTTTCATTTCGCAAATTAATAGATTAATTGAAAAATTGAATGCAGCGGACCCATTCCAAGTCTGTGCAAAATTCTAGTGTGGTTAAAATCCCACCACAGTGCGCTTCAACATACAAACTTTTTGTTTTAACGCACAGAAGCCAGCCCATTCAATTAGGAGCAGATGAAGTCTTTGAAAGCGACGCGTCACACTCTAAATTGAGGCGTTAATTCTTGGCGACCACGTGTCCCTGGTGGCTTCTCCTATCTGCTCTGACACAGGCTCACAGCTGCCTCTCTGGGCTTTTCTTTTGGAGGTGGGGGGGTAGGGGGGGGGGGGATCTTTCTGATGGTGCCATCCGTAATGAAGCCCACTAATCTCCATCGTACGGTCTGTGAACTCACAATAGAGCCGACACATCAGACACGCTGAGGTTTTGATCACCGCACCGGCGCCGAGACAGACGGCCTCTCAGCACGGGTCGTCTTCAGCCCCGTCACCAAGCGTCGGCCGACTGCCAATCATCCGTCTTCTTCGGAGTCTTCTGAGCGTCACTTTCTTTTTTTCTTTCTGCTCTGGCTGGAGAGCATCTGGCAATACATGCATCCCATTAAAGTAATGATCCAACACATTTAGTAGAGGACTTGCTAATGCGCTGACACCAGCCCTGCCAAAGATACTGTGGGCCCTGATGATAATAATAACAACATAAGCACCCGCCATCATGCAAAGCCCTCCAGTTAATAGCAATCACAAATGGCATACTGCATGTAAGCGGCATGCACTCCTCAAGTTTACAAGAGGAAACAACGTCTCTGATCAGTAAAGCAGGTCCCCCCACCATGATGCCGGTGCAGGTAAAGGGATCCACTCTGTTTGGTAGGAGACAAGTGAAGCAAAGTGCACCAACTACCATGAGCCCTTTATTCTCGTGTGATCAGCACTGAAGGTCAGCGAGACCGTTTCCAACGCTTCCTTCTTTTTCTCCCAATAAAGACTACGAGTACATTTGTAGAGTTTCGGTACCAAATTAAAAACAATCCAGACCCACGCAACTTTGTGTTCTGAGATCACTTCCTGCGACTGGGCCAGATTTAGTTTTAACACCCAACAAACTGCAAGACAAGCCCGGCAGTCACGCCCACTTTTATGTAGCGATTCGACCGCTGTTCAGAGGTTTGAACTCCCCCCCTCCCCCCAGAATGCCTTCAAGGAAGGACTGTTCAAAAGTGTTCCCGTCAGTCCCAACTTGCACAAAGTACATCAGGGAGACAGTGGGATGCAGCAAAGAAGAGCGGCGGGTTTTTAACACTGCATTCAATGGCGGATAAAAAAAAGGCGGTTGCTAACGAGAGGCTAAAGGACACTACGAAACGTCATCACAAGTTCCCCTTTAGCCTCTTTACGTGAGCTTTTGACTTCTACTGATTGTATTTACAATCATACAAGTGGTGTTCATTTGTGAAGATTATGTTGTTGAACAAAACATGTAAATATCAATAACGTTTGTTTAGCCCAGAGTTTATTTTATGCCATAAAAGAAATGGGGAAAATCCCATTGGCTTTTGTCAAGGGAACATATTTTTTGAAGGGAAACCCGGAAGTTACCATCAGTGCGATGGTAACTTCCGGGTTGCCCTTCAAAAAATATGTCATCCATACAGAACTCCATTACCTCAAGATCTGAGACTTACATGAGTGGATATGTTGATACACTAAGACTAATTATTGGCTTGATATAAAAGGCGGACTTGCCGACGCTGTATTACGCAACACATTTCAAATCATGCTGGCCTTTAGAAAGAGTCACAATTTTAAATAAAATGTGTCGTATACAGTTTCTGAGAAAAAACATTCGTATGTAATGGTTTGGCTGTTGGCTGAAAATAAGCAGCCCATTTAGCAGACACTTTCCAGTGTGAATGGTTCAATTGTAATGCATATTAGCATGTGTCAATGGAGGGGGGGGTTGTGGGGTGGTGGTGGGGGGGGGGGCTGCGCTCCGTAGCTGCATTTTCTTTCATGCACAGGCTGAAAACAAAGAGCGGCACAAAGGAGTCTGCCCTCACGAACGGGATGCTGCACCGCACATCGCCCTGCAAGGACACATGGGAGTGAAAATGCACACATGACTCTTCCATGTGCCGGGCCGTGCCCACGGCTGATGTGTTGCTGCCAGCCGCTCGGCATCGCAGGGGGACGCGTGTGAACAGAGGCCGCGGCCATTTCTCCAGGATGTGAGATTTAATAGAGATCACTGGAGAGGTCAAGAGGGATCATCCAAGATGTAAAAAAATGTATGAGCTTTTATTTTGAAGGCTATAGTGGCCTTTAGAAATACTACTTTCTGCCCATAGTATTTTGTGTCCCCAGGCTGTAATATGCTGATTATATGTCTTTGATATTAAAATATAACAGTGGATCTGGTGTTCAATATTAAGTTAAAGTTCCATTGTTTTTGCTTTTATTCATCTTCTGAAAGTTATAAGCTTCAGTCCTCGTGTCATGTTTTGATGAGTTGAAAACAATGTACACAATTTTGTTGTATTTCATTCGATTATTGGTACAATTATATGGTATTTAGAGTCCATATCATCATCACTATAGCAATCCCCATAATATATGTGGCTTACAGTCACTGTGTCACAATTTCCCCCGAGCCACATAGCCCTATGTAAACCCATTGTTTGACTGTGTTGATATAGTTAATACATAAACCTATATCACTAAATTGAAATGTAAAACATCATTTTAAAAAGGGTACATTAAAAAAAAATATGTTTGCTCTCGTAGTCTATAGCAGCTCATCAATAAACATACTTTTTTGTGTGTTTAAAATAATGTTTTCAATGTGTTCAAACACTATTAGATATTGAACGAAAGTGTGAATATTATACATGTATGTATTCTATATATGAGCTGCTTTTAGTTTAGATACAGTGGGTTAATATAAATATTTATTTCAGGGTTACAATTACCCCCACCAAGGGCCATTACATGCAATATTATAGTACTTATTTGTAAAAAACAATATATACGTGTATATAAAAAAAAAATGTCGATCTTTCTTATCAAATAATGACTCACGTATTTCAAATAGTCTATGAGTTATGAAGGAAAATGTAAAAAATAAATAATAATATTCATTGTTGCCCCGGTCTCCTCTACTGCCGCGCGCACTGTACCTCATCACCCTGTAACTTTACCCCCGTTAGTTTCTAACGCGCGTCACACGTCGGGACTAAGCGCTCTTCATGTCGTTACCGTCGACGTTCTCCCGGTCGCTGATGTGCTGCAGGTTGCATCCCGTCTCCTCCCGGCTCAGCTCCGACTCCTGGTGGTACGACTCCAGCCGGGAGTGGGCATTCCTGCTGCGGAGCTTGGGGCTGGCGGGCCCGCAGCAGGAGGTCGTGCTCCCCATCTCTCTTCCGGGCGCGTTGACGATCCTTCCCGCTGGAAGGAGGAACTTGAAAACGACGGGGTTCGCCAAAGTCCACCGGGGCGAGCCGGGTCACCGGGCACCACCGGAGCGCGCGGGCTGCCTCCGGACAGCGGCGCCCATTGGGTCCCGTCGGTGGTCGGTGTCCACGGAGAGAGGCTGGCGCGCGCGGAGGAATATGTCACTTCCACCGCCGGTTGCAGCCGATGATTGTAACGGGCCGACCTGCCGCCGCTATCCCCGGCATCGTGTGGCAGGACGCATCCTGCTGCTCCAGGCACAGGAGTGTGTGCGCGTGTGTGCGTGTGCGTGTGTGTGCGCGCGCGCGTGTGTGTGTGTGTGTTGTGGGTGTCGTGGCTGGCTGGCTGTCAGGGCGATAGACCGACAAGGGAGGGCTGCAAATCCCCGAGAAAAGGTTCCGGTTCAAGTGGGTGGTTACAGATGACAGCGCGGGGAAGATAAGAGGAGGGCCGGAGCTGATACCACGAAGTACTGCTGATGAAGCTGATATTAATATTATATTAACCTGTTTTGTTGTTGTTGTTGTTGTTTTTTAATCCCGATAACAGCCAAATCGTCGCCTATTCTGTCCTTAGATGGGTTATTGTTAGGCAACATTTTTTTTTTTTTTTTTTCCTGTCAAATAAGTGAGTCATTTAAACTTGCATGGAGTGCATTTAAATCATAAATCCAGACTGTTCATGTTCCCTTCGAGGATCGAGTGCTCTCGCGCGGAAAGAGATAATGAACAGAGAGAGTTAGCGTCACTATATTAAAGGGTACTTCCATCCTCAGGGTTCTATAGTCCAGTAAGGGGCAGGTTAGGATTTGGGTCAAGGTTTTGTGGAGTTCATTAATTATGCTTTGGGGGAAGGCTGTCAAAAAGATGTGGATATCTATTTTTTTGTTTTTGTTTCTTTAGGGGTGAAATTAATCTCATTGGTCAACTTTCAGTGGGTGTGGACTCAAAGAAGACATCAAGTTGGCAAAGGACCCAAAACATGAATATATAGCAGTCATTTCCAGGATTATTTGGCTTCCCCACGAGCTCACCATGTTGTACTATGAGGGCCCAAAAGCTGCAGAATAGGGACATCTGCTGGCCAACCCATGGTGTTGCATCTGCATGGATTTATTAGAGGTCCAGTGTGTAGGAGTTAGGAGGATTTATTAGCCGAAATAGAATCTAATATTCATTCAGGATCTTTTCAGTGTTTTTTTGCTCAGCTTAGTGTCTAGAGAGTGGACAACCCAAACACTCGCATCATCCCGTGGCTAACAAACCACTATCTTGTTGAAGAACCACCACTTTTGCAAAACATAAATCTGACTAAAAGTATTATTATTCCAAATGGCCACACTTGAAGGCGAGATGGAAAGTCTGCCTTCATAAGCCCTACGAGCTAGAAAGTCTGTATTTCACCCGCAGGATGTCACGACTATACAGATCTCTCGCCCGGGTGGCCGTGCACATGGGTCTCCATGCTGTGTGGCGAGAGGAGCACCCTGAGTTTTCACCCAAAACGCCGTCAAAACTTTCACGCACACTTTCCAACGCAGCCTCCATAATTCTCGACCAGGAAAGAGGAAGAAAATAATAATAATACGACCCCAAATCACAGAAATGCTGATTTGCACAGAACTAATATTACCACATGAGTTTGGTGAAATAAGTTTATCAATTTGCGGTGGAATTTTTACTTGACCAATTACGATACAAGCAGATTTACCCCGAATCAAGATCACAGACGTCCACCGGGATTATTTTCCCGAGTGGCGCCTTAGCCTCCTCCCTGGCTGCGTCTCACTTCCTCCCTGAATTCCGTGATTTCTGCAACTCTGTGTGGTCACAATGACACAATGAATCGTGCAAACAGGGGTCATGGCACACACTCCTGCACTGCCATGTGACATATTAATAAGTAGCTGTTGTTTGTATTAGGACTGAAATAAAGGGATGCTGTTGGATGCAAAGTTCCAGGCGCACTTTGTTTGGAGCTTAATGAGGCCTTAAATGATGAGGCCTTAAATGAGGCCTTAAATGAGGCCGTACCCATGGGGGACGTGTGATTTCATGCATGTTGAAGTGAGACGGAACTCTTTTATCAATTCAATTCAATTCAATTTATTTTGTATAGCCCAAAATCACAAATTACAGGCTTTACAATCTGTACACATACAACATCCTCTGTCCCGGGACCTCTCATGGGTTCAGGAGACACTCCCCCAAAAAAAACTTTTAACGGGGAGAAAAAGGGAAGAAACCTTCAGGAGAGCAACAGAGGAGGATCCTCTCTCATGGACAGAAGTACAACAGATGCCATGTGTACAGAATGAACAACATAACAGAGTTACAACACATTCAATGCATATGACAGAAATTATTCATATAATGAGAGTAGTAGCATGATGAAAAAAGTTACAACTACCAATAATAACAGCAATAGTAGAATAATAATGATAATAGAAGCATTAATGGTATTTGCAATACTAATTGCAATGCAACTAGACAGAAGTTGCAGGTGGAATTGTTCTATTGTGCAGGAAGAACAACGGAAAACTGCTGCCACTGAGGTAACACATGAAACCGTAGAGGACAGCTGAATTAACATAATGTCTCCAGAGTGCCACGTTGTCATGCAGTTGGTCAAAGCAAATCAGTTTTTTTAATTAAAATTGAACATTCAAGTATGAGTTCAGTTAGTTCACAAATTTGAAGGCGGGCAAGGAAACTAAAGTTTCTTAAGTTAAACCAACAAAACCTTTTACAGTTGTGGTTGGGTTTACTGAGCCTTTCGTTGCAGTGGCGTGTGTCGACCAGCAGAGGGCCTCCTCGGCCGCCACGGGGAAGCACAGCTCACGTTGTCAGGGCAGTAGGCCTCACCTCACCAGTGACTAGCGGCTTAAGTCTCCAGGCGGAAATTTCCACTGCAGCCGCACTGGACCAAAGGCCATGAAGATGTTTGAGAGGCAAGAAAATGAAATATCAATGAGCCTCCCACGGCTCTGGAGGGGACAGAGGATGAATGCAGTGGATGCAAGGGGCAAAATGAAAGAGTGCACTTTTGAACAGCAATTGACTGAATACTGACTTCACCAGGAAATAGAGCGAAAAATTGTTGTTCTGTTTTTATATTTGCTCGAATGAAATAAATGTAAAGTTCAACGATGACTGACGCTCATGGACCGTCCACGGAACCATTTGGAGAGTCAGTTAAAACTCTGTAACTGTTTTCAAGAGCAGAGGCAGAATGTGGAGGAGATAAGACAAGGCAAGGTTTTCTCTTCATAAACAGCCATTTCAAGGTTTCCCTCAGAGGCACGCTGCCTTTCAGCAACCTATTCACCACTCTCTCTCTCTCTCTGTGTGTGTGTGTGTGTGTCTGTGTCTGTGTGTCTGTGTGTGTGTGTGTGTGTGTACAAACGGAGAAAGAGAGTTTCATGTGTTTATGCAGAGTGTGCCTGTGAGAGATAAGGACAGAAGTTTGCATGTATGAGATGAGGTGAATATGAGGCAAAAAAAAAAGAAACGTATAGATTCCTCTCTGCTTTGATCACCATCAAACCTTTTCGAGGTCACCGCTATGTCGCAACAGGTTGCTATGGAAACAACTCATTTTCATGCAGTCATTTTATTTTAGCGGCTTCTGAAATCTCAGTTTGCCTCTTTCTTTTTTAGTTGATGCCACGCAGTGAGCTGTGAGGAGAGGGAAGACATGTTACTTTTTTGTTGGCAGGACGACAGAAATACAAGCCAGAGTTTGTGTCTCTTTGTATCTGGACGTTACGTAATGCGTGACCTTTAAGGACCGGAGGAAATGACACTGCTGATAAATGAGTTACGGGGCGAACCACTCCTCCCGTCACCTTGAGCGGCTGAAGTGCACCACCCAAACCAAACGGAGCCTTTCACCAAGGAGAGGGTGGAGTAGACGGAGCTGCCTCCATCTCTGACCCATAGAAACCTCACAGAGCGACAGACGATATTAATGACCCATGAGCAAAAAATGATCCAGGAAAAGTCTGGAATAGCCTCCTATATGCACTTTGTATATTTTATTTTTTTGTATTTTATTTTGTATTGTGCATTAAGTATTGGGTATCCTTAACAAATAGCATTCTGCAAGAAAACAAGCTTTTTTTAGCATTCTCAAAAAAGTGCATTTTGCAGATATGAGGTTTTGCTCTTCGGCCATCGATGTGACATCACCAGAAATCAACCTGAAGTCTTGTTTTAATCTCTGCTACACATCCATATTTAACTCTTTTAACATAACTTAGGCTTTGACAAAGAACATGCTTCATGTGATGGAGGTATCATCTGTGTTAGAGAGAGCTGCAGTGTGGGAAAGAAGTTACAGCTACAGGTGCACGCAGTAACATCGTGCACTTCCCTTGACACTAGTCACGTGCACACCGTGGGTGTATATTGTGGCCGTGGCTTTATTTCTAGGAGGGCATTCACTGTTCCGTTTCTCTGAGAGCTTTCACAATAAGAAGCGCTGAGTGGGAGAGGCTGAGTGAACTCAGTGACAACCGAGAGAAGTGAGAAGGCAAACGGCTACGTGCTACGTGCTACGTGTGCAGATTGTTAAAATAATGTTACGGTCACGCGTTGACCGATTTACTCCCCCGTCTGCGTTGTGTGTCCTCAATCATTCTATCCAACAGCAGAATTTAAGTGTTGATTTTTTTTTTAATGAAAAACACAAAAAAAAAATATATATATCTACTTTATAAATCATCATTTAAAAGGAATATGCAGATTTATCTGCGTGCAGATGACAATCTGCATGGAAGGAAGCGTCGCTCTGTGCTAGTTTAATATTCCTGTTGCGTCTCTTCCATTCTGATTGTCATCTGCATGCAATTAAATACTTCTGCACATTCCTTTTAAATGACGCTTGAATTAATTCTCATTATTTTAAACATCAGCTATACATGGATTTCTTATTAGTATTCTACTTAATTGTATGTACTTAAATATATATGAATATAATTTCATGTATATCAATGCAACTATATGTTTATCGCGTATTGTACGTCAGTAGCTCCGAGGAAGTTTAGCCGATTGCCATGGCAACAGCTAATGGAGATCCTTTCAACAAACAAACAAACAAACTTCTGAACATAAAACTTCTTCTTTGTTCTCGTTTCCTTTGAGAACAACACACTGCAGTACCTCTAACTACCAGACAGGGGCAGCACTTTGCAAACGTGTCCCGGTCACCTTGGCTGGGTGAGCAATAAGTCACAATCCGTGTCCCATTTCAATGTTTTATTACATAAACAAAAATAGTTTGGGTTTTCACAATTCAAACAAGGAAGTACACCGAGAAGAGAACAACGGCTAAAAGATAAGAGCGGTTTGAGACGGCAACAAAAAAAAGAGGAAATAACTACATGCAGATAAATTCAACTCAGTTGATATCAAATTAAACATAATTTTATGATAATTTTTCGTAGAATTTCTCCCTCTCTCTCTCGCCCTCTCTTCTCTCCCTCCCCCCCTGGAAGAAACTCAGCAACTACAGAGACAAAAAAATAATAAAAGCAAGCAGTTTTCAAAATCACCAGAAACATGAACACAACATGATATTTTATCGTTCAAATAAAATGTCTACATTTTAAAAAAAAAAAAAGAAAAGAAAAGAAAAAGAAATTGGCATCACCCTTTAAAACAGAGCATTTTTAATATCCAGCCATAATCAAATACAGTTTTATACCACAATGGATATATATCTATCGTTCACAAAAGACGCTTGCGTGACGGTAGAGCGGTGACTTATCTCGAGATGTCGGTTTACAAAAGTTACTTTTATTAACGTGTAGAATAGACAATTCAATTTGTCGCATTAATAGCCACATAACCATGTGGCTGACATTTTCTTTGTAGAATATTATACAAAGTTGTGGAGTGAAATTCCTCAAATAAATGTAATAGAATATAAATTCTGATACTTTGGTACTTTCTGTGCTTTGACATTTCAGTTGTCATTTCATTTCAAATATTACAATCCAACTTGTGATTTCAGGTAATGCCCCGGGCCGCTGCTTTGACATGAAACATTTATTTTTTTTGCAGCTCTGTCCACGAACCGCCATCTTGAATTTGTCACGTGCGTCTTGAAAAAAGAAAAAAAAAAAAAAAAAAGAAAATAGAAAAAAGAAACTGCCATAACTTTTTTTAAACTTTTAAAAAGACCAAAACAAAGAACGTCTATACAAACTGAAAACAGGTCGATGAGATCCAAACCGCCTCACTGAGCTCAAAGTGGTTGTTTTATTTCGCACAGAGAGGAATGCGTGACACGGCCCCCGGAAAAAGACAGCGAAGCGTGAACGACGCGCGTGACGACGTCAGGTAGCCGCGGCCGAGAGGCGGGTCTGCGCGGCTCGGGGAGAACCTCGCGTGACCTCGGAGGAACCTGCCGGGGCGGAGCGACCCGGCTGAACCCGGGGTTCAGCTACGTTTTCCAGGAAGCACCTGTGCGTCCTCTTCCCGTTCCTCCCTCCGTCAGCCGTCTCCTCGCTGGACGCGCACAAAAGCTGCAGCAGCATGCGACGAGCGCCAGATAAGAACAAGGGGCAATAACTGGCGAAAAGCTCAAGCTTCTTTTTTTTTTCTTTTTTTCCTACTTCTCAAATTCCCCCGGGGACACCAGGCCTGAGTGAGCAGAGACAACAAAAGTTTTTGTTCCAGAGTTCTGTTCTGTTCTTCTTTTTTTTTTTCCATCGTTCTAACTGTAGCAGTTTGTAAACGCCGCCGTCCTTCAGCTCGTGACCGCGGACGGCCGCCGCTACTCGGCCTTGTGGCAGTAAATGTCCTTCAGCGCTTTCAGCTCTTCAATCAGGGTCTTGTTTTGGTTCTCCAGCACGGCCACGCGGTTTTCCAGACATTTCACGTACTCCTTCTTTTTCCTGCGGCATTCACGAGCTGCCTCCCTGGAGAGGGAAGAAGAGGGGGAGGGGAAAGGGGGGGGGGGTATGTTTGAGTCGCTTGTTGAAAGTGTAATTTCGGTTCAAGAGAAAAAAAATGCAAGCAATGCACAATCCAAGGGAGCACATTGTTTTGGAGGTTTTCATTGTTAAACTATTTCCATACTGGTTTCCCCGCTGCAGGATTTCCCTATCAATCGTGAGCAATCAAGGGGCACGCAGACATTTACACTTGTATAGAAGCAGTGTGCTGCAGCTTTGACCCCTTTGCATTTGAATTTCAGTGCATGGTTGTTTTTTTATCATTTAAAACCTGGTTATAAATGATAACTTGTGTATCTTTTTAGATTCCCCATGTGGAGGGATATGCTCTACTGTAGACTCAAAACATCGAAGGCCATTAGCGTCCTGAATACAGATGAAATGAAATCATTATTTCCTATGAGCTTACTTCCCCTCCATCACCATCTCTTGGCCCCGCCTCCTGTACCTGTTTTTCATCAGACGGACTTCCCTCTTGCGGGTGACGGTGACGTCTTCAGAGTGATGCGCTGGGGCGTTCTGCATGGTCCCTGGGGACGCCGCCATCACGATGCTGTGAGCCAGGCCTGAGTTGGGCGAACGCAGCTGGTAGGCGGGTATGTCTCCTGTGGCAGCTGTATGGGGGAGAGGGGGCGAGGGGGAGAGAGAGAGAGAGAGAAGCTTTAGCACACAGAGTTCTGTAACTTTAACTTTTTTTGTTGCCCTTATTTCTCTTTTATAATAAAATTTTTTTTTGGATTTATGAAATTGCATTTTTCTCAGATTTCCCCAGTTGCATTAACTATCTACTTAGTCACAGTGTGTTTCTTCCCCTTTTCACCTTTTTAAAGTTGAGCCAACAGGAATGCATTTCGCCACACAGGATGTTCGACAGTAGCTTCAGCCCAGAGCGCTTATCTGCTCCCCTTCCTGCCTTAAAAGTTGAATTTCCTCTGACCTCAACAGTCCTTGTGAACAGGTATTTGTTTCTTAACCGACCCGACATGTTTGGGGGGGGGGAATAAAAATGGTTCCATTTGTTTGTCTGTGGTTATTATCATTCAGGCGTACAAAAGAATTTTTTGGTCCGCGACTTGTTTATATTTTGCTGTAACACGACTCACACTGCAGTTCCTCTAATGGCCACTAGATGCTGGCTATAAATAAAATAATCACATTAATAATAAGTAATAAATAAATAAAAAAAGAGACCCTTCACCTCCTCTTTTAAAATATAAAAATTGAAGTTCCTGTTTTCAAAGTGTCAGCGGCAGACGAGCAGCTTATTGTTTATATTATTGTTAGGTTGTCCCCTCCTCAAATAGTGTGTCAATAGTTCTGTTGGCCTGATACGGTGCAGAATACACAGTTATTTAGCACCATCGGTTTAATGACATTTGTTTTGATTTTGGACGGTGATACATGGACATAATGTTGTCTTTGACATCCCTTAAAAATATGGGGAAATGAATTAATTATTGGTCAAAATGATCTTCTGTTAGTTAACGTGCACATATTATTAATTCAAAAGAACACATTCATGTTCCCCCACAGACTTGCCATCGGTTTCAACAGGCATGGTGTGTTTAAGTGCTTCTGTTGACCAGCTGCGTATTGTATATGATCATTAGACCAGCTGCGTATTGTATTTGATCATTAGACCAGCTGCGTATTGTATTTGATCATTAGAAGCGACACCGGTTCTGGAGAAAGAAAACAAGCAGCTTCCTGGATGTGGTTCACGAGGCGCTCCAGTTGAATCATCAACAAATGACTCGGCTGTTAACGCTCCGCCTGCTGTCTCTCACTTCAGTTTCTCTTCTGCACTTTGTTCCTGAGAAGTTTCTACACACACACACACACACACACACACACACACACACACACACACACACACACACACACACACTCTCTCTCGCTCTCTTCCTTTGTCATTGTGATAACAGGGTGACTCGCGCTGTGCTGACGTCAGTGTGTGCGTCTCACTCGCCCGATTTGCATTCCCTCCTCCCTGCCTGGCCTCTGTTCCAGGAAACTGGAGTGACGTCAAACCGACAACTATCTTACCCCCCCTCTCCCCACACACACACACACACACACACACAGCCTTTCTGCCTGACAGCAGAGAGCAGACTTTTTGTGAGTGTGTGGCGAGTGTAACAGCGGGATATGGACTAACAGGAACACAGTTGGGCAGACTAACCGAAACACTTTTCTGTTTTTTTTTTTAAAGTGAGCTTTTCCTGTGGTGAAATAGGAAGGACAGCTGTCCTCTGCAATTTCGCCATGCACCAAGTAAAAGTGATTCAAATGTCATACTATCTTTCTGTCTTGCTCTCACAGTTGTTTAAATAGAAGCTGCCCTCTAATGGTTGAAAAAAAAAAACCCAGTCTAAATACCACAACAAGCATATTATATTTCACTCTGCTTATTTGCAGGTGGGTGTAACCTGAGAAGCTCATCCTTATCTCTATGCAATACGTGCACAAGTATCTCAAGAGTAAAAAAAAAATTAACTTTTGCACAGAACACAGACAACAAGAAGTACGAGAGGCACTCTACCTGACTCAGTCTCATCCCCGGTTACAGCCATCTCTTGTTTCCAGTAATCCAGCACCACGGCAGCAAAACACCTCAGCGCAGAGACAACTCTTCTCCCCTCACTCCTTCTCGCTTCGCCAGAGCCTCTCTTTCTCCTCCTCCCTCTTCCCTCCCTCTCCCCCCACACCCCCTCTCAGCTCTCTCCACGTCAGAGTGGTCACCCGTCAACTTTGCAGCCCGATTACAATTACAGGCATTGACATCACAATGACATCACTCCTGCCCGCTGAAGTCAGTAAAACACGCTGGATTAGAGTTCCTCCCTCCCACCCTCCCCCTCCCTCCCTCCCTCCCCCCCTCCCCCTCCCCCACCCCCTCCCCCGCTGCGGATAAGACGGTGAAGTAGAGACACACAATGTGAGCTAGGCAGGCAGGCAGGCAGGCGGGGGGGAGAAAGGGAGGGAGGGGGGGCCGGGTAGTGGAGGGGTTGTATTTTTAGCACCAGTGACGCAACTAGAGAGACGCTCAACAAACAAGAGGATATTGTGTCCCAAGTGGCGGCCGAGCAAACTGTTGAGCACCCTGACGGGAGTTATTTAGTGTGCGTTTGTGTCGTAAAAAGAGGAGGGGGTTTTGGGGGGGAACTGAGCTTTCACATTATTTGTTTGAAGCAAACGCCAACGTGTTCATGACTCGCGTTGCCTGAAAACAGATATTTAGCAGAGCCCCGTGAAAAGGTTGTATTTGCTAAGAAAGCACTTGGTTGCCCGGTGGAGCTTTGCTGCCACACGGGAAGTGATGTTTTTTGTCATCTTTTTACATTTCTGTTTCTTTTGAATGTGCAGGCAAATGAGGGTTCAAGAAGAACAAGCAAACAGATTTTATTTTTATTTTTAAAATGATAATTTGGTTGATTCTCGAACTCTGAGAACCCCCCAGGATCCTGGTCTTTCAGACCCTGAAAGATATGTTAATGGTAATGGTTCTATGGTTACCCACGAGTCTCCCCTTGACAGACTTGCCTATACTTTATGCTTATCCCATGCAGTTTTGGTCAAAAACCATGCAGTTGTTTGCACGTAGTATAAATGTGTTATATTTGCCTGTTCTAATATCATAACTTTGGTACGACTGGGAGGCTGAAACTATTGTGGATCCAATGAGCCCAAACACATTCCTGTGTGGTGCTGTTATTCTCCATAGTAGCCATTTCACATGAATGGAACCATTTTCTGAAAGTTGAATTCAGTGTATAAAATGAGCTGTTGTGACCTCAAGGATGATCACATGTCAAAACTAGAGTCCTCGGGCCTTCAGAGGATTCTATGGCTTCCCGGGGTACGTGAACAATAAGGGGGGTTCTGAGCAGTTACCAGAACAGAAGTGCTCGCCATCCAATCGCCGAAAAATGCGATCCAAAGTTTTTGATAACAAATCATAGCACGGCTTTTTCTATGTTGTTCTGCAAGGTCTCACTTTTTTAAAGTGGTATTTTTGAGGGATTTGTGACTTGACATTTTTATCAATTCTCGAGTGGTAAAAAAAAAAGAGAAGGAAAATCTAGCACCAAATCTGTGCAATAAATGGGAACACAAAAAAAGAAGTAACTTATGAGACATAATAGAGCATGGTGAACTTTATACTTCCATCATAATGTTCTAAGCCCTTTTACACTTTTACAATTCCTTTGTTTGTTATTTAATTCATTCTTTTTTATTCTGAATTATGACTAGAACCACTTGAAACACACTGCATCTCAAATGAATCATCAGGTTCCCAGCTTTCCATTGATGCATACCACGTCAATGTGGCATAACGCTGTTGAACCGCAATCTCCCCCGAAAAATCCCCAACCAACGAGGAAAGTCGGAAAAACAAACACTGAGCACAACACACTGCTCCTTTTTCAAATTCACCTTACTGTAAAAAGCGTAACCAGCTCGTCCACCTGGTTTCTCAGGTAGACCGACTTCCATTGTGCTCAGACATTTCTTCGTTTCCGCCCACTTCTAAAGATCTGCCAGTAAAAGGATGGGCGTGTACAGCAACAAAACAAATCGCAAGATCGGACAAGCCCATTCGCAGCTGATCGCCATATAAATATGAGAGAAAAGAAACAGAGGGCTCCGTCTTTGTTGAGTGAAGCGATCTGCCTCTCACTCTCACGTACAAATGGCAGAACAAGGATTTAATTTGGACCCAGAAATGCTTGGCTGCTTGATCTGTCTGGATCTCCTGAAGGACCCGGTCATTATTCCCTGTGGTCACAGCTACTGTATGAGCTGCATTAGACCCGTCTGGGACGGGGAGGATGACAAGAAACTCCACAGCTGTCCTCAGTGCGCGCAGACCTTCCTAGTGAGGCCCGTCCTAGTGAGAAACACCATGTTAGCGAATTTAGTGGAGGAGCTGAAGAAGACTGGACCCCAAGCCGATCGCTCCTACGCTGGACCCGGAGATGTGGCCTGTGATGTCTGCACTGGGAGGAAGCTTAAAGCCCTCAAGTCCTGTCAGACTTGTCGGGCTTCTTACTGTGAGCAACATCTCCAGCCTCACTATGAATCCCCGACACTTGAGAAACATGAGTTCGTCAGCCTCACCGAGAAGCTCCGGGAGAACGTCTGCTCTCCTCGCGATGCGCTGGAGAGCGTTTCCTGCCACACTCATCAGGAATGTGCCTGTCATCTCGGTTCCATCGATGGACACGAAGGCCACGATGTGGCCTCGGCCGCAGCAGAGAGAACCGAGAGGCAGCGGGAGCTCGAGGTGAGTCGACAAACTATCCGGCAGCGAATCCAGGACAGAAAGAATGACGTGAGGGTTCTTCAACTGGAGGCGGAGGCCCTCAGTCGCTCTGCTGATAGAGCGGTGGACGACAGTGAGGAGATCTTCGCCGGGCTAATCGGTACCATTAAGAGGCAGAGCCGCGAGGTGAAGATGCAGATCAGATCTCGGCAGAAAACGGAGGTGAGCCGGGTCGCAGAGCTTCAGGACAAGTTGGAGGAGGAAATCGCTGACCTGAGAAGGAAAGACGCTGAGCTGGAGCAGCTCTCACATGTGGCGGACCACACCCGTTTTCTACACAGGAAGCCTTCCCTTACCGGCCTCGGTGGATCCACGGACTTGCCAAGCTCCTACACCCGTCCTCTTCAGTACTTGGACGATGTGACGGCGGCTGTGTCGGAGGTCAGAGATAAACTTCACAGGGTTCTGAACGAGGAATGGCCAAAGGCCTCGCGGACGGTGACGGAAGTGGACGCTTTATTGACACCGCCGGAGCCCACGACAAGAGCTGAACTCCTACGGTATTCATGTCAACTCACACTGGACCCAAACACGGTGCACACGCACGTGCTGTTATCTGAGGGGAACCGAAAGGCGACACTGGTGAAGAAAAGTCAACTTTACCATTGGCACCCGGACAGATTTCTGGAAAGGTGGCAGGTGCTGAGCAACGAGGGCCTGACCAGGCGTTGTTACTGGGAGGTGAAGAGAAGCGGAGTGGAAGTTGTAATAGCAGTCGCCTACAAGGATATCAGCAGATCGGGGACCTTCGATGCATGCGTGTTTGGAAACAACAGCAAGTCTTGGGCATTAGCCTCTTACAAAAACGGTTATCAATTCAAACACGGCAACGTCAGAACTCCCATCTCGGGTCCTGCGTCCTCCAGAGTAGGAGTGCACCTGGATCACAGCGCAGGTATTCTGTCCTTCTACAGCATCTCTGAAACCATGACTCTCCTCCACAGAGTCCAGACCACGTTCACTCAGCCTCTCTATGCCGGATTCTGGCTTCCTAATACTAAAGGAGACACGGTTGAGTTGTGCTAAATTAGATAGAGGTGACAGCCGAGGGCGCGACTCTTCAAAACTACTGATAAGCTTTAGTGTAACGCTAGGCGTTTGGACTTAACAGTTCTGGGGACACCCTGAGAGGAACTACCCACTGGGGAGCTCCTCCAAGATCTACATATCTTCAAGGGGCCTTTTTTGGATTGCATTTGCACCCTCACTAGGAGCGCTGAAGTGGCGTGAACCGGCCACCATGGCTCGCACACATCTCCAGCTGGGAGATCGGCGAGTTGGCTTATGTTCGCTACGAGCTCATGAACGAGTTAACTTCTGGACTTCACTGAGCCCATTCGTCCGTGTTTTCCCTCCATTTTGTTTGTGTTTTGTGTCGTCTTTTGTTTACACGGCTAACAGGTTTTTAAAAGTGGAGACTGCCGGTGCTGCGTTGGCTCTCATGTTTGACCAATCACTGTACACTTACGCCACTCATAGTTCCTCGTGTGCTGGAAGGGTACCAATTATAAAATACAAGGGGAGACGTCACATGACACAATAAAATGGGGGCTTCTTCAAACTTTGATCTTAGAAGTACGAAAACGTTCCTCCAGTTCGAAAATGCTTAATATGGCAATGTGAGTGGAAAGATATTTGTTCCATATATTTTTCTTTATTATTTGCAACTTTAATGTATGATTGTAATGTAATGTATTATACTGTATGCTTATTTGTTCACATCTTATTTCTTTATGTATTTTTATATTCCAAACTAGTTTAATTTTGGTATTTGTTTTTATTTGCTATAATTCTGCTATTCAGTATTCAGGGAGATAATATCCCATCCGACCAGGTCTTCTTGTTTATTGTTATGTTTATAGTTTCATGGGTTACAGTAACCAAAGAAACCAAAACCAAAACCGGCATGGATTGAAACCTATTCTTCCCACAGACACACTCATAGTCTGTGGCAAAATAGAAATGATGTGGCCACTGATGTGATTTTATTAATACTCTATAGTACTATCCTTATTGTCCTTGAGATGATGCCCCGTAATCACAGTCAATTAGTCCAGCTATTAGACTCCTCCGCCTCCACTCTGATGGTGCTGACGGTGACAAATGAGTACACGTGTGAGTCACTGGTGTGTAAGCACTGCCACTTTCTTTTTTTGTCTTTGGTATGACCCAAACGTTGTCAATTAAATCTCACAGATTCATTGAATATTGTAATAAAAACAGGTTTAAGGACCCAAAAGAGTTTCATTTATGAGTTTCCTGTCGAATGAAGACGTCTGACATTTAGAACACACTGTTTTTACAAAAGGATTGGTGCTCGTACGAACGTATACTTTGTCATATTAACATCCATAATCATACACTTTACAGTCTTATATAGTTTTTCAGGACAAACTGTTCACTACGGCTCTTTACACCCGTGGTTGTGGGTGTGTTTTGTACATTTTCTCTCACACAACCCCTCAATTTCATTTTAGGTCTTAATCCCATGATTTCTATTGAGGATTATAATGTTAAACTTGATTCACACAGATTGTCATTTTGGCCTCAATGTAAGCTGCGTCGCTGTTGAGATGCACGTTATTCCTCACGCTGAGAGGACCTGGAAATTGTCCCCGTTATTTTTGCTACGCGTGATTCCAAATTCTCCAAACGCATACACATGAACTTTCTAAAATCATTTGAGCCCTACCTTGGACGAGCACCTGTCCTCCCTGCAGGTAGAACTGCTGTGGGGCGTCTCCGGGCTGAGCGGCACACTGCAGGATCGTGGCTCCATTCTGCACGCCGTGAGAGCCGGCCAACGTCACGGTCTGTCCCCCCTGAAAGGATTCAAGTCCTGGGCTGGTCAACTGCACGGCTCCCCCGTGACTGATGGCAACTGTGTGGGGTCAGAGGTCAGCGATGATTAGGCTAGTCGTTGAGTTATGTCATTCATGTCCCTCGTAGAAAATGTGAGCTGACTGATAGTTGGTAGTCTTTAATGGACATGACACCCTTATGGTTGAATCTTTAGGAACACTATGGGAAACTGTATATTTACTGTTACATTTAAGTCAACAGTTTAGACATTGTATTGCTAGGCAACAGCTTGGGTCCACGTTTATTCCCTGTAACCTTACGTCATTAGCATACACAGGAAACCTACTGGGAGACATAGTGAAATGGTTTAGAAGTCGTACAGTCACAAGGCTGAAAATGATGTTCATGCACCGCTAATTTATGGCAAATGCAGCAACGATGATTCTGTTTTTTTTTCTCCTAATAACTGTTACTGGCTCATGTTGTATTTTAAGATATTTACCACATTTAACTGATAGAAAACATGGGTTAAGTCAGGCGGCAACCTCCGGTTCTGTCGAGCGAAGCCAATGCGGAAGTGTCTTAAAACCTGCATTCTCTCTCCTGACCACCAGGGGGCGACTCCTCTGGTTGTATAGAAGTCTATAGAAAATGACTCTACTTCTCTCTTGATTTATTCCCTCAGTAAACATTGTAAACATGAGTTTATGTCTCAATCTCTAGTTTCAAGTCTTCTTCAATACAGCATGATGTTCATTTAGTAAATTATGGTCCATTTAGAGTCAAACAGACCATAAAGCAGGGGATGCTTTAGGGCGGGGCTTACTGTGATTGACAAGTGGCTGCTGCTAGCAGAGCCGTATACAGCGTCTCTACGTCACTCCTCCGCATTCTAAATATGGTAACCTCCGTTTATTGTTTGCAAAAAGCCAAGATGGCGATGGCTGTGATCTAAGATGGCGAGGCTTCAAAACGACCACAAACCAATGGGTGACGTCATTGGACACAATTAAATGAACATTACGTTATAGAACAGGTTTGAGTTCAGCTAATGTCCCCGTTCACATGTGTACTGACTATATTGTCCTGAGCTGGTCTGGTAGATGGAGGTCGGCACTGTTGCCGAGGGAGCATTGGAGACCTCCTCCTCTTCCTCTTCCTCCTCCTCATCGTCGTCGTCGTCCTCCTCCTCTTCCTCCTCAGTCCTCTCTTCATCGATTTTAGGAACTGCCGGAGAATCCGATGAAAGCTCATTCAGTATTTTTCTGCAGGAGAGAAGATTTCCATAAGGTGATTCCACACAGACAGTTTAACATTAGAAGACTTTACACTTTACAAACTGCTGTTTATCATGCTCTTGTTTTAGTATTATTTATCTTTTTATACTTTATTGCATCAACATCAATTTCAGTTTGCTGACGTATGATGTCCATACTTATAGCATCCCTACATTGTTTTGTTTTTATATATGATAAAGTAATAATGACAGTAAAGAAGAAGAAAAATTAAGAAAATAATAAGAATAAAAAGAAGGAAAATATTAAGAATAAAATAAATAAATACCTAAAGAAGAAATATACACATATACATTTACTATTTAAATATAGTATATAGAAATTTTTACTGTATTTACAAAGGGGAAACAAATCTTCAAACTCTTCAGGGCTGAATCCTTCAATATTGTTAAATTACGATCCTCGTATTTAATACATTCAGTTAATTTCTGAAATGCTCTTTGCATTTGACTCCCAGCTGTTAAATGGGGGCAGAGCAGCTTTTAACCAAGTGTCCTGTCCAGATATCTGTCTGGTGTCTAATGCGTGTTTTCTTCACTTGTCTAATGTTGACGTCTTCTCACCGATAAGACGGACGCCTGGAGAGGAGCACCCGCCTCTTCTGGGTGTCTGTGACCGACTCGTCACCCTCCAGCTCTGCCACACTGACGATCTGTAGAGAACAACCAGTATTAAAAAAGCTAAATGTGAATGTGAGTAATCCACAATAAAGGTTTGCTTTTAAATGTCATCACTGAGGGAGGCGCTGCTTTCCGCACACAAGGCTTTTGGGACGCTGGGAGAGAGGAGAACGACGTCAAAGAAGGACATTTTATTTTCAACCTTGATTCTTTTTCACACGTTTTAGAGTCTTCACAGACTACCGACTGTGTAATTATGTGTTAACGTGCGCGTTTAACGTCCTCCTTTTCTCCCGAGCGTCGTTTCCCCCGCAGCAGGGACACACGGGCGTACGCGTTCACAGACACAAAATGGTTATTGTTGGAATGATAACCCATGAATTTGACCCGGCTTCCATGACTCACAGCGGTACGTCATGGCCGTGCGTTATCAACACAAAGGCTGCGATGGCCCCGTTAGAAGACAACGTCTGCGCCAGACAAAGGACACGTCTGACCTGTGCCAGGTTAACCCCGGGGTGTGTCCGTGTCTACCTATTGATCATTACGGGAGTGAAGGTTAAGCCTAAAAGCAGAGGGTTATAAAAGCAGCAAAAATATGACTTCATTTGTCATATTTCTGCTGCTTTGCGCACCGTTTTTTTTTTTTTTTTTTTTTAAATCTTGAATCTGACTGTTTACAGAAGCAAATGTAAATACTTTGAATGAACTGGCTCGATCAGAACTGTGACACAGGATATTTACTGCTATGAAGTACAGAGTGCTGTGAAGTCGGTGAACAAAACCACTTTGTGGTCGCCAGCTGCCGTTTTACTGTGCCGCTCCCTCCCCTGATCCATTTCTGAGGAAAGACACTTTTCACCAAATGACTCTCAAGCTGCACATGTGAGAAAATCTGCTGCGACGTTTATCTGATCAAATTTGATGGGGGCACGTGTGTGTGTGTGGGTGGGAGACATTATTTAATTTCCCATTCACAAACTGTTTTTTTTTTTCTTCTTCGAAGGTGTCGAAAGTACTGGAACATCTGTGCGTCTCGCACGCACACACACACACACACACACACACACACACACACACACACACACACACACACACACACACACACACACACACACACACACACACACACACACACACACACACACACACACACACACACGGTCTGACGTGTCAGCGGTCCTCCCGGCCAGACACAACAACGCCTCCTGAGTGAAGGTTAGACGGATGAGCTTAAACCTCGGCTCCTGTGCTGCTCTCATCAATCCCATTAACAGATGAGACATGAGACCACGAGCACTCCAGAGGGCCTCACACACACACACACTCATTCACTCACTCACACTCACTCACTCATTCACTCACTCAGCCGCTTTTTGTTTAGTTTTCTTTTTCACCAAAATGAGGACTTGACATTTCACTTCTTCTTGGACAGACGTGAGACTTGACTTGGAGTTTTGTATAACTTGAGAACTTGACATGAGACTTGCTCCTGCAGAATAAAGACTTGACTTCGACTTGATTTCAATTTCTTCAGACTTGACTGGAAACTAACTCTGAGAGATATGACTTGAGACTTGCTCTGACAAAATTGCCTTGCGCATGTCTTGAATAACTTCAGGCATGACTTGAGACTTTCTCTGATAGACGAGAGACTTGGCTTAGATTTTGATATGACAGATTTGACTTGGACTCGTCTTGAATGACTGGAGAATTGTTTTGGACACCAAAGGATTGAAAAACAGATCCCGCTGACTCTTGATATTTTTTTTGGATTCAAACTGCCTTTAGTCAGAATGTGGTGCAACAATCCACCATCTTACAGACCGACCCGTTCTCGGTTCTAGAAAACGTGCTCTCACCTGGACCGACTGGGCGTGTGGTGCCTGTATGACGGAGGTCTGGGGGGCCTGGATGACGCCTTGGACCTGCATCGTCTGACCGTCACACAGCTGCACAACCGTCACAGCGGGAGACTCCGTCGACGCCTGTGTGGTGCAAAAGCAAAAGGAAAGGACTCAACATCACGTATCAGAACGTCTCCACGTTGCCCGCTGAACAACTGCTGCACTCGTCCATGAACATTGGGAGTGTTGGGGTTCCACTGCTGTGCTTTCTCCGTCCGCGTAAATGGCAGAACGCGTCATAAGAAGGCGAGCGTACCGGACTGTCTTCGCTACGGTTCTCCTCTCCGTCCGTCACCGAGCCGTTGAAACTCGCCGAGGAATCCATGGTCGGCCACCTAGACGGAGACACAGACGGTTACTGTTACGAAAGGCCTTCCTTCTACTCTCCTCTCCGGCACCGGGATCAGAGGTCACCGGCAAAACCATGACCTTTTCACGTTGGTGCCAAAGACTCGTTACAGTACTTCCTTTCTTTGTTAAACAGGATCTCTGATAAGTAGACATTTTTTTTCCCCTACGTGGTAAACCTACACATATCACCTGCAATAAACCTGGATTTTCTTTGTTTCCTGAGCTGTTTGCCAACCGAAAAGTATTTATTGAAGTATATTTTAATTCATTGTTACATCGGAGGTTTAAAATGGTGTTCGTGAAACACACATTTTTAAGTTGTCACTTATAAAAGTCTGACTCGGAAAACATTTTTTTGTTTGTTGTTAAAACACAAAACTAACGTGAGTAAATTAAAAGCCATTTCTTTTTTTCTTCGAATAACAAAGCCCAATAAAAAAAAAAACACTGCGACTTCAGTGCAGTAGATCGTTTGCTTGTTGAGTGAAAACGATTAATCTGAAGATTTCCGCCGGCAGTGATTGTTTATCCGGCCAAGGACAAATATGTATTACATAACATGCATTGCCCCTGCTCATTGTGTGGCAGCAGCCACCCGGTGGGGCTGGCAGCCTGAACTCTACGGGCTCATTTTCACACTCCAGGACGGAGTCTGCTTCAAACTCTAACACCAGTTAAATAGATTCAAAATAACCAGAGAGAGAGAGAGAGAGAGAGAAAAGTGGATAAAAAAAATGTCTTTGTATGCATTTTAATACACACGTCTTCACAAACCGGTTTGAGCCAGAGATGATGAACAACAATGTCATTGAATTTGAAGGCTGAGGATCAGTGGCCGGCTGACGTCAGCAGCCAGCGTCACATCATAGATCATAGTCCAAATACTGGTTCTTTTTTTTATTTCCCCATGAGGGACCCTCATGTCCAACTACAGGGCCCCTGTTTGATAGAGATTAGTTCCAAGCACACATATTTCAAGGCAACGTTGTGTACTATCTGATACTGAGCGAGTGAGACATCAGATTAGGACGTGTTCTCATGGCTGTACTATAAACCATGGAAATCCCCAAAGTCCCAAGTTTTAAAAGAAGCACAGCAGAGGACAATGTATACACTCATTTCCAACGTCTGTAAAACCCCAATTCCCACTTCTTGTTTATTGACTCTTTCAAGTAACATAAAGCCCGCTTTGAATTTTTTCAAGTTGAACACTTATTATTCGAAGAACTTCTTGAAGGCGAATATGACTTCCTTTTTTTTTTGAGTGAAAATGAAGCTGTAATATAACTTCCCCAATATGTTTTTATATGAAGCATATATAAATATATACATATATATTATATTTTATATATATTAGCAGCGCAATTAGGAATAAAAAAATATTTACTTAGGAGCAATTTGCAAAAAATAAATAAATAAATGAAGCTTTGATATTCTTCGAATATGGAATCTTTTATTTTGAAGGAACACCTTTTCGCTCAAACTTCCGACGCACGTGACTCCGTCTAACTTGACGCAACTCTGTAAACTCAAACCCCAAAAAAAGGAACTGCTGCACCGAAGCCGACCGACAACTTTTTTTTTTTTTTTTTTTGTGACTCCATGTTGATTGTCTAATTCACAGGCCTGTTTTTACAGCAGCACGTTTTAATGGCCGGTTTAATGAACCGCGGACGTGTTTTGCACGCTGCCCGCCGACCGGCGCCGAAAGAAAATTGTGGCAGCTTTGAAGCGACTTACCGGAGTTTTACGTAGTCTGACTCGTGACTAATTACAGCATGGGTTGGACGGCCCTGCGCCTCCGCTCACGTAGCCGCACGTAGTTGCACGTCAGCGCTGACGATGCTGTGCCCGAAAATGTCGACGCGCAGGGTCAGAGTAGCGTCGAAGAGTGCGCAGGTGGAGCGAGAGGATTCGCCTCCGCCTACTTCCGTGTTCGCCAATGCGCAGCATTAAAAACGAGCAGCGGCCGAAATATTCTTTCTCTGAGTATTTAAAATGCTGTAAAAGACAAGTTATATCAGTGAATTCAATTTTGCATCTTTATATTATATTTATATATTATATGAATCAATATAAAGGTGTTATTTTCTCTGTTATAGACCAAACCGCATTGAGCAGGGGCCCTAAATAAAGTTCACCTCAACTACACGAGGTGTGCTTTTCAGTACGGATTTCAGTTTCTCTATAAAGATAAGGATAACATAAGATAATCCTTTATTAGTCCGGCAGCGGCGAAATTTACGGGTTTACAGCAGCAAAAGTTAAAGTGCAAACAAAAGACATAGTAAAAAAAGAAACAAGATGAAAACAAGTATTATAAATAAGCAAATAAAAAATAAAAAACAGTAATAAAAACAAAAACAGTTAAGAATCCACAATAACTGAAATGAAATATTATATATCCAGATAGAATAACTATTATAACTATAATGTATAATATAACATATAGATATGAATCTTAAATGGCATTACGTTAAATGCATGTCCTACGACGTGTCTATAATTTGAAAGGTAAGGCATTTAAATACTCAAACGTAAATTTAAACAACAAAACGCGATTCAAGTTTGCAATAATATGACTTAAACTAAGTAATTTCCACATCAACTTTGGATATTTTTCAGCGTTTCTACGATGAGTCACATGTTTGCAGACCGAAGTAATGTCGCCATCTACTGGCTGACAAAAGCAACAGCACGTTAAAGAAGCAGACATGCAACTCAATTCAACCCAACAGTCAAGCGTTTATACCGTTTTTATTTTAATCTCAGAAACAATGGGATGTGTTTTCAGCCCTCGTGTAGAACAACTCTAACTGTCTCGCAGCAGTAAACAATAAAGAGTGCAAATCTAATAACCAACACCGGAGAAATATAAATGTATTTACACACGCGTATATATATGTGTGCTGCCTATATCTGCATTCAGGATGACTGAATTATAAATGAGTAAGTTTAAAGCTTCCAAAAGCATACAATAAACACATAGTATAAGGACTATGATAATAATTTAAAAAAAGTCTTAATTGAAAGAACATCACAAACTGCGATATGTTATATATGATATATGTTTTCTTCATACTCCCGATGTGTCATATCAAGGTGTGTACTGTGGAATCTGTTCTGTACTTGCTGAATTGCTTTATTTAGATCCGAGCCACCATCTGTGCCCCTGCATGCCAGAAGAGGTCGTACTGTTCAGACCCGGTCCCTGCTGTTCTCAAAGGGCCCGGCTCCGCGGGGCCAAGTCCCTCCCTTAATCTGCCCCAGTGTGACGGAGAAGGGCCTGACTCAGCAATACGTGAATGAGGTGGTTTTTATACCGAGTGCTGTGTGTTCACGTAGAGTGTAACAGTGTATTACGGTTGCATTGTGTGTTTTTGTACATTGTAAATGCATAAAGCACTGTCTCCAGTTTTGGAGGCAAAATGTTCCTTCATTCTCGATATTATTTCACAATGTAATGATAAAAAACTAGTCATGTGTAACTTTCCATAAATTTCCCTGTTGTATTCTCATTTTCCTGTCATTTACACTGCTGTATATCTGTATATCTGTGTGTATAAATATATATATATGTGTGTGTATAAATACAAATATATATATATTACATATGTATTATTTGGCTGCAAAGTATATATATATATGTCTATATATATAGACATATATATATAGACATATATATAGACATATATATATATATATATATATGTCTATATATATATAGCTCTGGCCCCTCTGCTCACCCTCTGGTCCTTCCTCCTCGTCCTCCTCGTCTTCCTCCTCCTCCTCCTCCTCCTCGTCCTCGTCCTCCTCCTCGTCCTCCTCCTAGTCCTCCTCCTCATCCTCCTCCTCGTCCTCCTCCTTCACAGACCTCGGCCTGTCCTGCGTGTCGGAGGATGGAGGCTCCAGATGGTCGAGTACCAGCAGCAGAAGGGGGACCCTCGGGGTGGGAGGGGGTCACGAAGGCCTGACAGCAGGGAGCCATGTGACCTGGGCCAGACAGCTCTTTAGCACAACATTAGCCCGGGATGAACGCGTAGCACAGTGACATGCTGATAATTACCATCAAAGACGCGTTTGGGCGTCTGCTCAGCTTATCTGACCTAATTTGTTCAAATTCACCGTCCTTCCTGGCAATAAAATGTCCCAGAGGTCAAGCTGCTAACCCCCCCCCCCCCCCCCCCCGCCCCCCTCACACACACACACACACACTTACATACAATCATAAAGCACAAGTTATTTCAGCTTAAAACAATTCTACACAAAATAGCTGTGAGGGTATAATGATATGACTTGCATTGTATTTCTTGCAGTATGACGGCAGTATATTTCATTTTTTTTTTTTTAGGGAGATTACTAGTTGTATTTGGGGAAAATAATAATAATAAAAATAAAAATAACAATAATGATAATACATATTGACAATAATCATTTGTATTATTATTATTATTAAAAGTGTTAATAATAATGATGATGACAATAATTTTGATAATAACTTTTATTATTGACAAATTATTTTCAAGATTTAAAAACACACTGAATATCTAAACTGTTTATAATTAAATTGATTAATAAGTGGTTCTAAATGAAATACGTTTCCTCTTGGAGAGAAGCGAGGTTCCGCTGTGCACCACTAGAGGGCACTACTGATTCAAACATGTCCGACATGAACATCACGTCATCTGTTTACATTTACATGTTGGTAATTTACTACAAACACTCTTTGATGAGAGATAAGAATTTCACTGAGAGTAAGCAAGTGCTTTTCATCTTCATTCATATGCTGATGTGTTGAAACAGATTTGCACTTTTCAGTTTTACTTTAAAGTTTTACTGCATTGCAATCAGCTGGCAAAGCTGTAATTTATTATTCTGCTACCTGTTTCTGATGACTGTGTTTAAGTTACCTCAGCGTTCTAAGAAAAAGCAGCCACAACTTTTTAGCAATATTTTTTTATTTTTTTATTTTCCAAAGCCGATGGAGTTTGCATTTATCATAAAGTATACAGTTGAGATGCAGTTGAAAGCTCTTGAAAAAAGACTACGTTTTTTTTTCTTGTTTTTTTTCATATTAAAATTTTTCTTGGAATTTAGTTTTAAATGATCATTCAATAAAAATTATTTTTTTTATTACAATAAAATATATTAAATATATGAGCAAGCAATTTTTTTTCATAAATTAGTTACATTTTATTTGATACATTTCTTCTCTATTGTTCTTTGGAGTAAAACATGTAATCAATTGTGCCTCCAAATAAAAAGTCTCCACTTTAGTAGAACAATCCCCGGGTCGGGGTCGTTTTGACCTTTGACCTCGCCACGTCACTACTCGTTCACAACGTTTGGAAAACAAACTAAAGTCTGAAATGTAAAGTCTACTGTGACGCCACATCGCCTACAAAAGCCAATTAATAACTGCTCCTCCCGTCGGTGTGATCACACGCGAGCTTTAGTGAGAACCACCGTGAGCCGGCGCTCCTTTTCTCCTGGACCGAGGCCGTGTGATGCGTTGCGACAGCTGCGGAGGCCGCGGTCGGTGGCCTGCGAGCCTCCAGCTGTGCGCAAGAGTTAAAACGGTCTCACACAGCTGCACGCGGGCACTAAACGGAGGCGTGGCCCCCGTTCAGTGCCAGCGCCCATGTCAACCAACACACACACACACGCACACACACACATTCCACATACTTTAAATTCAGTGGCTCAAACTTTGTGTTACAGACCTTTTTTTAATAATTTTTTTTATGAAAGTTTGAACAAATGTGATATATGATCTCCTGGCTCAGGTGGATATTTCTTACAGTGGACACGTGTTGAGTGGTGCTGAAGTCCATCCAGGTGGTCAGGGTCCAGGTTCGGGTCCGGGTACAGATGGGGTTTGGTTCAGTCTCAGACCTCAGGTGGAACGATGGACTGAAATAGGAAAGGAGCACGTGCACAAGAAGACCTGTGGCTTTTTAACAAGTGATGATGTAACATTAAGTGCAGTCATATCAATATCAATATATATATATATATATATATATATATATATACATAAATAAATAAATAAATGAATAAATGAATAAATATACATAAATAAATAAATATATATAAATACATATACACATGAATAAATAAATATAAATAAATAAATATATATAGAGGCTACCGGTACTTAGCAAAGAGAAAACGTGATCATAATAGCAAAATCACTTGTGAAGACTTTAATTACTTTTAAAGTTTGTCCCGTTAATAATCCTAATCCATAATTCTAACCTGAAACCTTACATTTTAAACCTTAAACCTTGAAACTCAAACCCCAACAAAGTGGAAGAGAAGATGAAAAATAACACTTTAGAGGAACTTCACTCGACTTTATATTCTTGTGAGGACACGTCTCCTGCAGGATCTGTAATCTGCATTGTTTTTAATCACCCCATTGATTTTAATATCGTCATCTTTATAACCGCCGCTGACCGTTGCCTCGCTGCGCGCCAAACATTACCCGTCGTGACCACAGCGGGGGGCCCGACCGCAACTGTGGCCCTCCCGGCTCCTCTGCTGCCTTCACGTACCGCTCGTAAACTGCAACTCCAAATGTTAGAAGTCCCAAATGCAGGATTCTGAAGTACTTATAGAAAACTTTCTCACGGAGGTGTTCATTAATTTATATCCTGTTAATTTATCCAGGCTTCATAATAGTAATAATCATAGTAATGCATTTTATTTGTAAAGCGCTTTAAAGGGTACTAAAAGGCACATGACATGGTAAAAACAGAAGCAGTACAACAATATAAACAAAGCAAATAAATGGCATTATTAGAGTAAAAAAAGCATCTTCTTAGCATGACACTTGCTGCAGCTGTTCTCTTTTTTATTCTCGGGGATGTTTACTTTAAATACAGGCTACACGGACGCAGACAAAAAGTTATTCAACATAAATACAAGCTTTAATGATTTACAGATTACGAGCAATAAAATGTAGGCTCATAACGCTGGCTGTTCCCTAAAAGCCACAGCTCTGTTGATAAAGCACCATTCATATTTTGCATTTTTATATCCCAGACATTAATAATGAGGCACACTCCGTCGCCAGTAGGTTATAAAGTTCTCAGGGGGTTTTAACTCAACAAACATTGCACAAATTGGAAAAGTCTGATTCATCTGCATGACAAAAGTTCAGGTAAACCAAATATAACAGTGATTGATGACCATAAAGCTACTTCTTTTTATTTAAATTTGATCACGAAACAACCTGGGCACTGAATTTAATTTATGTATTTTCATTTCAAACAACTCTACCATGTTACCATGTCAAGTGTTGATTGTAAAGTTATTTCTTCAGTGTTCTTTGGTGTTTCATTATATATATATATATATATGTATATATATATATATATATATATATATATATAAATATATATATAATATATATATATATAAATATATATATATATATATAAATATATATATAAAAATATATAAATATATATATATATTTTAATGCATTATATATATATATATATACACATTTATGTATTGCCTTCTCCTCGTCATACTGACAGTTTGCTAATATTTGAAACAATTTAGGACTCTTCTTGCTCTTTGTCACTCAAGTTGGTCGTTGAAACCCAACATTCCCAAATGCACCTGAACGCAACATATGACCGAGCATTAGCTCAGCGTAGAGGGAGAGAGAGAGACTCGTATCGGGATCGAGAGAGAGGGAAGAAGGGAAAGAGGGAGAGAGAGAGAGAGCGAGGGAGAGAGAGAAGCTAAACAGGTGGTCTGAAAACACGCAGAAAACAATGTCGTCCGGCGGGGAGAAGCGGAAAGACCTCTAGTCCTCGCTCGTAATAAAGGAATACCGGGACCGCAACCGGAGCCGAACAAACGGGGAAACCCATGCTCCTTTTTTACTCTCCTCCTCCGCCTCCTCCTCTCGGTTTTTTACCCCGAATCCGGGCGAGATCTCGGACCCTAAAACCATGAAAGTCACGGTGTGTTTCGGCAGGACCCGGGTGGTGGTGCCGTGCGGGGATGGGAATATTAAAGTCCACACTCTCATCCAGCAGGCTGTCATGAGATACAAGAAGGCGATCGCCAAGGTGAGTGGCGGCTACTTTTTGTGTTGTGTTTTTTTTTTTTTTTTTTTTTTTCTTCTTCTTGCGGCTTTTGTGTTCCTGGAAACAATGTTGCGACGTCCCCCGGAGGGGAGGGGGAGCAGGGAGGGAGGGGGGGACTCTGCGAGTGCGCACTCAATATGGCGCTAACTTGGAATGAAACGCAAATAAGAGGGAACCCGGGGGGTTTGATGCCCGTTTTCCTGATGTCTTATGTTGCACAGTTAGTTCAGCTCGCGAGCAGCACACATTGCGCGTGCGCATGCGCGTGCTATTCACTTTGTGTCCATGTTTTTTTGTTGTTTTTTTTTTAATTATTTTTTTTTAAATTTCCTCTTTAAAAGAAAGGCGCACCGCCATTGTGGTTCTTGTGTTTTGTAAAAAAAAAAAAAAAAAAAAATCCTCTGGGATCCGAACCGTGCCGTGCCGAGCGAAGTAGTCCGCGGGTTTGCAGACGCGTCACACGGGAGCTCCTTGGGACAAACGTGCACAAACAGTGGTAAGACCTCAGTTGATGCCTCTGGAAGTTGCCAGCAGAGATTAGCCGACTAGCAAGTTAGCCGGCGGGGGCTGCACAAGTAGGTCTGAGGCGTTCAGGCTCCGGAGCAGGGCAACAGGGGAAAAGTCCCCTCAGCTTAGTGTTTCACAGTGTGTCTTATGGACGGACACCCAGAAGGTCCCCCTTTGTTCGACCTGTAATGAACTCAGGGGTCAGGGGGAGCTGGACCGTGCAAGTACAGACACATGAGGAGAGTTCAGGCTCAGCTATGAGGCTTCGGATGCAAAGAGGAGGAAGAGCAACATCTCAGGCCCTTTTTATTTAAAAAGTTCTGTTGCATTTAGGACCCAAAATACAGGGGGGGGGGGGTAGCAGCAGATAACCCCTCAACCCCTCGACCCCTCAGCTCGGTGCTTCACGTGTACGGTCCTCTGGCTGCATCACGTGAGAGGAGACTGGGGAAGAACCGTCACGCCGCTGTGATCTTTGACGTTTACATAATTCATCTTTATGGGGAGTTCTGTATTTTGTCGTTTCAGCCTTCATTTAGGTTTAGGGTACAAAGTATGTCTCATGAATAATGAACTCTTTTCCTGTTTCCTGCGCTAACTTCCCGGGCGATGGCGGTGACCTAGAAGTGGTACCGTCTCCCGGTGAATAATTCAGCGTGAGCAGACAGAGGAGAATGTGCCTCGGCGTAGTTGAGAGGCAGGTAAAGAGCTGAAGGACATGCCAAACTCTTCCTTTTGACTTCATGCAAATTAGGATTTTTTTTGGACTTTAGTTTGTCTTTTGAGATTTAGAAGAAGAAGAAGAAAAAGGCGTTCGGAGGGAGCGTAGCTTTCTGAGGGAAAAAAGAAGTCAAGTAACGGACAGTTTCCCCTTTGGCGGAATTGAATGTGGCGGTTCGATATTGTCCCTCAATGTTGCATTCATTCATTTTCCCAGGTCTTCACACTCGTTGACGTCTGCGTTGCAGGTTGCTGGAAGCTCCGGTCGTACAGCCTCTCTGCTGGAAAACGAGGCCACGCATTCAGCTCTCATTCTGTCTTCTTCCCAGCTTTGATCTCCAGTACGGGAGAAACCAGAGCAAAACAAGAACCCAGAGCTCCTCGTGAACTTCTCACCCACAACAAAACGCGCTGCCTCCAAAAAAGAAAGAAACGACGGCACCGCTCCGTTCCATTTGAATCAGCTCATATCTGTGTTTACGGCTGCGAGTCCCGCCCTGCGTACGTTTCATCTGACAGAGTTTTGGGAGGCTTCTTTTTTCGCCTCGGAAACTCTTCCGGTCCCAGATGTTGTTTTCAGCTCGAGGCCCCGAATTTAAGTTTGTTTTCCTGCTTTAGTGTTTTGTACGAAGTGTCGTGTCACCCCACCCTCCCCCTCTTCATAAGGGAGGAATGCTTCCTGCAGAAATAAATGATCCACTTCTGAAAGGGGAGGGGGGGGAGGGGGGGCTCATCCCGGGGTCGTCATCTCTCTAGTGCCACAGTTATGAGTGTTTAAACAAGAGAAATCTTCGTTGGAAGTTTTTCGCCAGTTTCGAGGTCTCTGAACGCCTTGAGAACCCGCGGTTCCTCCCACAGATCACAGGGTAGATTCTCACCCATTCCCCTCTCAGCGTAGGCAAGCCTTTTTTTTTTTTTTAAAATGACACCCTTGACTGGAAAACCATCTGGCGGCTTAACGCCCAGAAACCCACAAGTGACACATGCAACGGTACGCCAGGAGAACCATGAGAGCTCGTCTTCTTTTCTGACTGTCTCCAATGCTCGGGGGGGGAGAGAGGGGGAGGGGGAGGGGGCGGGGGGGAGATCAGGTGTCTGGATTGTTGTGTCCACACCACAGATTTCCATTCACAGCTTCACACCGCAGAGTTTCTGGGCCATATTGTGTATTTAACGGGGCTTTGACCCCATCGCACATACATTTCCAGTTCTGATGAACCCATTAGCGCTGTGGTGTTGGCCATCGACTGAGCTGCACGTCCACACGGCTACGTTTCCATTTTAAAACGCGTATATCTTTTTTGCCACGTTTATACGCTGAGCGGCCGCACTACGCCGGAGTTTCAGAGCACCGAGAACGGAGGAGTTTGGAAACGATGACGTAGACGGATACGTTTTGAAAACTACAAAAACTAAAGCTGCAGAGGTTCACTAGTGTGTCAGGGCCTTAGGGTAAATGTAAAAAATCAATATAAAAAGTGAAAAATCACAAGTCCCCAGAGCCTGAGATAGTGTCTCAATCCAAAATTTTAAAAAATGATAATGACTTAAAAATAAATTATGACATAAAACAAGAGAAACCATTTAATTCTCACATTTGAAAAGCTCAAACCAGCAAACTCTGGCATTTCTGGCGTATGAATTACGTAAACTGATACAAAGATTCATGCCAGGCATCACTGCTAATGGAGCTGCAACGATTAATCAATTAGTCGTCAATTTGTAAACTAATAGCTAACTATTTTTTATAATGGCTTAATTGGTTTGAGCCATTTTTTAAGGGAGAAAAAAAAAAGTTTCTTCTCTGAAAAAAAATTCTCTGACTCCAGCTTCTTAAATGTGAATATTTTCTGGTTTCCTTCCTTCCTCTGACAGTAAACTGAATACCTCCGAGGCCTCTTTGAGGACGTCATCTTGAGCCGATTAGATCATCGACTAATCAATTAATTGAAAAAATAATCAACAGATGAATCGCAGCTGAAAATAACCGCTGGTCGCCGCCCTCAAGTTGAACTTTTGGTGTCCGCTGATGCTGAAATGGACCGTCTCAGGGAGATGAGATGCTCTACGACGACAACGGTTTGGGTAACGGGCGGTTTCTAGGAAACCGGAGGACAGCGATTGCGCGTCTGAGTCGGCGTCATTGACAAAATATTTAGCAAAAAACATTAGTTAGGTGTGTTACTTGGACATTTCGCAGGTTGGGTATACAAATCTAAAATAAGCAGCCTTAATGTGAAGCAGTGTGGTCGTCGACTGGCTCCAATCTGTCAGCCTGTTTTTATAATCTTGTCCTGATGGCATTTCTGTGTGCTAAAGATATTATTCAATCCATTCCACAAATGACTGTTATTAATTAGTGTGCTGCAGCATTTGATGGGGGACTGGAGGTGGGAGGAGTGGGGGAGGGGGCTTGAAATGAAATGAGCCGTTACAGTCATATGATTAACATTTTCTTCAAAAGGATAAGCTCCCACTTTTCATTTTGGCCTCTTTTCTTTTTTTTGGGGGGGTTTTTGTTCAAAAGAGCGACATAATTGCACACATGAAAGAGACATTAAAACTCAATTTGATAATGAGGAAGGTTCATAGTGTCACGTGTCCAAGAGTGCACGTGGTGTCAGGGCCGAAGGGAGGAGAGCGTTGGTGCTGACGGATGTATAGAAATATATGACTAATTAACGTATACAACACACAATGAAATGTGCTCTCCGCAAGGCCACCAGACTCCAGTCAGACGACAGGGATGTCAGCCAGCTGGTCGTAAAACACACTTTATTCACACTGGACAGACACAGAATACTCATCATGTACTTCTTTGTTGGTCTTTCCACTTTCCCAACAATCACCAACTCTGGCTTGGGCTAAATATCCCTCAATTCACTGTGTATGATGTGAAAAGAAACAGCCGTTACGTGCTCTCCTCAAAGCCACCGGGCTCCATTGACAGAAACGTTGACGGCACTTTTACCTCATCGATTGTCGTAAAAACACACTTCATTCAAACTCGAGAGAAACAAAACACAACTCCTCAAAACCCGGTGACATTGAACGTGACACGAAACCCGGCATACACACATGCTAATCTGAGTGGAATAGAGACGGCCTGAACTCAAACATCATTGTTCTACTTTTGCAGTTGTTCGTCCGTCGTTCCAATCTGTGGTTTCTGTTTCTATTCACAGGTGGGCGGACCCTTGAGCCACACTGCACTTGAATGCAACAATCTTTCCGTGCGGCTTTTTAAAAGTGTTGTTTAATCTCTCCTGTTTTCTTGCTAAACAATACAAAAGTGGCATGAATGACGTCATCATGAGGGGATTTATGTCGTCTTAAACGACAGGGGCGCGTGCGTACCGGGCTTCTTTTCATTCCAACTCGGGAATTTTTTTATTTAGAGACGAATCGTCCCAAGTTTAGGTGAGGGACAAAGGATCCCTGTGAAGTGAAGCTCAACGGTTGGTTCTGTTGGGGTTGGTAGTTCAGTGATCGGAGCTGTGGTTGCCACCGTTGGCGTAGGTGCAGTAGATCTACCTCCTGTCGGGTCGCGAGCTCCAATCACATTACAGTTCATGTGTTTGATGTCACCAGGCTGTACCAGCCGGGGGGGGGGGGGGTTCCCGCTTCCAAAATGGGCACAGTGCAGGATTAAAAGCTTCGCTGATGATCCCCGGGCCGCTGACTTTGCCCTTGACCAAACCACTGTGAAAAACGTCCTAAAACATGACCTGGCACGGCGTTTCATTTCCTAAAGGAGTCCGGTAACAATCAGCCACGTGAGGCTTCCTGTGTGGAAAAACCCAACGGCTTCAGACAGGCTTTGAAAACCAGATATAACATTCAAAGTGTACCTAAAGAAAAACCTCCGTTTATCTTGAGGGTTGAGCACCTGTACACCAGGAAAGATGATCCAGCTCCACCATCTTTTCTCCTTGGGACACGACATGACACGCTTGTTTGTTTTCTTTTCTTTTCCTTTTTTTTTGCCGTTATGATGATGTCGGCATAATAACCGCGTTTCCCACAGTTCTTCTTTGCTGCGCTCTGCACTTTTGACGAGGGATAATTTTCGTTGTTGTTCCAACTCAAACGCCGCCGTCCTTCTCACGAGCGTTCTGACGTCATGGCCGTTGACGCCATGACAGAAAAGAAAACGCCACTTTTGCTTTTCTCTTCCATCGTGGAGGTTGAGCTCGTGTTGTTCTTCAGGACCGTTTACGGGAAGAGCGATACTGACGGTCCCCTTTTTAAGTTGTCGACAATGGAAGAAACCTGTGTTCAGGCTGGCAAAGGCCAAAGCATCAGCACCCTGATCACCCCGTAGCAGAGCTGGAGACGTGAGGCTTCTCTACGGAGTCAGTCATCTTCAAATAAAGGGCATTTAGGATCGGCCAAGATCCCTTTCCATGTCTGTCACTGTTGTATGTATGTATGTATGTATGTATGTATGTATGTATGTATGTGGCGTTCTGCGCGATCCAACCTCGTCTCACCGAAGGTTTTTTTTCTTTTCTAGTGTGAAAGTTCGCATCACAACCCTTTTTTTTCCCTTTTAGACACGTTCACATTATATTTGAACTTTGAACTTTGTTTGTTTGAAGCATCTGGAAGCCATGTGACCCCCCCCCCCCACTCCCCCCCCAGTTCAATGGTCAGCATTCAGCAACGTGGAAGTTGACTCGTAGTTTAAAAAAAAAAAAGTGCTTGACTTGACCCTTCAGATTTAGGACTTGTCTTGAGTATGAAGTTGAGTTTAACATGATGTCTGTGAACGCAGCAGTGCAGTGTGTGTGTTTAAAAGTGTATTGGCCTGTGAATAAATGTGACCCAAGCTAAGATCCTGTGTCTTGCTTGCTACCCGCTAAAATAGCACTGAAGTTAGCAACAACTTCGGCCCGGGATCACTTAAGGTGGGCTGACCTTTTTTAAGGTGGACTAGCTATCCGCTTTTTAGTGACGTTTTTGGAGTGAGTGTTTTTTTTGTCTCGCAGTTTTACATTTTTGTTGTTTTTTAACTGCTAGCATTAATCGTTCAAAATAGTTGGTTCAATTGTTAACTGGTGAATCATTATCATCCCGAGCTTGGACTTCCAAAAAGATCATCAGTTGTGGATAATGACACTAAATGCACTAATAACTGACGCAAATCCGGCTGATCCCAAACTATCCACACAGAGGCTTTAAAATATTTAATGATCCCGTTAATGTGAAAAAAAAGCACAAGAGATAAAACCTTAAAGGTCGCCTGTAATGCGACCTGTTGCAAACTGAACCCTCGGCCGTGATTGGGGGCAGGGGGGGCGGGGGGCACAAAACCAGTTAATGAGAGACCAGATCATAAGACTTAATGACACAGAGAGAGCTTAAGTGGTTTACAGAGTGCTATGAAAACAGATCACTTGAACCCTGGCGTGGATCCAGTCAGCTGAGCCTTGCCACCCAGACCGTGTGCACCAAAGCCGGCTACATATGGCGCTGAATCCCCCCCCCCCCCCCTTCATAAGGCCCCCAGAAGGCCCCCACAGACAAACAAAGTAGGCCAGAGACTGACTGACGGCCTATTTTTGGGTGATGGACGCCTCAAAGTATCACCGGCACTTGACGTTCTTTTGATGAATGCTTGCATCACAGGTGGTGTTTTTAAGGTTAAGTCCCCCTCCCCTCCCCCCCACCCTCCCCTCAACCCTCCCCTCCACACTCTGGTTCAGTCTACAGCTGAAGACTTTCCTCCATAATGGAGGAAGCTTCTGGTGCAAAGAAAAAGGATCAGGACTCTTACAGGAACGGTTCTATGATATCTGCGCTGCTCTGACGGGACTTTGTTTAGTTTTTTTGTCCACCTATGTCGAACAGGCCTTTCAGCTGGAAGCCATAGTTTATTTATGAAAGAGATTCTCTGCATGTTTTCCCAGAAGGAGGGGAAGGGGGGAAGAGGGGAAGGGGGGAAGGGGGGAAGGGGAGTTGGCTGCTGAGAAGACTCGTGTGTTTTCTCCTGCAGAATACAGTCTTTGTAGAAGCCGACCACAAGTGTGAGTTCACGACGGTCCGACTGCGCGACTCGGACGCCAACACGCGAGTCTCGTCGGCGCGCGGCGTCACGTCTCCCCAAAACACGGTTCGCCGTGAAACATCTGGCACGGCCATGTTATTGAAGTTGTTAGTAATTTGAGCGATTGCCTGGAGAACAGTGTCATTACTTGTGTTGGGAACACTGCGTTGTATTCATCTTTGTGCTCCACACACACGCGCACACACACGCACACACACCCCCCGAACTCCGTTCAAGTCCGCTCAGGTTGAGTTTACTCAGGAGTCTTGTGGTTTGAGCCGCAGCAACATTTAAATAGTCTCAACTGATAGTTATAGTAAGCCGGCCAAGCATAACTCGACTAGTCATCAACTTTCTCCCATAATAAACGTGGAGGTTACAAAGCCCAGACGAGGAACAATGCTCTCTTTGGGCTCCTCTGGTCATTCCTACGTCCGCAGCACGTAGTATGGAAAAAGCTTTTTGGCTTTCATTTTCCTTTTGTAGTGTAGCGTGCTCGAGGGTTTTAGGGAAGAAGAAAAATAATCTGTCTAACACTCTTTCATGCTGAAACACATGGACTTTGCTTCATGGTGCTGACAGGCCGGCCCGGCGATCACAGACCATCTGGGAATACTCACTAACTCAAATCCTTTATTTAATTATACAGCTGAAACTTAAGGTTATTTTTTATTATTATAACCATGCGGATACTTATTCGTGGATTAATCGCTTGGCGTCTGAAATGTCCAAAAACCTAAAGATTTCAAATATTGATGCACCGATGCCTATAACGGTCCGATTGGTGACTCAAACAAGCCGATCTGGTGTCACATACCTTTATTCTAATAAGTAAAGTATGTATGTTTCCTTAAGTATAAAGAAAAATCCCAGTCACAGCCTATGAAACACTGGTATCGGATCGGTACTCGGAAGTGACAACCGGCCAATTTCTTGCTCGAAAAAGTTTGAGTGATGAATACAGTAGTTGCCGGGCGACCAAACCATTAATATACTCGTCATTTTATTACTGAAGGTACAATATTTCCCCCTTTTTTGAAATATAGTGGAGGAGTAGAAGTATCTTAAACTGGAAATGCTCCCTCCGTCAGAGTTGTACTTGGAGGATTGTGGGGTTATTACAATTTCCATCTTATGTTGGGAGATCTAGTAACACGGCAACAGATTAAATTCATATTCTATATTCCATTCAGCCCCCTCCGCCCGTCCGCTCCTTCAGTGCGAGTTAAGCAGAGCATCAGCGAAATGTAAAATGAATGTGCGCTTGTTTTCGGGCAGGCAGACCGGCCTTGTTCACGAGCCCGAGTGTCCCTTGTCCACCCGGCGGACGGACATTGACTGAAATGTCAAGGACTGTGTGTGTGTGTGATACTGTGTGACTGTGTGTGTGTGTGTGTGTGTGTGTGTGTGTGTGTGTGGAGCGCGGAGCACAGGGAGAGGATTGTCTCTGAGGAATGTCAGGACCCTGAACAAACAGCGGCGCTGCTCCGATGTACTGCGTCCCCTCGGTGCCGGTGGAGCTGTGACCGAGTCCGAGGACCTCGTATTCCCACCGAGCTGCTGTTGCTCAGGGGCCAAGAGCTTTTATTTCCGCTCTTGTTTTGTTGCCTCATTGTTTAGATGCGGGTTCATTATTTTCTCCCTCCTGCCTCTCTGACAGTCTTCCTGCCGGAGGCTTAAAATAAAATTTAGATTCCCCCCCCCCCACCCACCAACCCCCCCAGCAGCCTGTTGTTCTCACCCAGATGTTAATTGCCAGCAGCTAAATGACAAACCTGGTGGTTTAGTGATGCAAAAGTAAAAGTGCGAAGCTCTCAGGCCGGCCAGCATGTTCTCCATGGAAACCCAAATGCATTTAGAAAGGATGGAGGCCCCTGCGTCTGCAGAGTCAAACTTTTTTGAAACGTGTCGATGCTCGAAGACAAGTGCGAGATTTAGCTCGGACTTGGAGGGGGCGGCGGGTGGGGGGGTAAGCGGGGGGCGGGGGGGCAGCACATGCTGCTCAGAGGATGAAGAACCCACATTAGCACGTAACCCAAATGATTCATGAGCGTAGATTAATGGTGTCTCCTGAAATTGAATTCAGTACTTAGGCTGATGAGGCTTTGTCTGCTAAATATAGGACGGGCCGAGCGGGAGCTCTGCCTCTGACAGATGATGATTGGCCTTTTGGGGCCGAGCCGAGGCGTGAGCTTCATCCTTCACGGGGCGGCGTGGGGCCTCCGCGGGTCGTTCAGGAGGCAAGCGGCTGCGTCTGGAGGGTTGTCACCTGATGCTGCTCACCGACAGACACCGGCCCTTTAACAGACTTTAAACCAGGGACAGTTGAGCCGCCGCCGTTATTTTCGCTATTGGACGATAGTCAGCCAAAAAATATGCAATCGGGAAATTAACATTAATGCTTTATTGTGGCTTTTTTTGGGGGGGGGATAAGGGAGGAGGAGAACTAGTACTACACACCGCACTGCACATGTGGTTGCTCGATGCCAGCACCCTTAAAGTGATACCGATACCAAGGGAGTAGCCGTATTGGTCGATATGGCTAATCGATGAGCGGTTATCATATCGGTGGCAAAAAACGTAGTCGGGGCTTTAAACCCTTTTTGACTACAGGAACTTAAACCTTATAAACTATCCTGAAAGTGTCCTGCTGTGTAGTTCTCAAGTGATTGGTCGATTTAATCAGTTAGTAAATCAACAAAATGTTTGTAAGCCAAAAATGACATTACAGCTATCAAATGTGAGATTTAGCTACTTTTCAATTCTTCTGTTATTCAATTTGATGAGTAAAGCTGGCCTGAGGTTTAACTCTAGTTTTAACAGCGAGGCGTCGTAGCCAGTTTGACGTGTTGATATCCGCCCATCGGGCTTCATGTGACTGATGATTTTCTCACCTTTTTTAGTTTATGATGAATGAAAGAATGAGGCTTTGATTCATCGCCGTCGCTCTCCCCTGGGTGTGTTTTTGACATGGCCGGTCTGCACATGTCGGAGTGCAGCCGGCACAGCCGTTCAATATTCAGCGTTCACTCGAGAGAGGCTGTGAAATGATCACAACACCAGGGGGTGTGCTCCCTGAACCCGATAGGGCAATCATTTTAGATTCAAAGATAATAAGATAAGATAATAGTGCTGCACACAGCTGCACACAGCTGCACTCCCCGTGGCACAACACACCGGGCCAACAGACGAGTTGCACACCAAAGACGTGGCAGAAAAAAAACCCAGGTGAAATGCATGATGAAACAGGAGAGAATCATTAAAGACATAGAGACAGAGCACACGTTGTAGACTGAAGCACTGTTATAAAAAATGAGATCCCAAAGCAGCGTCTCCCGGTTTCTGTCAGCTGTTTGTGACACAACAGGAGAATCTGACGAGCTGCTGATGCGATGTGTTTTCTCTTTCCCTCGACGCGGGTTACGTGTGTTTACATGTTGGTGTTTTTACCTTTTTTTTTTTTTAGTTCCCACGTCTGTAAAATCCATGTGTTTTTTTGCGTTGCCACGTTTCGCGGCATCAGTGCAGCTGGACCTGCAACAAAACTGCATTTGTATGTTGGAGGGCCAGTTAAATACAACAAATATATATACTTTAAAATACTTTATTTGAATACGCTTCGTGATTTTCTTTTAGTGTTCTGTGTAGGTTTTTTTCCCCTTCCCCGCTAGACACTGGGAAACAATTATTGCACAGACAAATTAAATTAGGCTGTTTTGATATGTCACACTAAGTTAATTGATTAAAAAATCAATTACACCTTTTAGAAGAGCTGCCCCCGGGCAAAAATAATTCCACTAGTCCACTTCTTTCAGACGAGTGGAAATACAACATCCAAAATACACATCTAGGTATTTTTTTTTCCTACTTTAGGTCTATTTGTATCTTTTACAGTGAGGTTTGTTGAAATATCATTCATGGCCCAATTTATATAAAATTCTTTATTCTTGTAAACATGGCGCAAATGGATTTTTGTTTAAGTTTCAGAAAACTTAATGTAAATAATCCTATGGGGAGGTTTCATGGCGATGGCTATTAGTTCCATTGTTCCTACACCTGGGGTTAGTTTTGTGTGTTGGCCACAGCAACCCAATCTATACGGCTAGTTTGAAATAACTAAAAAAAAAATGACATTTGTAAACATTTGATGCCTCCTTTTTAAAATGTGTTCTGTCATAATATATAATATTTTAAAAAGAGTAGAAGACCTGGTTTGTTTTAAAACTCCAGGTTTTGAGTTTAAGTGCCGTCTAACCCCTCAGCCCAGATGGGACAGATGGCACCGTGAGGGAGCGTTCCCTTTCCTGTCCCTCACCTGTGGCATGCTGGGAGTCGGTGGTGAGGAAGTGCTTCAACTGGACCAGACCAGTTTAAACTTGTCTGGAAGATAAACTGAACTTTCAACGTCCAATTTGAATACACCAAAAAAATTATATATATATATCTGACCATCCGATACAGCTGCGTAGAAGAAGAGGAACTCTCTTTCTTGCCAGCTAACGGAAGTGAGAGCGCAGGAAAGAGAGGTGCACGCGAATCCCACAGGGGATCCCAGGTTAATGATCACAGACGAGGTCGTCTGAGAGCGAGGTTACTTTGTTACCGCACGGTTTCGGAAAAAAACATCCAATTTCATCAACTGAGAAGCACGAGAAACTTTTCTGGAATTGTTTTCGGAGAGAAACCGTGTGCTTGTTGTCTAGCTCTGGTTCGCTCAGACACTCGGCATCAGCGGGGGGGAGAGAGAGGAGTACGAAGATGAAAGAAGCAGCCACAACTCTGTGAAACCATAAATAGTGTCGACCAAAACACAGGGGATAAACAGCAGCGGTGAAAGAACAACTTGAGGAAATGTATGGTGGTTGAGCAGCCATTTAATTAGGACATGGTTTAGGGAAGAAAAACCCCCAGACAGAAGTAAAAATGTAAAAACAAAACAATGAACAGTGATATTTTAGACCAACTGTGGGAAGATTTTAAAGCAAATGTCATGTCTTGCCTGTAAGAATCTGCTGACGTTTCCTTCTGCGGAGAGGGTCACTCTTGCTCGCTTCCCAGAATATCAGGCGACTGAAGGACGTGATGAAAGAACAAGAGGATTTGGCATACGAGTGGAAAGTTTAAGATGTGCTCTTGTACTAACATTAGAGATTATCCCCCCCCCCACACCCTCTCATTGTTTGCACTAATGCTCTAAAATATTTCAGCATTTTTCTTTTTAAAAATAAAGTATGAAGTTGCAGGTACGAAGTAGCATGAAAAAAAAAAAATAAATAAAATAAACGCTGCTGTATTTATTTATTGCACTTTTTTAAAAATGAAATCCTATTATCCATTACATTTTTGCATGATGGCAAAAATAACGTAGGAATAAGTAAAAAAAAAAAAGTATCTGCTCAGGGTTGGCTGCACTATGAAATATTTGACTATATTTGACTACTAACTGTGCAAGTGAGTGCTGGTGCAGACGTCCTCCTCCAGTTTTGTTCAGCGTGAAAGAGTTAAACTTGAATAAAAGAGGCGCTTGTAATGAACAGTGATGGATTCTTAATGCAACCTGAATGCAGCTCATCACAGCTCAGAAAAAAAAGGGCATTGGCTGGATAGAAAGCTCAGTGTGTGTGTGTGAACGAACCGTGTCAGGGTTGGCCTCTATTGACATGATCAGACAAGAGTGTGTGTGTGTGTGTCTGTGTGTGTGTGTGTGTGTTCAGCTCCCACGTTCGCCCTCTCGCACACATGAATTGGGACACCAAACCCAACACGTCTGGCATTTCAAAGAGGAGGCCATTTGTTGGAAACAAGCTCCCCATTTAGACGATCCTGATCCTCGGATTGAACTGTGCCCAGAATCTCTACCCATCTCTCAGAAGCCTGGGCTTGTTCTTCTTTTGCTCTCAGGTCACATAAAGAGAACGCATCGGCATCCGGTACGTTGGAAGCTAAAGCGGCCGGGGTCTTCCCCGTTTCAGTCAATCTGAGAGTTCTCCTTCGAAGGAAGGAACAAATGGCTGTTCATGAAACTGCCCCAAAAAGTGGTATCCAAGTTCAATGTACTTGGCAGGCTTAAGGACTCAGGGATAAAAACAATGGTGACAATTGTCTCGCTAAAGTCTTCCACGATAGCGCTGATAGATCTATATTTGATAAAATGTTTTTGAATCAGTTTTTCCGACAAACAATCCACCAAACAGCAATATGTCAGTCAGGAGACCGTTGTTGGTTCAACGTAACTTGCAGTAACGGCTATTCTGTAGTTCGTTTAACCAAAACGATGGTGTTTTCCTAAACCTGACCGAGTCACGATGTTTTCCTAAACATGACCGAGTCACGATGTTTTCCTAAACCTGACCGAGTCACGATGTTTTTCTAAACATGACCGAGTCACGATGTTTTCCTAAACTTGACTAATTTACGATGTTTTCCTGAACCTGACCGAGTCACGATGTTTTCCTGTATGCATGTTACGAATGAAATATTGACACATTTCATTCAAACCAATAAAAAACTGGTCCCAAAAACAAAACTGTGAATTGAGCATAGTTGGTAATATCAGATATATATAATATGATAATTATTAATATTGATCAACATACTGTGATGATAGTTTTGGCCATATCGTCCAGCCCTGGCAGGATATGTGAAAAACGGGGTTCTCATTGGCCGTTTTCCAAGGCACAGACAACGTTTCCTGCTTTTGTCGGTTTGTCGCTGTATAAATACACGATTCCTTTCCCTCACCTCCTTTCCTTCATCCTCACTGCGCCCTCGTGACTGTAACGGTTGTGGACATTGCAGCTGGGACATCGCCGCGTTCGGCCGTTGATCTTTGCCGCCCCAAAGTGATTCTGGGCATAAACGTTACAAGCTCGCGTCCCTCGATTTCCATTTAAAGCGACGGCAGCTTCAAAGTCACGTGCCCTACTTCTTTGCCAGCTGCACGCCCGCGGCAGCAGTCGCCCGGCCCGCTGCGTCAAACAGGAAAAGCCTTGGAGGCATTCTCACAGTGCACGCCTGGACGTTTCTGGACCTCAAGCGACTGGCCGCATTCCTTACTGACCCACTAATGTAGCACACAGATGACCGCTACATACTTTTCGTGATCGACGGGCCTCTTGACTACTGCTCGTAAGTCTATACTGTTTAACTGCTCCTCAATCAACGGCGTTCTGAAGCTTAAGACTTTGGCTTTAAGGTCTGCCCCCTCTTAGTCGATCTAAGTCCACGGTATCTTTTGTCGATTAGTCTTTTTTTGTGCTTTTTTTTTAAAATGCTGAAGACTTATTTCCAAGAAACTTTAGAACACGTTTCTTATTTGTGCAACGGATCTTAAAGCTCACGGTTGGGATCGTATCACGGATTTGAGCAAATATAAACTTTTAGAGATGCTGATCATGCTTTTCTGCCGCCGATCATTGATTGATCCATGTTGGCAGATACAGATCCCTTTTTTTTGTTTTGTTTGATTATTGAAGCTGGTCTACACGGCGCCACACTATTAAAAAAAAAAAATACCAAAAATCCTTTTCAACCGCTCTGAAGTCAATGTAAATCATAATAAATTCAGATTCCGTACGGATCACGGATCGACAATGGTCCGTTACACCACCAACATCTCTGGTAATCACGAGTTTTAAAGTGGTGCTTTTGCGTGATTCTTTGAAACTGGAGATCTGTTGACTAGTCAACTGAGAATCTCTTGACTCGAGGACGGGCTCCGTTAGCGTGATGAGTTTTTGTGGTGGAAAAGAAGATGGTTGGTTAGGTGGCAAACGGTCTGGGTATTTAGGAAAAAGCTCCTAAAAACATTTGTCTTCCTCGAGGTTCGGTCTTTTATCGAATGAATATCGGGGACGTTTTTGTTTTTGAAGAATTGGTCAACTTGTTTCCTCCCGAAATGCCGTTTCCTCTCCGTGTAAAGCTCAGTCAAACCCGGAGTCCAGCCAGGCTTTGTGAAAGCTTTGTGAAAGCTTTGTGAAAGCTTGGCACGGAGACCGAGATGCTGCAAATACCTCTATCTTCACCATCCAGACTCCGTGGATGGAAAAAGCCTCGTTCCTGCCAAAGATTGTCCAGCTGGTTCTCTATAAACAGCAACATGAATTATTATCTGGTTTTTTTTGTTGTTTTTTTTTATTCACTCCTTATTTCCAGAGAGGATTATTCAGCTATTACCGACATACAAAGATAGGCTGGGATGGATTTTGACATGAAAGTTAAGATCTCATGCAGGGGAGTTACTTTGCATGAATGTGGTAAAACATTTGAATTGATAGATGGTGCCATGAAACGCCCCCCAGTTGATAACTTGCATTAAAGGCAATTCCATTTTTGGATTACAAATTTTCTAGAAAAATGAAGCATCATCATGATGAATATGTGCTACTTTTCATACATTTTTCAGAACAGAACAGAAATACATGTTCAAGATTCAAGGTTTATTTTCAGACGTGAACTTTGGATATCATCGTTTCGCTCCATAAATCGGCAAATAAAACGGCCATAAAAAATCTTTTTTCTCTGTTGTTTTTTTTGTTTTTTGAAATAATATGTTGTATAAACCAGGCTATGAATTATTTATGAACCAACCCTTCTGTAAAAACACTCAGAATATAGATGGGAATGAAAACTGGGCAGTTTGCTTTCCTACTGAAGAAGGGTTTAAGAAAAAAAAAAGAAGACATTTGAGAAAAAGAGATTACATACATCTTGAAGACACTACAGGTAAATAAATATAAAAAAACTAATAGATATCACCATGAAATTTCCCCAGTTGATTATTTACATTAATACAATATTTTTCTGTATTGCAAATTTTCTGAATTTACCGACGCAAATAGACAAAGTAGTAAAATAAACACCTAAAATGTGTTTTTTGAGGTCGTATTTCCACGAGTTTGTAATATATCATGTTGTGGAAACAAAATAGACATATCCAATCAGTGCATAAATAAACCTTGAATTATTGGCATATTCCAGGCTTTCGGCAACAAGAACAACGCATTACGACTCGTGTTTTGTTTTCCACCTTTTTGGAGACACTTGTGACGTCTTGGTCCCGTCGGCTGCTTTTGGGTAACAGAAAGTTTTCTGCCGTCATGTATACCCACGTCTGTCGTCTCATCGGGCCAGACAGTCCCTGACCCTGCAGTTTATCCTCTTACATCACCAGCACTAGGACTCGTGGAGCCTAAATGGGTGCACATACCGTCAGTGTGCATATTTATGCATTATACCACTTTGCCAGCTTCCGACACACACACACACGCCTAAAGTGGAATTTGCATTCCTCTGTTTGCATTAAGAGCGAATCAGGAATGTTTTTTTGCCTTTTAAGCTTTAATCCTGTAGAGCAGTAAAAAATAATATATATATATATATATATATATATATATATATATATATATATCATCCTTTGTTGCATATTCAAGAACATGGTCAACTATACAATTTTAGATCTAGATGGAGGTATGTGTTAGAGAAGATAGAAGTCTGCTGCGGTGGCTCTAAGAGACATTTTTTGGCAGCGCCGTGCAACTTCATCACCACGTGTCCAGAGAAGCATTACAACCACGACTCGCTCCGGAGCCAAATGCCAGATGGGGTCTTGCATACCTCCCAAGGTTATGACTGAGATTTCATCATATCTTTCAGAGAGCCGAACGAAAACTATCAACCCCCCCTCTTGCTGTAACTAACACCTCCTCCCCGCGCCTCCACAAGTTTCTCTCCAGAGTCTAGGAGGAGGTAACGACTGCAATCTGCATCTCCGTCTCCCGGTGCTCCAACCTCCCTTCTGCCCACATCCATCTCCACATCCCAGCTCCATTACCTCCCCCACCGTCATCACAACCCACTTCTTTAAATAACTCTCTCTCTCTCTCTCTCTCTCTCTCTCTCTCTCTCTCTCTCTCTCTCTCTCTCTCTCTCAGCTTCGGTCCACGTGGGCCTGTGATTGAGCTTTGAAGAAAACTGTTCCCCCTCTTCTCGATTTTAAAAGCATACGTACAGCGTTTCCTGTGAGTGTTGGCGAAGCAATCGGTTTGTTGATAAGGTCTCTTGCAACATGTTATCCCGGTCATCTTTCCTCCTTTTTCTTTTCTTTTGGGGGTGGGGTGGGCGGGGTTGTATTTATTCCTTTCAACAGTTTAAATGAAATACAGACCCAAATGATCCAAAATGTAATTCATCAATGTGTTTCATTTGTCCCGCAGTGACTGAAACATAACTATGTAATTAATCATTGTTCCCCAAACCGATTCCAATTTACCAGATGACCCCCCCCCGACCCCTCAAGTTGTATTTTAATTTTCTCTCCAGGTTGAAGAACATCTTTTCTCTCTTTTTTTTTCCAGCTTTTTGTCTCTCACGGGGGGGAGGGGGGGTGTTAGCTCACGGTCAGAACGCAAACTAAACTCTCCTAAGATGCAATATTCTGATCATATTCTCAAGGAAGGGCTGCTGCGGTCTCTGGTTCCAACACCAACACCGAGGTGACTCATCGGGTAGGAGTGAGGCGTGTTGCTCGTGGACTTGAGTCTGAGGACACGCGCCAGCTGTTGTATTTGAACATGTTGCTCGCAGAGTAACTGTTGTCCCGCCCTGCTGCCAGACACATGGACTCGCTCTTTCTCCCCCCCTCTCTCTCTCTCGTCTCCCCATCGACCCTTTTGCAATACACTTTGAAAGCGAGATGTTCAGTCTGGCTGTCAGAGCCCCCCCCCCTCCCCTCCCCACACTGTTTGAAGTGCATCCGTGAACATTACACAATGATGTCTGTGAGACATTGTGTGCCTGTCTGGACCCGTCGGTTCCCGTTCCCTGTCTGCACAGGCCTCTACCGTCCCCGTAGACGTTGGCTCACGGGGCCACACGCCACGCCTCAACGTCGCCGCTCAGCTCGGAACGCGTCAGGCGTACATCAGGCGTTTCTAGTGGAGCAACGGATCATCGAACTCACGGATCGGAAAACAAAAGAACAAAGGGAGCAGCTATAACTTGTCCAGCTCCCCGATCACTCATTGCCGATCATCGATGATCCATATTGGCTGATAGAGTTCCCTTTTGATCTTTGGTTATGGCAGCTGGTCTACAAGGATCTGTTTTATTATCGTCCCAAAAATCATTTCAACTGCTCTGAAGTCAGTAAACCATCAGAACTTCTAAATGTTATCCGTTATATACATTGGAACTGGAATCTGAAAAAAAAAAAAAAAAAAAATGGTGAGATTCTCACACAAACACAGATGTAAACACAACAGTAAACATGTTTCAATGTAAACAAATATTAAATGTGCGTCACTATATCGTACAATAAGTCTTGTCCATTTATTTTTTCTCTCTTCGAGAACAGACTCTTGAGATGTAAAGTACGACTGTGATATTGACATTGGGATTTTTACTTAAGTTCTTTCCTTGCCTAGTTTTTTTTTTTTACGGATCCAGGCCTCCAGAGAATTTACTGACTTTTCTCAAAAAGCCTCGTACTGCAACTTGCTGAAAGGTGTGTTTTGAGTTCCACGGCTCCTCTCCTGCAGAACTCCTCCTCCTCCTCCTCCTCCTCCTCCTCCTCCTCCGCCCCGGCCGAGTGGCAGAGGGTCGGTTTGGGCCGGCCTCCTCTGCTGAGCTCCGCTGTTGCAGTTCTGCGTAATAGGACGTATCTCGGCCCGCGACAAATAAGCCTCCTTATTTCTGCCTTTTCCATTTGCTGAGCTGTAATCTGATACGGCCGAAGGTCGCTGGCAGTCAGTCATGCCTCTGAGCGGTCGCATGACGCTGGCAGACCGAGTTCTGCCTCTGTGTGCGTGTGCGTGTGTGTGTTTGTGTGTGTGTGTGCGTGTGAGTCCATGTTTTACAAAATAATCCCACGCACCGCTGTCTGCCCATTGACCAACTGTTCCCACTACTTCGGCCTCCGCAAATCCTCTTGTACAACATCTCCCAATCCCCTGGATAACACTCGGCGTCATAACTGGATCAGGAGGGGTATGTGCGCAAGTAGTGTTTTTATTTATTTATTTATTTATTTATTTTTTACATCAGAGACTGGTGACATTTGAGGTTTTTGAGATGCTTTCATGGGAGGAGCCATTGATATGGCCGTGACTCAGCTCCTGAAAGCCTGCTTTTCATCTGGGGGTGGGGAGGGAGAACGGCCGAGGTGTGTGTGTGTGTGTGTGTGTGCGCATGTGTGCGTGTGTGCGCAGGCGGCTCCGGATCGCCAACATGTTTGGACCTGATGGGAGCGCAAAGCGACAGCAGTGTTGTGGCTTTTTAAAAGGCCGAGGTGTTTCATGTGTGTCGTGGAGTCAGAACTTCACATCTGTGAGAGAGAGGTGTGTGCTTTTTCTTTTTTTTTCTTGAGAGGGCAGACGTGAGAGTGGCGATTTGTTTGAAGCTCAAAACTGAAAGCCAGTCTGGACAACTAAAAATAAAATAAAAAATCAACTCCACATCCAGTGTAGACTGAAAACAACACCTTCTACTGAGAGCCAATCAGGGCCGAGATCTCAGTACAGAAATTCACTCCGAACTGCAGCAAGAGCAGTTTGCGTACTCTATACCACACGTAAGAATTAAAAGGTCATTGCTGTTTGAAAGGATGTACTTGCGTGTTTATGCTTTTGTATAAACATCATATCGATGGCATGAAATAATCTTAAAATGACAATAATGTTGTTTTAAATCTCAATTATTTCTGGGACCAGATATCGTCCAACAAAATTTAAAAGATAATTTGCTATACAGGCTTAGTTGTAGTACTTTTGCTACATGCACCAGCATGTTACAACTGATAGTAACTGCTGTTGTAAAAAAAGATCAAATAAAAAAGGTAATAAAAAGTCATTCCAGATCTAATAAACCTGTTGATGGATGAAATCCGGCAACATCGGATCGTTAAACTGGCAAAAGTTACCTCATGAAGTGTTTCAGTAGGTGTAGCAGTGATACTAATGATGTAAGAACACTTTTATATTATAATGCGTGAGTAATATATTGCATTAACAACCTTTTTGTTGTCATAAATCTTTGCGAGTCGTGACGTCCACTGCTGTTCTGTTATGTTGCAACGGTGCAGCTCAGCGGCACTCAGGCGTCTGGTGGTTCCGGGCGTTGCTGTGTCAGTCGACAACGTCTTCGTTGCGCCTTTAACCCAGTTGTGCAAAAGCCAACTGTTGCATACATTGTTCGTTGACATGCATGAGTATTATTAGTATTTATTTTTTCCCCCTGAGGCTGCTCGTGATTGAAGAACTGGTTCTGATCTCATCGCCAACGACCTCGTCATTCTTTAACACCTCGACTGGTATTGCCACTTGTTCTCAGAGGAGAGGGGAGATACACGTCGCCCCCCTTTCTCTTTACTTTACTGTATTTTATTTTCCTTTAATCTCTAACTTGCATTACATTTTCTGTCTCTCACTTCCTTTGTCATCTTTTTTTATCATTACATATCTGGCTCCATCGCTCGCTCTCTCTCTCTCTCTCTCTCTCTCTCTCTCTCTCTCTCTCTCTCTCTCTCCCTTCCCCCCCGTGGGCCTCTTGCGTACAACCAGCCGTCTCAGAGGCGACCGTTTCCTCCTCACGCTGCATCCCCCGATTGGCCGAGGCGAGCACTCCGAGTGACCCCTGGAGAATGATGTCAGTCCGTCTCCATGGCTGCGGTTTTGTGTTTTGGGGGGGAGGGAGGGAGGGGGGGGAGTGGAGCGAGCGAGTCTCTGTTTGAGAGGAGCAGAGCGCCTCTTGGCCGAGCTTCCATCGGTGAGAACAAAGCCGAGTGAGCGGCTGCGTTTGCAGAGATTAAGAGGTCCGACGTGTTGGTTGGAGGCAGTTCCTCCACACACGGACACAGCTGTGCTGTCTGCTGCACGCACTGTGGCTCCCCTCCAGCGGAGGACGGCTTTCAGTGTGCAGGACAGGCATGCAAATCCGTACGGCTCTAGAAATGTTGAAATCTAGAAATGTTGCTTTCAGGCTGCAACCCGCTGAATACGTTCTTATGGATTGATCTTTTTTTATTTGTTGGGTTTAATCGATACAATGTCATAAAATTGTGACGGTATTGGGCAGCGCCGTCTAACATTTGAGAAGCTGGGACCAAAAAGGTTTCGTGGTTTTTGCTTCATCAGACTTGTCTTTGAGTGACTTGTCGTTTCAGCATCGATCTTTTTCATCAATTTTCTTTTGTATCATTTTTTTTTATTGCCCACTTCATTTAAAATTTTTTTTTAGGGAGGTTTGTGTCCTGTGTTGGCTGCAAGTTTACTCAAAGCATTCACACTGCACAATAGCAAGTTAAAAAAAAAAAAATTATCACAAGGCTGACAAGAGGAGGCTGTCTTTCCCCTTTCGGATGGGGGCACCCCAGACGACTAGTGGTCAACTATTGAATTCTTATGCACGTCATTGGTGTTTGTTTATCAATGCATTACTGTGGTCTTATCTTCTGCTGCCTTGACAGCACCAACATTTTCTGCTGATTACTGAGATAAGAGCTTTTTTCCAAGTCTTCCCTTTTATGCCTGACTTTGCCGTGGACCGGAGTGACCTTTTTTAAAGCTGAAGTTTCGGGGCGATTTGCAGCTATTTGAAACACTTTCTTTCAAGTGACCGTTAAATGTCAAGTTGATAAGAGAAGTCCTGTTAGTTCGACTACACCAAAAAAAATAACCAGTAACATTGAGCATTCAGTGGAAGATCTTAGGAACTCCGCTAACAGATACTGGTTGTTCCAGCTATCGCACCATTATTAAGTGATGGGATCCATGAAAGCTTTGCTTGTGTATCTTCATAACCCGGTATCTCTTGTGCAACAGCTGTAGGCCTAGAGGCGTTCACCACGTGGCCTTGGGATTTGTTGCGATTTGGGGCGATTTTTAAAAAAAAGAAAATCAGGAATCGATCGCTCTGGGAAGGGGAACTTGCTTCGGTCGAACCGGTTTCCTTCAGACGGCCTGATGTTTTGTCTGTGAGACTTCCGCCCCTCGACAGACGGGATATCCTTCTGTCACATTCCACCACAAACCAGATGAGCGTAACCACAAGATCGTCTCCTGATAGCAGTTAGTCCTTGTGCCTTGAGGAGCGCCCCGAGTCGCTGTGTTTAGTAACCCGACACCGACCGACTGATGTCTGACCGCAATCGAATGCAATCTACAAATCCTGCTGCTCCGCTGCCTCTGGTTGAGTCAGCAGATGGATACGGTGGATTGACACACGGCTGTGGGTCCGGTGCAGAACATTCCAGTGAATTGACGGGCAAGTCCTTTGCCGACGGTCTAGAATTACTTGTCCCGCATTTCAAACTCCACCCGTCCAGAACCTCGGGGTTCTTTCTCGATGCAGCCGCCGAAACACGGCATATGAATACAAGTGGCCCACTGCTCCCGGGACAGCTTCCTGTTGCTCTGCTGGAGTATCGATAACCAGCGATACGGCGGCAATCCGATACACGCCGTCTCCGATGCAGGAGGACGGGTTATTGTGTAGCAGCGTGTGTCTCCTTTCAGGTCTCGTTCTAGAGCCGGACTGCATCGCACACATGCACACGGACAAGTTGTGCGCGTAAAATGTTCCCAAGCGCCAATACGCACACGCACACGCACACGCACACGCACACGCACACACGTGTCGTCTCAGGGAGCACAGGATCGGAGGATCAGGGCGTAGTTTGAGGTGCGGATGAGATGTGGAAACACCACCACGCTCCCCAGAAGAGACTCCCAGTAGGGGGTCGTCGAGCCGGCTGGGTGCAGGTATGTTTGAACATTGACCTTTTTAAAGAAAAGGTCACGCATCACGGCTATATTTCTGTTACGTGTCCAGCTCTGTCTAACGCTACTTCCTCGGCCATGTTTTCGTATCCACTCACTGTCTCGAGGAGAGTCGCAGGATCGGGTCAGGTCCAGGCTTTTTTCTTCTGTTTTTTTTCTGGGGATGGTCTGACACCGTAAAGCCTGATCCGTTTCTGATCCTTGTTTGCTTGCAGTGCGCCCGCCGTCCACGTGCACAATTGCGCTGGAACAACACAACAGTTGAGGACGATCAAACCTGCGAGTGAACCCCAGAATAAATAAAGAGCGGTCAACATTTTCAAGCTGTTGACGGCGAGCAGCCGGGGACCGATGTCGAAGTCTCCTCGTGTCGCTGTGGTCCGCTCTGTGCTGATGGCGAGGCCGGTCGCCCGTTGCGGATGACGAGCCTCTCAGAGGATCGTGAGCCTCTCAGAGGATCGTGTGTCTCTCTGCCCCGACTCCGGATCGCTAGTTTCCGACGCACCTGAAGCGGTGACCTCCGACTCAACCGGGCTTTTCTCTTTTGTCTCCATCTCTCTTTATCTGTTCTTCTCTCCGCCTCCCACGTCTTGTGGTTTCCCCTCTACCTTCGTAAAGATGCATAAAAGAATAAAGCTTCATTCCAGATCTGTTTCAGGTCTCGTTCTGTCAGTAATCCTGTGAGGAGAGAGATTCTCTCTTTCTTTCTTTCTCGGCTGTCTTGCTTCCGCTCTCTCCTTTCAGAGTCCCTCGTCGTGCAGAAACATGTTTTTAAGTCTGACCTAAAAACCAAAATTGTCTGACAATAATTTGTCGAAGCCAATTGAAGTTTTTGTTCCGCGGCATTAGTTGGTAGGCCTCCTTTAGGGGTATTCATTGAGTCAGGCGCATGTGGACTGTTGCCCGGTCTAAGCTTTGCCTTTTATGAAAAGCCGTCTGAAGAGTCGCTGGATAATTTTTTTAAATTTTTTTTTACCCCACTCGGACTTGGTTTCCATCCTTCTCGTTGTGGACGGATCAAGAGCAGTTGTGCCGGAGGGTTGGCGGCTGGTGTAACCGTAGACGACCACTCCGACGTGTGTCTTCAATTTACCGGCCCCCCTTTTTTTCTTTTTTTTTTTTTTAAAGAAACCAAACTCGAACAGTAATCCTCTCCGTGTACCGGGAAACTCTGACTCGTTGCGCTCAAATGAGGCCGTGGTCATTTTATATTGGCAAGGCTGGATTTCTTTTGGGGGTGCGGGGGGCGCATTGTTTAAGAGGATGGCTTTCAATAGCATTTTTAACAATCACATGCTGTGTTTTCCTGTTCCGACTGAAAGGAATGTCCTCACAAAGAGGAATAAATTCTGTCCATAAGGTAATGTTCCCAAGCAAAGCATTGTCGTTTTAAATTCATTTCTGATGTTTCTAACGAGTCTAGTTCAGTCTCTCTTAACGCCCGCTGTTTCCTGTCACTGTGAAGCCGTTTTTTTCCCAAATACTATTAACAAATGCTTTGATTCTTTAGTTTTTAGGGAATATCGCGTACGCCAGCGGTAAACCTCTTACCTGCTGCTCCAAAAAGCACTAAAACCGGCACCAGAGCAGCGTTGACCCGATTTGTGGTTTTATCTGCAGCCAGAGAACACTTAGTGCCGTGAGAATCAGAGTCAGAGGTGGTTTGCAGTTACGCGTTGGGGCCTTTTTATATGCGGGCCTAATGGAATGAAAGTGACGATTTGCTCTGATGAGAAGGCCTTCATTTGTGAACGTTGCGAGATTAGATCGTTGTGCTCTAACTAGCGGAAGTGCCAAATATAGCCCGATTTTATTTCAGCATGGGAACTTCTCTGAGCGCTGAGCCGGGGGCCTCGTGCCACACCATGAACGGCAACCACAGCCGGCTGAGTTTCCTCTTCAATGCGTCGCATGAATCCAACAGTAATCACCATGCGAATCGCTGACGGCCGGAGAGCGACACTTAGGTGTCCCGCGGTGATGATGCAACGTTAAGGGCATCGCTTGCAGCTGCACACGAAGTCGGTGTTGGAAAACAGCTCGTTGAAGGTTTTACCGGCAGCCGCACGCTGCTCTGTGAGCTGCTTTGTATCCGGGGCACTAATCCCGTTTTACGGTAGACCTGTACCAGTACGGTCCGATCAATAAATACCACTTTAAAAGAAAACTTGCTGGCTCACAGTCTCCGTTTCGTAAAAGAGAAATGCTTTACGGAGGACAGGTTTCATCTCGTTTTCATGCCCGGGTCAGTGTGTGGTGTAGAAATGATACTTTTAGCTCTCTGTTTCACTTAACCGTGATTGTTTTACAAATACAGGCGGCGTTGGTTGAGAGCCAATAGAGGCAATAGATGGAGGCAATAGATACGCTCTGAATTTTGAGCACCTTTTTTAACGCACTGCAATAAAGAAGTGACTCCAAATAAAAAAAATCAAAGTTTTTTTGAAGAGTGAAAATAGGATGAGGATGCATATGGCTTTACATATTTTGTTTACAGAGGCAGATTAAGGTAAATAATACAGATGATTTAGATTATAATTTATATGATATAGGAGGAAACTGGTAAATAAAACAAAAGTAAAGGGAGGCGGTCTGATTCCCTCTCAGCCCTCTCAGCCCTCTCCGCTCTTATCTCTGTAACCAGCGTTTGGTGGGAAAACACCAGCTTCCCTATTGATTCCATTGATTTTTAGTTAACATTCAACCTGTGTGAAGGTCGCCGTGGCGATGCGCTAGAAGAACAATGCGTTCAACTGTTGATCCTAAATGCCTCTACTACTGTTTTCCCTGCTAAGCTGCTGATACCTGCAGCAAGGCCCACATGAATTGATAAAGAGACACATCTATGATGACTCAGCCATACATGCACATGTTTGCTATTGTCTTGTAAATAGGTCAGATGGCACATTTATGATGTTACAAAAAGATAGAAACGTTATCTCCGCCAGCAGCCAATGAGAGGCTCTAACCTCCCCTGAGTTACTGCGATGGAATCCAGTTGTTCCCGTTTGCAGCAACCCGGGAGAGAAAAGAGAAAAGAGTCTGCTTCATGAAATATCCATGAGGAGGACTCGGTTTTGGTTTGGAGGCAAAACCGCGGGCTCATGAATCTCTCTCCGCCTCCCCCCCGTGAACCACGGCGTCCCGCTAACTTCCCGGGCCCAGCGGACCGCCTCGGCCCAGCCCCGCTTCCTCTCAGGGCGCCTTCAGGGTCCCAGTCACTAGCCGCGTAGCCGCTACACGTCTTCATTATTCATCACGTGAATCGGGCCGCGGGCGGAAATCTCCTGCTTTTGTCCCCCGTGTGAGATCCTCTGGTTCTTTTGCAATTTTCACAGGTTGCCTTTTTTTTCTTTTTTCTTTTTTGAGGCTTATTCTGCTTTTGATGTAACTCATACGACGGGGTGAGGGGGGTGGGGGGGCAATGAAGCTCTCCGAATGCAAACGGTGGTTCTCCCAACGCTGGAAGTCAAGACCCTCTTTGTTATTTCCACGCGGAGCCCAGCGCGCTGATTAATCGCACCTGCCTTTGGTTTTAATGTCGGCTCTCAGTTTGGTGTAATTTTGACTATTTTTAGAGCGCGGTGCGTTTAAACTGTCAAGCGGCTGCCTGTTCGGATCAGATACACGTCCGTCTCTGAATGGCGACATTGTTCCGAGCGCGCGCCTCGATGCCGTTCGGGGCGCTCGCTTCTTGCCAGCGTTTCTCTCTCTGGTTTCTGTCTCAGTTTTTTTTCCTTCCCTCCTCCCCTCCTTCCCTCCTCCCCTCCTTCCCTTCCCGCCTCCTCTTGTGTTTTTCCGAGACGACGACCACATGATTAGTGGGGTCGAACAGTCGAACGGAAGGACACAAAAGGCTGAAGCACGGACCGATTGAATGCTGGCGAAGTTTTATCTTTTTTTTTTTTTTTTTAAATGATCAGCGTGTCTTGATTGTTAAAAAAAAGTTTATTTGCAGGATATTTTCTCCTCGTTTCTTTTCCATTTCTCTCCCTTTTTATTTTCTGATGCCAGAAGCATTTCCTCACCCGAGGTGTTGCTGAGCTCACTCCCCGTGAAGCTGCTGGGATCCGTGGTGGTCTTCCTGCAGCACGACACATACACTTTGTGACGTGTGAGGAAATGAAAAGCCTCAACTCTTTTATTTAAAACCTGGTCAACACTTGGCCTTAAAAACATGATGTTATTATACTATTAAGAGTTGTGAAAGTAGAACTGTTAAGATTCGAGGAGGAGGAGGAGGCGGAAGAGGAGGAGGGGGAGGAGGGATGCTCTTGGATGCAGTCTGAGACCTTTTGGCAGCCTCCTCCTCTCCTCTCCTCTCCTCTCCTCTCTCCTCTCCTCTCCTCTCCTCTCTCCTCTCCTTTCCTCTACTCTCCCCTCTCCTTTCCTCTACTCTCCCCTCTCCTTTCCTCTCCTCTCCTCTCTCCTCTCCTTTCCTCTCCTCTCCTCTCTTTTCCTCTCCTATCTCCTCTCCTCTCCTTTCCTCTCCTCTCCTCTCCTCTCTTTTTCCTCTCCTCTCCTCTCCTCTCTCCTCTCCTCTCCTCTTCTCTCCTCTCCTCTCTTTTCCTCTCCTCTCCTATCTCCTCTCCTCTCCTCTTCTCTCCATCTGTGTTTGTGTCACCTTCGTTGAAACCTCTCAGCCCCTCCCACCCCCCGATCCACACTGAATACATATAACTAAAGACCACAGCCTTTGGACACACACACACACACACACACACACACACACACACACACACACACACACACACACACACACACACACACACACACACACACAGCCCTGGAGGGGGCGCTTGTTAACTCTGCAGGCTAAACGACAGGCAGCGACCCTGGCAGCAGTCCAGGCTCTTGGATTCCACTCGGCACTAACATGGGGAGGAATGTTTGGCTCTTGAATCGGGCAGTCAGTCATGTAAATGCTGACACATATGACAAACACACATACAGGGCTGTCATGGTGATGGAATTTCCCCTGCAGCGATAATTATTATTATTGGAGCAACAGCGTGGTATCCGCCATTATTACCCCCTTTTTTTTGTTTTGCATATTACTTAATTTATCTCTGTATTATAAGCTTTATTGTTTGGCTATTATTAGCTATATTGTTGCTTTTCAAATGACGAGTAAATACTTGCTTATTGTTAAACGCAGCAATGCATTAAAATGAATAAGTGCACGCGGTTAAATGCAACACCGAAGGGCGATAAGTGTGTTTTTAGTTGTTGTTTTTTTTATTAGCTGAGCTGATTTGGTTTCATCCGGTTGCTATGATACAGAATATCAGTGTGAGTTTGGAAAATGTCGCCCCGAGGTAAAGCACTTGATCTGGATGAAGGTTTCTCTTTTTTTTATGGTATTTGTCCCGCCCCTGAAGTCTGGTTGTATAGAAAATGACTCTACTTCTCTCTTGATTTATTCCCTCAGTAAACATTGTAAACATGAGTTTATGTCTCAATCTCTAGTTTCAAGTCTTCTTCAATACAGCATGATGTTCATTTAGTAAATTATGGTCCATTTAGAGTCAAACAGACCATAAAGCAGGGGATGCTTTAGGGCGGGGCTTACTGTGATTGACAGGTCGCTGCAGCTACCAGAGACGTACACCACGTCTCTACGTCACTCCTCCGCGGTCCAAATATGGAAACTTCTGTTCGTTGGTTGCAAAAAGCCAAGATGGCGACGGCGAAATCACCACAAACTCGAGGCTTCAAAACGTCCTCAAACCGACGAGTGACGTCACAACGACGACGTATGAAAAGTGTTGATTCAGTCTGTCGTGATATTCTTCAATAAAGCTGAACAATACATTTTGATGAAATAATGCCACCTGTTGCACCTTTTTTAAAGATCAATATATCCACCAAAGTGCGAGAACTTAAAATAGTAAGTCATTTTGTAATCGACTGGATATTATCTGACGGCAACGTTCATTATGAGATTATACACACACTTGTATGAATGAAAATATATATATATTCACTCTCACATCTGTCTCTGCACAGAAACCCGTCTGTGGTTCTGCTCCGATCACCGAGCACTTGAATGGCATTTTCCAATTTCCTCTCCGCTCGTCGCTGTTGTCCTTGGTGCTTAGATGACGGGCTCTTTTTGTTCCTTACCTTTCGACCTCGCCGTGACCTCGCCACGGAGGTCGCGTGCAGCGCTGCAGGCCCCCGCCGTGGTCTACGCACGCATCCGGACAGCGGCAGAGATCGACGGGATTCGAGCGAGATAAGCGGAGCGCAGATGATAATGATGATGATTATTATGCCTCTGTCTGCTGGATAAAGAAAAGTGGTCATATTTGCAGAAGTCCGATATTCTCCCTTTTATAAAAAGTGACAGACATAACTCGCATGGACATGAGCTCGTTTTCCAAGAGGTATTAAGTCATCGGCTCTTTTTACCTTGAGGAAACAAGAAGTAGTTGAGCTGTATTTATCCAGGGAGGGGTCGCTTCCTTTTTTTTCTTTTCTTCCAATCATTACATTCCAACGTTCAACACTTTATTTATTTATTTATTTAAAACACTTTGAGAAGCTGGAAACCAATTATTGCCCTATTTAACGTGCACCCCAGCATAATTTCTTTTCTTTTTGCATTTGTTTTATTTTCCAATTTATATATATATATATATATATATATATATATATATATATAAATATATATATATATTATAATATAAGATAAATATATATATATATATATATATAGTAATTATGTATATATATATATTGTATATATATATATATAAAATATATATATATATATATATATATATACAAATATATATATCATATATATATATAATAATCATATATATAAATATCCATATTATATATAATTTAGCATACATATATAATATATATATATATAATTATATATATATATGATATATAATACTATATATATAATATATATATATATTATATAAATATAATTATATATATATATATATATAATTATATATATAATATATATATAAACATATAATTATATAATAATATATATATATATATATATATAATATATATATAATTATATAAATATATATAATTATATATATATATATATATATATAATTATATATATATATATATATATATATAATTATAATATATAATTATATATATATATAATTATATATATAATTATATAATTATATATAATTATATATATATATATATATATATAATTATATATATATATATATATATATATAATTATAATATTTGATTTGCAGGTTTCGCTCATGTATTCACATCTGAAGTAGGCATTTTGTGTCCCTGATGTTGCACTAAGATAACTTTAGTTTTGAAAGGGGGGTCAGATCCCGGCACTCGGTTCTCTCTGCATCAGTCCGTTGGGTTGTCGTCTCCAACCGGGACAGAAGAAATTATAAACCGTCCGGGGTTTAGGTTTTAGGTTTCGGAGGACAAAGATCTCAAAACCTCTGCAAATCAAAAAACAAAAACACCTGCGTTGTCGGATTCTATTCGTGGTTAAAGGGGAAGACAGAAAACGTATATCATTTTGTAAATTGGGTGAACTGCCCCTTTTTTTTTAAATAGACGAAGCATCAGTAAGTGGATTTTCCTCATGAAATTTCCCGATTCCTCCGAGTACCTCCAATAAGAAGTTGTGCACGCACACCCTCTTGACATGAAGCGACAACAAGCCTGCTGATTGTTCTTAATCCATTGTTCATTAGGGTTGCCTGCTGTGAGGATAAAGCATGTGTTGGCACAGATTGTATAAGTGTGTGTGTGTGTGTGTGTGTGTGTGTGTGTTTTTATTTTTAAATCACCACCAGATAAGTGTCACTTTGTCTTACTTTTAGCAGCTTCCACCATCTCATTCCCTTTAAGGACTTCCTCCCTCAGTCTCCATCTGGCCTCGGTGTAAAACATAAACCCTCCCTGCTCTAAATCCTCAATCTACAATCACTTAATTATTCTTTCAGATCTTCTGTGTTTTTTTTTTCTTTTCCCTGCACCATCCATACGAACCAAACTGAGAAGGGAGGCGGGGAGAAGGCTGCAGCAAAATGCTTTTTCTTTTTTTTTTTTTTTAAGCAGTGGGAAGCCCTCTGGAGAACACAAAACGGTGTCGCACTCGGTGAACAAGAAACGTTGTTTGATCTGCCGTGAACCCGTCGATGCAGCGCCGCGGGGTTTTTTATTCACGGAGCCGGATGGATCGGCGAAGGATTCCCAGAGAGGAGCGGCAGCAGTTTACCATCTGAGACGAGCTAATGTGTGTCAAGAGTAGGACAGCGTTCTGTTAAAGTTTTATAAGGACACGGAGGGAGGAGGAAGAGCGGGGGACGGGAAGAGAAAAGAGAAAAACAAACTCCTCCGGTTGCAAAAAGAAGTCCGATTGGTTTTATGGAAGTCTGTGAGAAAACTTCTCTCTTGATTTATTCCCTCAGTAAACATTGTAAACATGAGTTTATGTCTCAATCTCTAGTTTCAAGTCTTCTTCAATACAGCATGATGTTCATTTAGTAAATTATGGTCCATTTAGAGTCAAACAGACCATAAAGCAGGGGATGCTTTAGGGGCGGGGCTACAAGGTGATTGACAGGTTGCTGCCCTACCAGAGCCGTATACGGCGTCCAAAACGTGGTCACTTCCGTTCCCACGGTTACAAAATAGCCAAGATGGCGTCCGACTAAAACACTTCTTATATGCAGTCTACGTTTGCATCCAATCAGATCGGAGCGTCTCCAGGTCCCGTTGAGATCCTTGATCTCTTTAGTTGAGATATCAAAGGTACTTGGATTTAACGCTCGCCGGCTTAGAAGAAACAACATGATTTCATTTCTTTTTTTGTAACAATGACTGGATCCTCTTCACCGTGGACGACGATGGGTTGACCAAACCGCACAGAATTTGCATCCTCAGTTGCAGCTTCATAACACAAGCACCTGAGAAGAGGTTCAAACTGCCTCTAGTCGTTGACGTAAGAAATGTGAACTCCTTCGGCCTTCCGACGGCTTCCACAAAAATGAAACAATGTTTCACAAAGCAAAAAAACCGATGCAGTTGTTTATTAGATTGCGTCCCCAGTGTCCCAGCTCCGTCCTGTGTAAATAGCCGCCGTCGTCCTTCAGTCGCCGTCGCTCAGTCCACATCGTTCAAGTCGTCGGACCAATCGGAGGAGGGGGACGCGGGGACCGCTTCCTCGCGCGGCTGGTCCGAATCCCCGACGCTGCTCGGGGCCGACTCGTCCGCGTCGAAGCTCCACTGGACGGAAGGCGACCGGGAGGAGTCCGTGGTCATCAAGTCTTCCAAAAGACCGCCGATGTAGTCCTGGAGGAGATTCAAGTCCGAGTCGTCGCTGTCCTCGTCCAGGTTCAGCCGAACCTCGTCCCCCAGGTGCTGTTGGGGAACCATTTGAACTCGTTACTGGTGGGTCCCTTGAAGGAATGCTCAACAGATGGGTCCGTTAGTGTGACCGTGAGCTGTCCTACCTGCATGTCCATGAGTGCGTTGTTGAAGTGGATGAAATCGAAGCGCATCAGGTTGCCGTGGAGGCACAGGAGGTCCCGGTAGATTGACTCGTCGTCGTCGCTGCTGTCGCCACTGCTCGGGTTCTTTCCGGCCTCGTAGTCGCTCTCGTCTGAGAAGTCTAGGTCTTCCACGGACATTTTTGGTGTTTGTTTTTTTTTCCCCTACAGCCCCACAGGTGAACCTCTGAGGCTGCGTGAGACCGCTCAGAATCCGTGTTGCCACGATAGATTCGGACTGTTTATCGTGCCGGACAACCGTGGAGCTGCTTTGATTTGAAAAGATGCCGCTCGAGTTCTGGACTGTTGGTTGTCCACCTCTTGTTTGGGCCTATTCTGCTTCCTGTTTGTCAAAAACAAACCAAATCTATCTACTTTATTTTAATGCACACTGATGGTCGCAAACCTTAAGACGACTGTCTTTTTTTGGGGGGTGGGAGGGGGGGGGCGGCGATGCGTCTCGGTGGGATCGGCCCCTCACATCTTAAAACTGTGTCCGTCTGCCTCAAAGTTGGAAAAATAAATGCATTATGCCCAAAACCTCCCAGGGGACTGGACCTTCCATGTTGGGGTGCTGTGGCATCGCAGCGAGCTTCTCAGGACTGTTTTTGCTGTCTGTTATGTAATGCAGAGGCCCCCCCCCATCCCCCCATCCCCCATCCCCCCACCCCCGCAGCATCTCGGCCGTGGCCTGCTTCCAGGTCTGTCGGTCTGATGAGGGCCACCGCAGAGTCTTTGATCTCACTTCAGATCAGTTCTTGTGCGGTTCTTTAGATAAGGGCCTGTCAGCTTAGCATCAATAAGGCACCGAGGAAACGGGCGCGAGTGAGGAAGTGGATGTGAAGAAGTTTGAATGATCTATTTTTTTTTTATTTAATTTTTTTATAAACGATATGAGGCTTTAAAGGAAACTGAGTAGGGCTGTTCAAATTAATTAATTAATAATGATTCTGAAAAGGAGGTAGTCCGGATGAAACGCAGGCGTTGTGGGCGTGACCTCTTTTAGCCGCGTCATTACCGCCATTACTGTCTGTACGGTTTAAATTGCTTACAGGAGCACAAAGTCCTTCATGGATCTCTTGATTTTAATGTTAAATGCCGTCAATATTGACCGAAATAATCAGGTGTGTGTGTGTGTGTGGGTGTGTGTGTGTGGCATACTATAACCGTGTTTACTATGTGACTCCTATCATAAGTTTGGCACTTGGAAATTTAGCTGTGAGCTATTTTTTGCCAGATGACTAACACACACACATGCACACACACACACACACACACACAACATTCTACACACTCTTTGATGTGGCCTGCCCTGCCCAGCCACAACAGACACACACACACGATATGGACTTGATAAAGGCAACCACAACACATAAGAAACACACACACACACACACACACACACACACACACACACACACACACACACACACACACACACAACACCAGTCCTTGGATCTAAACTTAGGAGGGCTCTGGGTCTCTGGTCTGGAAGCCTCCCGTGTTGTTGTTGTTGTTGTTGTTGTTGTTTGTGTGCTTGATGGTTTAAGGCTCCGTTCGGATGTCTCGTGACGCATACTGTATCTGACAATGGTTTTTATTATAGTGAACATATTTGTTTTATTTTCATTTCATCTGCTCAATGTTTGGGCATTTTGTAGAATTAAAAATGTACTTAAAATACACTTTTTTCTCGTCATTCAAAACCAAAAAAAACTGAATGTTTTTCGGCTGAATTGGATTAAAAGCAGTGATTTATTTAAATTTATTTTTTGGCTTCCTTTTCCACAACACCTGTCAGACAGAGTTCGGAACAGTGAAACAGTTTTACATGCCGGCCCTTTTTTATTTTCTACACACACCTACACACACACACACACCTACACACACACACACACACACACACACCTACACACAGACACACACAAACACACACACACCTACACACAGACACACACACCTACACACAGACACACACACACACACACCTACACACAGACACACAGACACACACCTACACACAGACACACACAGACACACACACACCTACAGTCATTTGTCTGCAGTGATTTGTTCGATCCGGTGAACGTTGGCCACTTCCTGTGTTTCTGGGTCAGATAAGAACTTTACAGCTCGGCTTTGATTGGTCTGGAAATGCCTCGAGAGAGAAGAAGAAAAAGAAAAAGTACAAACTGCAAACGTGTCTTCAAAGAGACTTGTTCTCTGTCTGTGAGCTCCATCAGCTGGAATCCACAGGGTGTCCGTGTCTGGGGAGGGTGGGGAGGTGGAGGGGGGGTGGAAGGGGGGGTGGAGGTTACACACAGTGACACATGCTGTCACGGCGGTCCGACAGTCAGTGTGACAGGAAGCGACTCGCAGAAAATACTAATCAACCTTTCTCTCTCCTGCTTTGCTGCTACATCCTCTCGTCTCTTATTTATTTCCGCGTCTCAAGAGGAGGACCTCCTCTTGTAGCTGAAATACAAATCTGAGCCACTCACACTTTTGCAAATCTTTTCCTTCTTTGTTGTTTAGCAATGGACCTCCTCCAGACCAGCTGTTCACCGAGAAGCGTGGACACTGCTCGTTGGAAACATTGGAGAAAGACTTAAAGGACACATGAGAAAGACAAAAAAACACCTTTTCAGTACTTGTACACACATAAGTGTGTACATCCGGGGTGCCTAGCAACCCACAAGCTATGAGATAAGACGGCCCCGGTCCGTTTTTGTGGGATACCGAGATCAGAAAACATGTGATTCAACCAGCCAATCAGATTTGGCTCCACTTAATCCACACGCTGGCTCATTATATGGGGAATATACCCCCTCCCCTTGTCTCCCCCAATGTCTCCGTTTCTTATGTAACGAGTTAAAAGGCACCATGAGTGCCGTTACCCCTCCATGATGTGCCTGCTGCCCTTCGCCCTGCAGCAGTGCCACGGTACAAGTGTCTAATGAGGCTGTGACCCTCAGGGCTGCTGTGTGAGCGGGTCCAACAGTCACGCCTCGACTCATTAGTGTCAGTTGATGCCCACACACGTTTCTTTTTTCTTTTTTTTTTTTTTTAATGTGTGCACTCTGTACACGTTCTGTCTGTGTGGTTTTTTTTAATTTATTTTTTTTATTGCCGCTCGCTTTAAAGCGTCAATGTAATTTTTTTTATATTTCATGTCAAGACGTTAATTTTCACAATCGTTCACGTTTATGAGTGTGTGTGTTTACTGCAATGAAAGGAACGCTCTACCTTTTATTGCCCATTCATCGTGTGTGTGTGTGTGTGTGTGAAGCACTTTGAGCTGCAATATTGTACAAATACAGATAAATAATTGCCCTGTCCTTTCTTTATCTCCCCTCTTCCACTAATACGGCGCGACCTTTTGCAAATGTTTTTCATGTCAAAACATTTGACAAGAAAATGGACTCACTTATACGGTAGCTATGGCTGGGATCCCTCCCCCCGCCCCCCCCCCCGCCCCCGGCCCTCATGTTTGTCTGTACGTCCCTCTTGATGTGCCAACAGTGACTAAACACTTGTCGTGCATAAGCGCTTGTTTTGAAGTTTGTACAGGCGCAGTTGTGTCGGATTTCGTCTTTTATCCACATTTCGTGTTTATTCTTGTCGGTGCTGCCTGTCGAGTTGTTCAACCCTTTAATCAATTCTTATACTGACTATTTTATCTTGTCTTATTTTTCTGTGGACCTCTGGCTTAAAAGAATTCCACCCTCATCACCACGTAATGTCTGTTTTGACGAGTGCTCATTGAATTGACTCTACGATTTATCGTGCGTTTGATCTTTCATCTGATTTTGGTTGTTTTGTTTTGGTCGTTTTTTTTTTTTTTTTTTAAATGCCCCTTGTTTTGTTTTTTTTACCCAGGATGCTAGTTACTGGCTGCAGGTCCACCGGTTGGAGCACGGCGACGGCGGCATCCTCGACCTGGACGACGTGCTCTGCGACGTGGCCGACGACAAAGACCGGGTGAGTGACGCGCCGAGTGGCAAGACACTGACATAACTTAAAAAAGAAATTAAAACGCACACACGTTCCTTGTTGATGCTGACGACATCACCACCTATAAGAAAAGGAAGCGTTTGCCTGCTGGCCCTCCTACATGCTGGGTCACGGGGAATGACGGTTGGTGTTTTGTGCATTGTGTCGGACGCGTAACGTCCACAATGCAATGTCACGTTCAGGCCTTGGTGCACTTTTATTTGCATGTTTTTTGGGGAAATCATTTGTCAGTCCGGTGGTGTAAAAACAGTGGGAGTTACAGTAAAGCTTTTTCCTCTTCCTGTTGCAAAGAAAGTGCTTCCTGACCAATCAGATAAGAGAGTTTCTCACGTACCAGAGCAGCTCTTATCAGTGGGATAGCTTTCATTAATAGCACTGTGTGTGTGTGTGTGTGTGTGTGTGTGTGTGTGTGTGTGTGTGTGTGTGTGTGTGTGTGTGTGTGTGTGTGTGTGTGTGTGTGTGTGTGTGTTCACATGAGCAAAGAAGTAAAGGACTGCATTGCATGTGAAGCTGGTCAGAAGTTACTTACCTACTTCAGGCCTCGAAGTTGACGGCTTCAAACACCCCGAAGATCATTCTCTGGCTCAGTTCACCCGTCACCGGTGGTGCAGTTTGAGAGAGAGAGAGAGACGGAGAGAGAGAGAGAGAGACAGAGACGGAGAGGGAGAGAGGCTCATGCTGACTGACAGCCGGGAGGTCACAGGGTCACATTCTCTCTACTTCGGTCAAACATGTCGGGAGATTCCCTCGAAAGACTGACAGTTGCCGACGTATGCGTTCCATCGAGAAATCACTCCTGACATGAGTGAACGAAGTCAAAGTTACTACAATGACCTTTGACTTGTTATGAAACAGACTCGGTGTAACTCTGATGCCTCCATACGACCTACAGGTATGGAGGCCACCAGCGACCGTGCAGGTGTTCTGAACAGGAAGTGGATGCTGATCTCAAGTGCGACTGCAGCGTAAACTTCCCAAACTTGTTCCTCTTCATGAATGTGAATAATTGCTGGTATTTTAAGTCTTTTATGACGTAAAAAAAAAAAAAAAGAATCTGCAGATTTCTGAATAATGAAAGCCATCCTTATCTGCAGCCGTAATGTTAGCAGTCAAAGACTGAAGGGAATAGTAGCGTTCATCATGTTCACGCTCCTTTTGTAAATCGAAAGAAGGAGCTATTGGGAGGAGACACTTCTTTCCGCCCGATGATGGAAAATATAATCCGATGGTGATTCTCTGTGACATTGAACGTCTGCAGCTGGACGGAAATCTCGTGCCATATTTAATCGAGGTGAGGAATATGATGTTCGTTTTGGAACGACTTTAAAGACTTTCAATGTGAAATATAACTCTTTTTTTAAATTGAGCTTGAAGGTTGAACACCTTGGGTGGCCGGCCCTTTAACTGTGTCAACCTCATGTTTAAAGACCTCCGTGTGTGTGTGTGTGTGTGTGTGTGTGTGTGTGTGTGTGTGTGTGTGTGTGTGTGTGTGTGTGTGTGTGTGTGTGTGTGTGTGTGACGAGCTGTCATCATGCTATCTCTTCACATCCCTCTCTCTCTTCACCCCCCGTTCCCCTCGCGGCTTCGTCCCTACAAGCGTTTTTCCACTTCAGGGAATGTGTGTATGTCGTACCTGACAACCCTTCAGCCTCGCTCACACAAATCTCGCTGTTTTGACATCAAACCCTTTGGGGTTTTTGAAAAACAAACCAAAATGAACTATTTCAAAAGGTGTGTGTGTGTGTGTGTGTGTGTGTGTGTGTGTGTGTGTGTGTGATGCAGAGTGGCCGTGAGTGAAAGGCTTCCATCAGCAGCCAGATGTCTGAAGCAGACCTGTGATCCTTTTATTTATTTAAAACACTTTTGGGTTGATTGATAATTTTGTGAGAAAATAGTTTGAATAACAACGTCTTCTATATTATTGTTCAATCACGTTAAACATTCTTTAAATGTCTTCTTCTTCTTCCTCTTCCTCCTCTTCTTCTCCTTCCTTTTTAATATGCAACTATGGTTCACTTCAAAAAGTGACGACTGGACACCAGATGTCTCCCACTTCTCGGGACACTCCAATATTCTCTCTTGTGCGTGTGTGTGTATGTGTGTGTGTGTGTGTGTGTGTGTGTGTATGTGTGTGCGCACTGGCATTTATTTAAAGATGACACATGACCCATGACCCAGATGAGCGTGTAGAGGCTCTTAAAGTACTCGGGGGACTCGGCACAAGATGGATCGGTCGAGACGTCTCATCCGTCTTCATGTTGATTCAATAAGGTGCTCCGGTCTTATTGACCGGCTTCAGCCAATCAGAGGACCACCAAAACCAAAACAAACGGGTCAGTTTGTGAATGAATGAAACCACTTGAGAAAATAGAAAAACAGACATTCGACAAATTCAACTTTTTTTTAAGATGTCGAAATGAGAAATATGAACGTGCAGTTAAAAAGTATATTTTGTCTGTCGATGAATGATGAAAAATAATAATGATTATGGCCATAATCGTGCAGCCCTATAGGGTCATGCTATCTGCCACGTAGCCAGCCGCTACTCAGCTAATGCCGGCCGCCAGCTTGATGCTACTCTGGTCATAATTAATACAATGCGGTTTCTCTGCTGCTCTATTTATTTTTTTCTAACAAATAAAAGTATGAAAAGTTGGATCTTAGAGTGTTGTCACTCGGAGCCCTGACACACTGAGCTGATCCGGACTAATGAGGGCCGTCAAAAGCGGATTTCTGTCGCCTCGCTATCAGCTTCTGAAACGGCAAAAAGAAATCACTGAAAGGTTTTGAGTGAGCGTCGTCAAGTTATGTTTTTCTCTCCAACCGCGAGATTCAAAATGCTCGATCGGCCGCTTGTGTGTGTGTGTGTGTGTGTGTGTGTGTGTGTGTGTGTGTGTTTGATTCCCGACCTCTGACCTCGGTTACCCTGTGATGCCGGTCAGTGTTGTCGGGTGACGTTCGGTACAGCTGCTGTTGTCGGGGAATTGAATTAAGCCCGACTTTTTTTGTGTTTATTGTGTCCAGCAAAACCAATTCAATTAGACGGAATTGCACTGAATTAATGTGATTTGTCTTGAAAGCACCTGTGTGTGTGTGTGTGTGTGTGTGTGTGTGTGTGTGTGTGTGTGTGTGTGTGTGTGTGTGTGTTGAGAAGCAGAAGGAAGAGAGGGTGCACACTATGGAGGGACAAAGTAACTCAACAGCTGTACTTCACAGTTGTTTGACTTCTGTCTTTTAAAAAAATAAAATAAAAATGCATGATGATGTCGTGAGTCCATGCACTTATTTACACCACACAGAAACAACAACAACAACAACAACAACCACAACAACACGTGTCACCCCTACCCTCGCCGAGCCCCGATCTGGAGGAGAGCGAGTTACATACATGACGTACATGACGTTAACGGGGGGGGGGGGGGCTGCGTCGAGTCAACATCGTGATGCGTTCGGGATCCTTGCTTTTGGCAGGAGACTTGAATAAATGCAGTTGTCTGAAGGATATGTTTTCAGCATCAATGTGAGATGGACATCAGAGAGAGAACTGAACTTTTGAACTTGCCGGTGTCTGATCGGTACTCGGTGTTAGCCAATATGCTAAATGACTCATGACTTCACATCCAGAAGCTGCTTTCCTGCAGATGGAAGTCTCAAGCAGACGGAACAATATGCAAAAATAAAGAATTCTCCACACAAATCCTCACTGGTGTAGACGTGGCTGGGGAAGGAAGGAAGGAAGGAAGGAGGGAAGGAAGGAGGGAAGGAAGGAAGGAGGGAGCGATGGAGTTGATAACAGGCGAGCGAGCGACTCTGTGTGCCACTAAGCATGACTGGTGGTCTCCTGGCAGCTGTGACTCATCTCTGCCATTCCACATGAGCTTTTTTTAAAGACTGTAAGGAATGGCTGCCCCGCTCCCTCTCACCCCCCCCCCTCTCCCTCACCCCTCCCCCCCATCACACAAGGACACTTTTATTAGCCCACACTGGAATGAAACACGCCGGCTGTAGCCATGTAGCCTTCACCGAGGGGAATACATGTATGCTCTGTGTGTATTTTTAGTACTTTTGCTGAGTGTGTTTGTGTAGGTGTGTGTGTGTGTGTGTGTTTGTGTGTGTAGGTGTGTGTGTGTGTGTCTGCCTCTGCGTCTGTGAAAGTGTGTGTCTGTTGTTTTTGCGTCGTGTACCATCAGAGCCAGGAAAAGTGGCGGCTTGCCCTCGGACTTACCGAATGTTTTACCAGATGCCATCTTTCCATCTGTTGATCATCCTTCCTTCCCCTTCTTCCTTTCCTTTCCTTTCCTTTCCTCCCCCCTCCCCCTCCTCTTTCACACTAAGCGAGCAGCAGGAGACTGAACTTCACTAACCTCGGTCACTAGTAGGAATCCACTTTCTGGCATCTGGATGTGTGCTAGTTGACACCGACGGAAAATACTTGTTTCTTATTGGCCGGCTGGTGTCGGCGCTTTAACCACGCTTCTAAAGTTGGGTGTATAATACTGCAGGTAACCATGGCAGCAGCCAGTGAGCGGAGATCTTTTTTCTTCTTTTGTTTTTAAGTCAAAGAGGCTTATTTTTAGTCATAATTTTATCTACAAGGTCCCATTTTAAAATAGTATCATTATTTCCATAATGGAGGATCCCTCCGAAGCCAAAATAGTGAGTCGTTGGTTCTGAAGATGCATCTCTGAAGAAAAAGGGCATTTTGATCGGGACTTTGGAGACTCGGCGTGATTCATGTGCGTTTTAACATTATCGCACCGATATAAAGTACTTCTTATGACGCTTTCCATCGTGTTTATCTCACGCTTTGTAGTAAAAAGTGTATTTATCTCACGCTTTGTAGTAAAAAGTGTGTTTATCTCACGCTTAGTAGTAAAAAGTGTATTTATCTCACGCTTAGTAGTAAAAAGTGTATTTATCTCACGCTTAGTAGTAAAAAGTGTATTTATCTCACGCTTTGTAGTAAAAAGTGTGTTTATCTCACGCTTTGTAGTAAAAAGTGTATTTATCTCACGCTTTGTAGTAAAAAGTGTATTTATCTCACGCTTTGTAGTAAAAAGTGTATTTATCTCACGCTTTGTAGTAAAAAGTGTATTTATCTCACGCTTTGTAGTAAAAAGTGTATTTATCTCACGCTTTGTAGTAAAAAGTGTATTTATCTCACGCTTTGTAGTAAAAAGTGTATTTATCTCACGCTTTGTAGTAAAAAGTGTATTTATCTCACGCTTTGTAGTAAAAAGTGTATTTATCTCACGCTTTGTAGTAAACAGTGTATTTATCTCACGCTTTGTAGTAAAAAGTGTATTTATCTCACGCTTAGTAGTAAAAAGTGTATTTATCTCACGCTTTGTAGTAAAAAGTGTATTTATCTCACGCTTTGTAGTAAAAAGTGTATTTATCTCACGTTGTCTAAGTAGGAGCGGTTAGTACAAGCTACTCCCTCGCAAATGTGCACACACTTTCCAGCTCCATTACACACACACACACACACACACACACACACACACACACACACACACACACACACACCATGACATACCCCAGGTGTCTGGTGACATGCTCGTCCCTACACACCCTCCTGCAGCGACGACACGACCCTGAAATGTTGGAAAATGGTGTGTGTGTGTGTGTGGTGTCAGGGTGTGTGTGTGTGTGTGTGTGTGTGTGTGTGTGTGGTGTCAGGGTGTGTGTGTGTGGTGTCAGGGTGTGCCGCACAGCTGCGCCCGCCGCTACTCCATCACTGCCGGGTCTGACCCCGGTCAGCGTGGTGCCAGTGTGTGCGACGGCTGGACAGAATTTCTGTTCCCGTGTGTCATATTGATTTGCTGATCATATTTGGTGTTTTTTTTAAACAATTTGAATAACACATTTTCCTTAATAATATTCACAATATTTTCTCTTGATCCAGGTGATATAGACGCGTCTTGCTGCGTAGGAGACAGACAGACAGACAGACAGACAGACAGACAGACGGGGCCATGAGGTTACATAAACCCAGAGGAGTTTCTTAAAACAACCCCTTCAGTCTTCTGTCGTGTCGTGTCGCAAAATATCAACAGACAGACGGGCTGCCAGTCACATATTTGTGTGTGTGTGTGTGTGTGTGTGTGTGTGTTGCCCCGTGGGGCGGCGTGATCTGATCCTCGTGCGCTCCATCGGGTGGAGTCTCACCTGTCATGCTGCTGAATGCCGGCGCATTATTCACGGACACAGCTGCTTCCTTTGAGCTTCTCTTCTTGCATAACAGACGCAGGTTTGATGACTGAAATATATTTTAAGGGATATTTACTTTACGTGTTTATTCACTCTTCATGCTTCAAGTGTCATCCTAACAAAAGGCTGGTTTCCACCTCCCCCCCCCCACCCCTCCCACCGAAAGAAAATTCTGGAACAATTTAAAGCGAAGATATTCACTTGATCCTTGTTGGCTCTGTGGTACGGACACGCGTCCACCAGGAATGTCCTGAGGATCTGCTCTAATCCCTCGTCCACACGTCGCTCTGGAATGAGCTGTAAATCGAGATTTTCTTGCATCATCATATGAAACCGCAAACGTAATCCACATTTAAGTCGTAGCAGATGAGGACAATTACGTCCTTTCAACACTTGGCGGCAGACTTTCGCTGGAAAATAATCCTCCGCCTCCATCGGACCGCAGGAGAAAAGGGAGGGTGAGGGGGGTATTCTCCCAGCATGCACAGGGTGTGAGAGGAGTTGCACCTCAGACGAGCGGTCGGACCTCCTCCTCCTCCTCCTCCTCCTCACTTACAGTATCGAGCCTGTTTTAGCTGACGGCCATAAAAACCCACTGAAGTGTTTACACGGATCGATCTCGCGTCTCTTCATTTGGCCCTCATAGATTTATTTATTTATTTATTTATTTCCCCCACACAGACACACGGAGATGCTGCGAAACCGAATCCCTCCAGTAGCCTCGTCATTGCAGACGCTGACTGATGCAGAATATGGAGATTTATTTGTGTGTGTGTGTGTTGGAGGGAAGGATGTGAGGTACAATCTGACTCCTATGTGCTCCTCCTCTTCCTCCTCCTCCTCCTCCTCCTCCTCCTCCTCCTCCTCCTCCTCTTCCTCTTCTTCCTCCTCCTCCTCCTCACTTAACTAACGCGTGAAGACTCTTCAGGCTTCATGTTGGTTCGACCTCGTGAATGGATCGCTCCTCATACTCATAGTATTGTGGTTTTATGGGGGGTTGTTCTCCCCTGCTTGGTCTAGATCCCGACCTGGTCTAAAGGAGACCTGGTGGGGTATCCGGGGGCCGTTGTTGGATGCCACATGGTTGGATGCCACATGGGCCTAAACGTCTCTTTAGAAAGGGCCCGCGGCTGCGTGGGCCTCCTCTCCGGAGCCTCCTCTCCGGAGCCTTCTAGGGAGACGCACGGCGCTGCTGTGGAGGAGGATACTGGCTTGGACCGGTGCCCCGTGTGGGACCGGTCCAACAGCAACATGGTTGGGATGGACGGAGAGGGGCAGCCCAAACACGCGTGGTGGTTTTAAAGAGGAAAAAAACAAACGTGAAAGGAGCTCCTCGCCCGTTGGGCTGCAGAATGAATGTTGTTCTCTCTCTTCTTCAGACCGCTGCGACCGGAAGGCGCATCCCTTCCTGCCCACTTCCTGTCTGCTCCGAAGACATTTAGGCAAATTTAAAGTGAATCCAGAGCAGATTATGATGTAATGTAACTGTCCTGCTGGAGGGATTTCCTCTCTTACCCCCCCCCCCCCCCACACACACACACACACACACACACCCCTCCCCCCGTGTGTCGCACATGAAGGGACCGAACCACACCCGGACGAACCCCCTCCTCCGGTCCAAACATCTTCCTGAGCGAGCGTTGGTGATGACCTCATTTATTCCAGGCTTGTCCCCCCCCCTCTCCTCCTCCTCCTCCTCCTCCTCCTCCTCCTCCTCTCTCCAGCCTCTTAATGAGAACAAGATGACAACTTTATAGCAGACTCGGCCGTGGTGACACAGAAACGTCTCTCTGAGAGGCTGGCAGACGCTAGATACGTGTGTGTGTGTGTGTGTGTGTGTGTGTGTGTGTGTACTGCACATGTGCCGTGTACTAGTCTAGAAGTTAGAAAAATAGTGAAAAAATAGATCCGGTCCAGTTATAGTATACAGTATGAACCCAAAGATATTCGATGTGTAATGATGTATCACAGAGAAGCTGGAGATTTAGCCCTAAGGAGCAAATTCTGACAATTTATTGCTTATAATAAATACGATGGTGAAATTTAGCATTTCACTACATCTCGGCTCTATAAACTACTGCAGCATAGAACGTGGAACGTTGGAGACGGGAACAACATGTGAAACAATAATAACGCCGGCTAAATGCCTTTTTTTTCTTTCTTTTTTTTTATATGTGTGATTAATTTGCACGTCAATATATACACACTTTTCACGGATGTTGCTTTGGTAGGTGTACATGCTTTGCCCCGCAATCATCAGTTTGCTGCGGGCGTCCATGTTTTCCCGAGCATACAATACCAATACCAACTCGGAATTATCGATTTCCGACTTGCAGTGGATTTGGTAACCACGGTAACACGTCAGGGTATAAGCTGTTAGGAACTGCTGTGGTTTCCTCCGACATTCATGAAGTCCATTAAAAAGTGATTATCATCACTGTACAAGAACCCTCGTGTCTGACACTCGAACGGTCATGTCTCGACCTGCTCGCCGTTATTCATAACATGCGGTGTGTGTGCAGTCTATTATTAATAATGATAATAATAATGGTAGTAATGCTATGGGTTGTTTTCTCCGTGAGCTCCTTAACATAAACACACATCAGAAGCTTCAACGTGAACTCCTGCCGCCCCCCCCCCCCCCACCTCCCCGACGTCGGTCCTGATGATGCAGGATGACACCCGACCACAACGCTCCAATCGGTGGCTCACCTGTCGGCTCACCTGTCGGCTCACCTGTCGGCTCACCTTCACTCCTCTTGGTTTGTTTGTCAGTGTGAACAGGAACCGGACCGACCAACAACAAGGTGTCCTGTTGTGGTCCGGCCCAAATGAACCCAAACGACATCGTGACGTCATCCTCTGCTTTGACAAACTTCTTCTTTTTCTTTTTTTTTTTTTTTTTTTACTTTTTCTTTTGCATTTTCAACACAACAGAACAATCCTTGACATTCACATAAACATATTAAAATAAAATAAATAGTAAATAATCAAAACAGTAATATTGGTATCAATAGTCTAGCTTATAGCGAGTGTCGATGCTAACCTTTACGTACATGCACATCGACACCGACAAATGCTTATAAATATGCATATACATATACACGACCATCTACATCCACATACATGGATAGATACATACCCGCACAGCATACCTTTGACAAACCTTTTCTCTGAATGAATCCTCTGTTATGCTAAAAATATGATTCACTGTCCATTCACGTTGTCTGTACGTCATCGTCACCCCGCGGCTCCTACTCGTCCTCGTTCCTCGGAGTACGATGACGGTGTTCCGACACCCGTGGGCGAGCCCTCGCCTCCGACCCGTCCGGGAACGCACCTGACAATCAAATCATTTGGAGCCTTGTTCGCCAGGCGTTATGAAAACAATCCGCAGCGCGTATCGCGTCAGAGTAATTAAATCTGAATGTCATCGCATTTAAGAAGATTTACGACGTTCATTTGCTCACCGTTAACTTGCAGAGTAAACATTTTATTTTGCCCGAACAAGCCCTCTCCTCGTCCTCCTCTCGCTCTTTGGAAATCATTTTATCGTTTGGAGCGAGAACAAAAAAAAAAAATTAAATTGTTTCTGAAATAGCTGCATGTGTTTAAACACGTAAAATACATGTTTTTTTTTTTGTTTTTTTCTCTCCCCCCGGCTGCCGCGGCTGGTCGCGTTCCAACAGGTGAAGAGGTGTTCCCTTGTTGGCGTCGGTTGCTATGGCGACCGCACAGCTGCATGAAAATGATATGCTGCGCGTGCGCAGACATTTGAGGGATTGATTCTAGACGTTTCTTGAACAAAAGCTGCGTGCACAAAGAGCCGAGGCTCCATTGTTTCCCCATCGGAGGTTTTTTCCTTGAAATGGACTTTGAGGGAAAATAGACGTGAAGTTGTGAGGCAGAACGAAACGCCGCACAGGAAGTGGTGCTAAAGATACCCAGATACTGCCAGTGTGTTTTTGTGGTTACTCACACACCCTTCAGCAGCCTCAGCGCTTCACCTTCAGTAATTGTCACCCACACAAACCTCTGAGTCATGATTACGTGTGTGTGTGTGTGTGTGTGTGTGTGTGTGTGTGTGTGTGTGTGTGTGTGTAAAGGAAGCGCGTCCACCCTCGCCTTGTTTTCCTGCCGTGGCTCTGTCCGGCCCACGTGAACCCACGGCGACCATAAACACACCGGCTAGCAGTGAGGTAACCGTCCACAGGCCGTCATCTCCTTCTGTGGTCTTTGTGTGTGTCCCCTGCCCCCCTCCCCCCCCATCCCCTCAGTCAGGGCTCAGGGACCAGACAACCCACAACACCTCTGAGCTCCACATGGCCTTACATGGACAAGGAGAGATGAAGCTGTGAGACATTCACATTTCTTCTGTTCAACTTTTATGAGAAGGTTCCGGACGATGAGTCTGTGAGAGAGAAATGTTTGTGGTTGGTGAGTTTATGTCTCGGGTTATATTTCTGCCCACATGGCAATTTATACACCGTAAGACGATACACAGATTATAATTTTCTCTTGCAAAAATACCTGGGACATTCAGCAGATAGCAACACCACTCCTCACTTTAGCCCTCCTTTGATCCAGGACCCTGGCCCAATATTAGTGCAGGTTCCTGAGCAGCAGTGCCAGCTCATGTACCTCCGGCAGCGTGAGATTCCAGAGAGGCGACTAAATTTGGACGGATCTGAAATAACAGGGTTTTCTATTCGGGGGCTGAAACGTCCGAGCGCGGCACCGCCGCCGCCGCCCCTTCCTCCAGAGACTTGCAGATGCTCAGGCAGCCTGCAGAATGGACCAGCATGTGGCTGCGTCCGTCTGCACCTCCCGAAACACCGATGTCAGGGCTGTTTTAAGCCTTTTTTTGTGGTGAAGTACGGCCCCCTGCTAATGCCCACCTCTCAGTGCTGAGGGCTATCGCTGAGCTAACGGCCTCTCTTATTTCCATCACGGTTCCAGAATCGGGTGAAATCGCACCACATGAGCTCCAAGCGTTTGTGGGGAGTGAGAGATCCAAACGTGGGAATCCTAATTAGCAATGGAGACCATTGTGTGTCTGTGTGTGAAGGGGGGTCGGGGGAGGGGGGTCGGGGGAGGGGAGGGGGGGTTAGTGTTGGCTTTAGGCTTTTTATCTTAATTGTGGTGGGAGAAGTGTCAGGAGGAGACAAAGACAGTGTTTGAGGAGTCAACAGGAGTCTGAGGATTACAGCAGCTCGCAACAGATGTAGTGTGTGTGTGTGTGTGTGTGTGTGTGTGTGTGTGTGTGTGTGTGTGTGTGTGTGTGTGTGTGTGTTAATGAGATTACCCCCCCCCCCTCCCCTCCTCCTCCCTCTATCTATTCTCTTTCGTCCTATCTGTTCTCTGTTCATCTCTCCCTCCCTCGCTGCATCTGTGATTTTTTTTCTTTTCTCCCTCATCCAGTAAACTTCGGGTCATGAAGTAGTGATGAACTGATCCGTGTCGTTCTGGTCTCAGACCTAAAAAAAAATATGACGATTTTAAAGTTTGATCAAACCCCTTTAATCCCATCTGTGGCCGATCAGTCCTGGAAGACCTGGACTTCACTGAGTTTGTCTCTGGGATCCAAACAGAAAAACTCGTTATGACGCTGAGAGAAGAGAATTCATACAAAAGGCCTCTTCTGCCCTCTGGTGGCCGTGTTGCATTAGTGCATCCTGCTCTCAGTCCTGCGAAGCCAGCCTTCTTCCTTCCCTGCAGGGCAAGCGTCTCCCCCGGGGGAAGAAGGGGGAGGGGGAGGGGGAGAGAATCACCTTCCGTGACCTGGAGCGATAGAAAGAGCTTTCCTCATCGGATCACCGGCGGCTCCGAGGAAACCCAGCTGACCCCTCCTGGCTTTAGCAGCGTTCATTAAAGAGCTCTCAGACAGTCTGACGCAGTCTTCAAGTTAATTAGCTGGAACGGGCCCTTTAGTTATTGCCCCCTTGTAAGGCTCCATCAGAGGGCCGGTTTAGTTTTCGGGTCAGAGGAAGGCACCCGAGAGTCGGCCTGACACCCCTCAGGCAGGAACAGGACTCCATGCAGAAAGGGGCCTCTTTCTGGCCTCCGACTGTGGCCTCTGACCAGCGGGTCCGACTCAGCGGGTCCGGCGAGTGAGAGCTGTAGCGATGGCGAGTGGAGGTCAAGTGCGGGAGGGCAAGCGGTGATTTTGCCAAATTTAGTGTTTCATTTTTCTCGTTTCCTCTGCAGTACTTTTTACCCGGGTTAGCATCCCTCCCTGGGTTAACGTCCCTCCCTGGGTTAACGTCCCTCCCTGGGTTAACGTCCCAGGCTAACATCCCCGGGTTAACGTCCCTCCCCGGGTTAGCGTCCCTTCCCGGGTTAACGTCCCTCCCCGGGTTAGCATCCCTCCCTGGGTTAACATCCCTGGGTTAACATCCCGGGTTAACATCCTGGGTTAACGTCCCTCCCTGGGTTAACGTCCCTGGGTTAACATCCCGGGTTAACATCCTGGGTTAACATCCCTGGGTTAACATCCCGGGTTAAAATCCCGGGTTAACATCCTGGGTTAACGTCCCTCCCTGGGTTAACATCCCGGGTTAACGTCCCGGGTTAACGTCCCGGGTTAACGTCCCGGGTTAACGTCCCGGGTTAACCGATGTGTTGGGATGATCGAAGCACGTTTGTTTGTTGAGAAGATCCCTGCGTGGGATTTTTTTTTTTTTTTTATCCACAAAGGCTTAATAGACAATGAGATTCTTCCGGTTCAGGATTGTTCCGTGTGTTTGCACACAGAACAATCCTGGCACACTGGTTTGGTTCCAAAGCCACTTCTCATGCAAGCAAAGCAAAGCCCTTCAGGCTCAGCTCTTCTCACGTCTCTCGGCTTCTAGACTTGGCTTTCTCTGAGCCGCTGTGTCCAGAGCGCCGCGCTCACAGGAGCAGGTAACATGGGTTCAAGTGATTTATTTTAATTGAGGGGGCTGTCCCTTTAAACCCAAAGTTGTTTGGTCTCGTGCTCCAGGAAGATGTACTTATCGACATATTTACATCAAAGGTGTGATATGCTGCATTTCTGTGAATGAAGAGAGAGAGCAGGCGGAGAATCAGAGGAAATAAAAAAAGTTTATTTTGGGGGCGCTTAGGCTCCACAGCACGAATAAACACACCACTGCTACACACACACACACACACACACACACACGGAGCCCAAAGGGTCTCTGCTGACAACCAGAAATGTCCCAAACACAGCAAGAAAAAACACACACTTGTTGACATTGTCGTTAAAACATATAAGCACAAATATATGAGAACTCTCGCACTCTCACTCTTGCCCTCTCTCTCTCTCACTCTCTCTCTCTCTTGCCCTCTCCCTCTCGCCCTCGCACTCTCTCTTGCCCTCTCTCTCTCTCTCTCTCTTGCACTCTCTCTCTCGCCCTCTCACTATCTCTCTCTCTCTCTCTCTCTCTCTTGCGCCCTCTCACGCTCTCTCTTGCCCTCCCTCCCTCTCTCTCGCCCTCCCTCCCTCTCTCTCCCTCTCCCTCCCTCCCTCTCTCTCCCTCTCCCTCCCTCCCTCTCTCCCTGCCAGTCCGGTTCTCACCACTGTGAATCAGCCAGCCCAGTTGTGGTCTGTGGGAACAGCACAGGCAGGAAGTGGTGTGTGTGTCTATTTTGTGTGTGTCAACACCCCCCCCCCCCCAAAGTGGGTGTTCTGTCTGCATCGTCTGTGAACTTGCCATCCAGTAAAACAGAGACAACGACCCAGAGCTCGTTCACTGACCTCATGTCAGTCTGAGGGTAGAGCTGAGCCACAGACTCTCTCTGATCCACAGACTCTCTCTGAGCCACAGACTCTCTCTGAGCCACAGACTCTCTGATCCACAGACTCTCTCTGAGCCACAGACTCTCTCTGAGCCACAGACTCTCTGATCCACAGACTCTCTGATCCACAGACTCTCTCTGAGCCACAGACTCTCTGAGCCACAGACTCTCTCTGATCCACAGACTCTCTGATCCACAGACTCTCTGAGCCACAGACTCTCTCTGATCCACAGACTCTCTGATCCACAGACTCTCTGATCCACAGACTCTCTGATCCACAGACTCTCTGATCCACAGACTCTCTGATCCACAGACTCTCTGAGCCACAGACTCTCTGATCCACAGACTCTCTGATCCACAGACTCTCTGATCCACAGACTCTCTGATCCACAGACTCTCTGATCCACAGACTCTCTCTGATCCACAGACTCTCTGAGCCACAGACTCTCTCTGATCCACAGACTCTCTCTGATCCACAGACTCTCTGATCCACAGACTCTCTCTGATCCACAGACTCTCTCTGAGAACAAACATCAGAAGTGAGACCACACAGTAAGGCAATATAATGCTTTATGAAAAGGTTACAATGATGTTCATCTATTCATAAATGTGTCTTTTTCAGAATATTTCTGGTCATATTGTCCAGCGTACATCGGTCGCCACGGTAACCATTTCCAGCGCTGAGCTCGGTAGGTGCGTCTTGACGTGGTGTTGGACAAAAACATTTCTGCTCTCGGTCCACTTTTAGTACCTTTTTGAAAAGAAATTAAATAATTGGAAACATCCTGACGAGACTTCACCCAGTAGCAGACATCTAGAAAGAAAGTGCTTTCCTTTTGATTCATATTCAGACACGATTTATTACAGAGTCCATGTATTGCAAATTAGACACTAAATGTTATTGAAAAGCAATGATTTTATAAAGCCACACTCTCTTATCCTCAGATAGCAGCAGTAAACCTGCCTCCGTTCACCACCAGGGGGCAGTGTGGCTTTAGGTTTGGCGAGGCCCGAGGTCTTTACCGTCAGCAGGAAGTTTGTCCCTCAAAGCTCTGAGGCCTCACATCAGGCTCCCAGGGGACAGTAGTTACTGGAGTGTTCTGTTGGGAGGGCAGGAAGGGTGTGTGTGCGCGTGTGTGTGTGCGTGTGCGTGTGCGTGTCTTCCTTTGGGAGTGTGTGCATATACAGGTGCATGACATCCAGTTACTGTGTGTGTGTGTGAGACATAGTTAGGTTGGAGACGTACAGGAAGCATTCAACATCATAAGCTTTTTCTTACATTATTAGTCATGTGATTTTACTGCAGATTTTTTTTTTTTATTGCTTTGTTTAAAAACAATAGGCGGCATTGTGATATTAAATTCCCTCGTGATCTTTTGAACGTTTCCCGCCCACAGCCGCCATCTCCCCCGTTCTCTAACTGATGCATTTTAAATTCCTATGGCGGGAAGGATGCCGGCAGGATAGTGAGTGTTAAAGAGGGAGGGGCGGGGTTAGAGGGGGTGGGGACAGGGTGAGGGGGGGTAAACAGGATGTTGTGACGTGATCTGCGCTGTTTGCGTAGTCACTTCCTTCCACCGTCTGCGCTTTGATGGCCTCACAAATAATTCACGGCCGGGGGGGGGAAATGAATAGTTGGCTCTCGTCTGCAGTCACAGATTGTACTTGAAAAGAAAAAAAACGCCGCTTTCTTCTTTGCAAGTTAGCGGGAACGCTCATTTCAAAGGATTTCATTGGGTTCAAAGTCAAAACCACTGTGTATGTGACATCAATATATTTAGTGTTTACATGAGAATGTCAGTTTTATGGCTGATCCAGAGAATGTAATAATCAAGGTACCGCAGGATTTACAGGTTTCTCCCTCAAAAGCAAACATCGCCCGTCGAACACAATTTCTGAAACGAGACGTTGAAGGGACAGCTGGATCCATTATTATATATAAGTCTTTGATGTTGGATACATGTCCGTCATCTCGGGGTGTATTTTGTCTCGTTGCAAAGCCTACTTTTCTACTGCTCCGTGAAAGGGAGGGACCTCAATGCAGCAAAATATATATTAAAAAAAAGATGAAAGTAATGAGCCAGAAACACGTTAGCAGCTGAAAAGAAAAGCTAGATGGACTTTTATTTCACTTTTTATTTGGCGGCAGCATGTCGGAGAAATGGTTTCTTACACGGTGTTCCAAAACACACACACACACACACACACACACACACACACACACACACACACACACACACACACACACACACAGAGGAACACATGGTTTTTCCTATTGTTGGGTTGTCGGTACTCTCCGCTGCCCTGGATGAGCAGGAATGCTGCGGCCCTTTTGTTTGGCGCCCTGTATTGTTTTGCTGAAATCAAGTGCGCACGAAAGATTTTGACAATCCTATAAAATAAGCATCGAAGACGAATCTATCAAGCAAAAGAAACGGACACATCGAGGATCTGTCCTGAAGACTTTGATGGTCTTTTAGTTGTTTGGTGATCAACACAAACTTTAAAAAAAGCCCGATTTTCATTTATTTATTTTTTTTTTTTGGGAGGTCACTGGATGATTAAATGTTGCGCAACGTGTGTTCCCCCCCATCCAAGAGCCGCCCGGCGGCCTCCTTACCCAGTTCAGAAAAAGTTCAGACGAAGGTGTCGCACGGGACAAATCCGGTGCAATGGAGCGGGTCTCCTGGTGTCTTTTATTCCACACACATATTCACCGTCCGACGATACAAACACAATGGACCTCTCGCACGCCGGGGGGGGTTGGGGGGGGGCGTTCTGTCCGATAGGCAGTGCAAGTACACAGATAGCAAATCCATCTGCCGCAGGTTGAAGGGCCTCCGGATGTGATGGAGGGCCCCGATATCCTGCCATTCATCCATCCATCCATCCATCATCCATTCATCCAGTCACTCGCTCAGAGACTCCTGGCATGTGTGGATAAAGCCCAGTACCTCGCCGCATGTTAAATCCATTAGAGCCAATCAACAAGTGCCAAGGTGTGTGTGTGTGTGTGTGTGTGTGCGTGTGGTGTGCGTGTGCGTGTGCGTGTGCGTGCGTGCGTGCGTGCGTGCGTGCGTGCGTGTGTGTGTGTGTCCAAGCGCTCTTCTTTCTGCCCGTTTTTATCAGATCCAAACACAACCTCTGAATCCTCCGAGCAGCGGTTGACCCAAATGGCAAGACATCCTGTTGTGGTCTGATGTACGGAGGAGCTAAGGGGGGGGGGGGTCAGGGTTTAATGACTCATTATGTAACGTGCTAGTTGCGGTGTTTAAAAGACAATGCCAGTGGTTTTGCAACCCATTGTTTCCATTCGTTTTGTCCACAACAAGAAACAAATGTATAAATGTAACACAATGAACGTCCACCTGATGTTTTGTGTGATGGAATAACTAAAAAAGTAAATGGAAAGTAAAGCCTGCTCGGAACAGTAGGCATGTACATTCAGATCTGTAAAAACCATACCGTTAAAAAATAAATAATGTCGTGCTTTAATCCCATTAACCAAACGTCTGCAGAGCTGCAGACTCTGGCGAGCCTTCAGGCTGCACTAGTAGATGAAACACACTTGTGTAATTAGATTTGGGAAAAAAAAATTGTACGGTTTCCAAAAGAAATCACAAGAAGTTGTGGTTTAACAAAACAAAAACAAAACAAAAAAGAGATTTCCAGATGTCTTCAGAATCTTCGGTTAGCAAATCAAGTCATGTATCGGAGGGAGATCTTTTGAAAGGCCAAAGCTCGGTCCCTAAAGCGGTACATCATCTGGACACACACACACACACACACACACACACACACACACACACACACACACACACACACACACACACACACACACACACACACACACACACACAGACTTTAGTCCGCTCGGTTGCCACAATAGAGCCGCTGATGAAGACGCTGATGAAGACGCTGATGCAAGCGCAGGAACAGAGTCTCTCTCTAACAAGCTCGGTTGTCATAACAGACGCACGAGAAGCCTGAGTCCCTCTGAGCGTGATGCAAACGGCTCTCGCTCCCACAGACGACTCCACCGAGGGAGGGGGGGGGGAGAGGCAAACTGGTTATCAAACACACAGTTGTGACCCCTCGCAGCTCACAAACATATGGTAATTTCAGCATCCGAGGGGAGTAATGTGTTTCTTTAATCACTCTGCTGGTACTGTATTTGCATAAAACCCGTGACGTGCGATGTTCGTCGTGCAGTATATTGGCATCCAGTCCGTGGCGTTTGATTTAACCTGCCAGGGGGAATAGATGGGTGGGATTTATGGCGTCAGGTAAATCCGCCCCATGCCCCTGAAGAAAAACATAATAAATCCACTTAATTGCATCTAATTCACTGTAAATGTTTTCTATGGTGCTTATCCATCGAGCCCATACACCTTACATCTGCTGCTTTCAGTAGCTTTAATGTGATTTTTTATATATATTTTTTATATATATTTTTTTAAAATTTTTTTTTTATATATATATATATATATATATATACATATGTGTGTGTATTTATGTATGTAATTTTAAAGGTGCACTATATGGGATTCAGAGCATTAGTTAGCTCACAGCCGCCGCTCTGCACTGCACTCATACGGCGGCTACAGCGAGTACCGTCGCCATGGAGACGCAGCACACACCCGCCGGTCCCCGCCTCCGGTTAACACGGTTTCTGTGTTGGGGCTGTTCACTGCAAGCCGCTTGAGAGTCGGTGAGAGTTAATAGAAATGCTCCCAATCTTTTTTTTTTATAAATAGGAAATGTTGGGGTTTTGGACTTCAGGTCAGATGCAAAGAGCAATTAACAAAACATCTCCCCTGGCTCTGGGGAAATGGTCTTTGGCATTTTATTTATTTATTTTTGCTATTTTCTGTTTCACAGACTAAAAGAAAATTGTGAGATTACATAATAATGAAAATAATCTCTTTTGGAAGGGCACCATCGCTGCATCCTGCGCTTCGTGCCGCCCAAGACGACCGTCGTCGGTTTAAATGACAAGCCAGACGAAACCAGAATAATAATGGGCGCAGCCAGAACTTCATTTTAGTGCTGATGCAGCGATGTGGGGATCCGGTTGAATGCGACACCAGAAGCAACCCCACTCTGAACCTCTTTTTTAGGAACTGTGGCATTCCCAAGAGTCCTCTGGTCTCCTCCCACGACCAGGAGCTCTCCTTGTTTACAGCTCAATGAGTCAAACACGGGGAGCCGACCGAAAGCTGACAGATACGCCCGCCATTTAGGGGAAACCTCAATCTCCTCGATCACCAGAAACATGGGCGTCATGTGACACGGTGACGAGAGTAAACGAGTTCCTTGGACAATCTTTTTTTTTTCTATTTGGTTCTGCAGGGATCTAAAAACCTTCGTTATGATGAGAATCTGCATAATGGGAAAGGCAGTGCCCCCCCCCCTCCCCTCCCACTAACATGTTTTTGCTGCTTAACTCCGCCTCGCTGCAGGCTGCTGCAGTACAGCGTTAGCAGCAGAGATGGCCGCGGTGCCCCCCAGGGTTTGGTGTAAATGAGATTTGCTGGGGGGATGATTGGGTCTGAGGCAGGCCTGGAGATGGCCCTTTATGAAATAACCTCTGCAATCTCTGACAGAACAGCTGGGGAGAGAGCAGACTCTCTCACGTACGCCGACACACACCGATGCTCTTCAATAAAGGAAAGAAGGTGTGTGGCTGCACACGAACAGAAAGTAGACCCGTGCACACATTCGTGCAGTTATATAGTATCTATAATAGTTTTATCTTCGGCTGTGATTCAACCCAACGTCAAGAAACAGAAGGTCGCTTCAGAGAGCTTGTCATGGCTGAATCTTAAGAGACAATAGGACATTAGTCGGTGTTGTCGTGGTTCTGTACTTTTTTTTTTCCGCTGACAATATTTTGGCCCCAAAGGAGATTAAAAGAGGCAGACCGTGGTATAAAAGAGGCAGACCGTGGTATAAAAGAGGCAGACCGTGGTATAAAAGGGGCAGACCGTGGTATAAAAGGGGCAGACTGTGGTATAAAAGAGGCAGACCGTGGTATAAAAGGGGCAGACCGTGGTATAAAAGAGGCAGACCGTGGTATAAAAGGGGCAGACCGTGGTATAAAAGAGGCAGACCGTGGTATAAAAGGGCAGACCGTGGTATAAAAGGGCAGACCGTGGTATAAAAGGGCAGACCGTGGTATAAAAGAGGCAGACCGTGGTATAAAAGGGGCAGACCGTGGTATAAAAGGGGCAGACCGTGGTATAAAAGAGGCAGACCGTGGTATAAAAGGGGCAGACCGTGGTATAAAAGAGGCAGACCGTGGTATAAAAGGGGCAGACCGTGGTATAAAAGAGGCAGACCGTGGTATAAAAGGGGCAGACCGTGGTATAAAAGGGGCAGACCGTGGTATAAAAGGGGCAGACCGTGGTATAAAAGGGGCAGACCGTGGTATAAAAGAGGCAGACCGTGGTATAAAAGAGGCAGACCGTGGTATAAAAGAGGCAGACCGTGGTATAAAAGAGGCAGACCGTGGTATAAAAGGGGCAGACCGTGGTATAAAAGGGGCAGACTGTGGTATAAAAGAGGCAGACCGTGGTATAAAAGAGGCAGACCGTGGTATAAAAGAGGCAGACCGTGGTATAAAAGGGGCAGACTGTGGTATAAAAGAGGCAGACGTGGTATAAAAGAGGCAGACCGTGGTATAAAAGAGGCAGACCGTGGTATAAAAGGGGCAGACCGTGGTATAAAAGGGGCAGACCGTGGTATAAAAGGGGCAGACCGTGGTATAAAAGAGGCAGACCGTGGTATAAAAGGGGCAGACCGTGGTATAAAAGAGGCAGACCGTGGTATAAAAGGGGCAGACCGTGGTATAAAAGAGGCAGACCGTGGTATAAAAGGGGCAGACCGTGGTATAAAAGGGGCAGACCGTGGTATAAAAGAGGCAGACTGTGGTATAAAAGAGGCAGACCGTGGTATAAAAGAGGCAGACTGTGGTATAAAAGGGGCAGACCGTGGTATAAAAGAGGCAGACTGTGGTATAAAAGGGGCAGACTGTGGTATAAAAGAGGCAGACCGTGGTATAAAAGAGGCAGACTGTGGTATAAAAGAGGCAGACTGTGGTATAAAAGAGGCAGACCGTGGTATAAAAGAGGCAGACCGTGGTATAAAAGAGGCAGACTGTGGTATAAAAGAGGCAGACCGTGGTATAAAAGAGGCAGACTGTGGTTTCAGGCGGCAACCTCCGGGTCTGAAAACTGAAGCCAATGCGGAAAGTGCTTTAAACTTGCATTCTCTCTAATGGCCATCGGGGGGCGACTCCTCTGGTTGCAAAAAGAAGTGTATTAATCGTATAGAAGTCTATGAGAAAATTACTCTTCTTCGCTCTTGATTTTTTACCTCATTGAACTATATAAATTATGGTCCATTTAGAGTCAAATAGACCATAAAGCAGGGTATGCTTTAGGGCGGGGCTTACTGTGATTGACGGGTCGTTGTCCGATCTGGGAGATTTCCGTGTTTTCGTCTTCCAACTTTAACCCCTTTCGCCGTGTGTTTTCCCTTCATGAAAGATTATTATAACCAAGATGGCGACGGCCAAAATGTCCAACAACAAAGTCCACAAACCGATGGGTGACGTCACGGTGACCACTTATATATTCTATGCTGGGTGCGCTAAAGAAATCAAAGACCCCAGTTTCACGAGGAAGAATCACTCCCAGTATACGCAGATGCTGAAACAATAATTCGATAAGTCAGCCAATAAGTCATCAATAAAAAACAACAAATCGTGACAAACCAATGCTGGCGCTGGTTCCAGCCTCACTCTAATACCCTGTGTATACACCCTGTATATATTGTGTATACACCCTGTATATATTGTGTATACACCCTGTATATATTGTATATATCGTATATATACAGGGTCGTTCATCGAACCCTCAAAAAGATGACTACTTTAAAAAAAACACAGCTTGCCTGGACTCACAGTAACAGTACACCCAACCACACCCTCCACTTAGAACCGAGACCCCCTCCCCTCACATGGACCCCTTTGTGTATTTGTACAGTGTTATTTCTGAAAGAAAAGCCCACCCTAAGGTGGCCGTGCGGGACCAGACACGCATACCGCTGACTCTTCTGGAGAACCTGATAGACCCAGAGCTGGGGGGACTTGCCTCTTGGAAAATTGCCACTCACGTTTAGTTTTTCACACCCGCTGTCAGAATCATTTAGAGCGAAGTGGGGCAACTCACCAAGCGCCAGGCCTCCGAATTTACTCTAATCGTAATTTTTTTTACGCATCAGTAATTGCGCTCTCTCTCTCTCTCTCTCTCTCTGTCTCTGTTCTGTCTCTCTCTCTCTCTCTCTCTCTCTCTCTCTGTTATCTATCTCTCTCTCTGTCTCTGTTATCTCTCTCTCTCTCTCTCTGTTATCTCTCTCTCTCTGTCTCTGTTATCTCTCTCTCTCTCTCTCTCTATTATCTCTCTTGCTCTCTCTTTCTCTGTCTCTTCTCTCTCCCCCCCCCCCCCCCCCCCCCCCTCTCTCTCTCTCTCTCTGTGTCTTCTTTTCTCTCTCTCTCTCTCTCTCTCTCTCTCTCTCTCTCTCTCTCTCTCTCTCTCTCTCTCTCTGAAGAAAGCCTTGAATGTAGCCAGAGGCCCCGTGTTACTGAGGATACGTCTTCATGAAACGTGCGCGGCCAAGGTCGATCGTTTTACCTCTGTGGATACGAGAACTACTTTCTCCCAAAGAGTTGAAATCACCTCCTTGTACAAGCCCCCCTCCCACCTGGCCCGCAAGCCCCCCTCCCACCCGGCCCCCCCCCCACCCCTCTTTCTAAAATGCGTTCATATCTTCGTCAGCGACATCATCCCACTTTAACAGCACCGTGATAACGGTTATCCGTCAGTGTGAGTGCAGCACTGACAGCTGAGCTTCAGCCAGAAAGGCTCTCTGAGCTTCACATCCTCTCCCCGGACGTGGACTCCTGCCCACTCGTGTTTTGAGACTGATTGATTTCTCTCTCTTCTTTTTAATTACTTTTTGACAAGCCAGATGAGCATGCTCGGTGTCAAACCCTTTGCTCCTAGTTGTTGGGTAAAGTGATGACCTTTATCGACCTATTATACCTCCCTTGCTCATCTTTTCTTCAACTCGGGATTTGACCCAAATACTGAGTCTCGGCGTCCCTCCCCTCTTCCCCCACTTCCCTTCTTTTTTATTTTTTATTACACATGCTCATTTGTGTTTCTCCTCTCGAATGTCTTTCTTTCCCATAACCTCCTTTTCTGTCCGACTATCCTCCCTCCCTCTCTCCCCCCTCACACCCCGTCCTCTTCTTGTCACGGTAATTGGCTCAGAAAAAAAAATTATGCAGACTTTTTCTTTTCTTTTTTTTTTTTTTTTTTAGCCCCTCTCTCTGAAATCTCTCTCTTTGCCCGGCTCACAGAAGATGAATTGCCCCGAGAAGCGGAGCGGCACTTGTTGTCCGTTTGGTTGAATTAACATTAAAACGGACCCGCCACGCAGTCGTCTTTGAACCGGGGCCGCTGAGAGCCCCGTCTCTCGGCCTGCCCACTTCTATTGCTCTCTCTGTCCATCTCCTTCCTTTTTGTTTTTCTCCCCGTCAGTCTATCTTATAACCACCTCCCACGCTTTTTGTCCATAATCGGAATTTTGCCTTCGACGCGTTCCAACTGGGAATTAGGCTGAAGTTCTTCAAGACCGACCCGGAGCAAATCTGTCTGCGTTCAGCCGAAGAGAGAGCTCTTTACGGGGTGATGAAAATGATGCAATTATTTCATAATGATTGTAATGGAGGGGCTTTTATGAGTATTAACTTGGCCGTGGGAACTTAGTTTTTTGGAGCTCTTTCAGAGTTTCAATGGAGCGGCCCGAGCGAGGAGATCCAGGAGGGGGGGGGGGAGGTGGGAGGGGGGCATCAACGCGTTCGCTGTCTTCTCTCTTCACTTGCACACACACACACACACACACACACACACACACACACACACACACACACACACACACACACACATATATGCCGTTCCTGCGTGGACCATGTGTTTCAAGTCAGACTGTGAAATGTTGTGTTTCGGGCCCAGACAGGATGTACCTTCTGCTCTGGGGTTTGTGGTGATGACTTGCACAGACATCTCTTGCCATGCTTGACTTGTGCGCCGAGCCCACTAGAATACCAAGCAGATCAACCGACACTGTTCCCCTCGGAACTTTCTATCCAGGTGCATTGAGGAAAACTAAGCTCCAGAGTCACTGGAAAAAGCTTGTGTGTATATATATTTATATATATATATTTATGTATATATATATATATATATATATATATATGTATATATATATATATATATATATATATATGAACCTGCTGCTGTTCGTTCACAACCTGTAAACAGCCTGTGGAGAGGCCATTCTTTTCCTGCTGTCTCTCCCTTAAGGTGGCAGGACTTGTGCATGAACACCCTGTTCTAGGTTCTAGCTGGCTTCAAGATGGTGGAGTTTATATTTCAAGTGATGCATTTAGTCTCTTTTTGCGAAACCATTCGAGAATCCTCCGGAGTACCAGTGCTACTGTGCAAGGAGGGTAAATACATAATGCATACTCGTCCTCTGTACTTTAAAGTTTTTTTGGGGGGGCGGGGAAGTCTGAAAGGCTGAGTCTCGGGGTAATTTCTCACAATGTTGCACGGTTCAGTTTGAGTAACTCCCAAACCAAGTAGCCAATTTTACACTTGCAGTGTGCATCATTTATCAAAACTGTGACTGCCTGCCCGGGTCATCTGGCTCCGCAGACATCCAGAACAAATGTTCTCCGATGCGTTTCTAATTTATAGAACATTTTGCGGGAAAGAGATGAACTCCCTTCTCATTTAAACGACAGGAATATAGATAATATAGAGTAAATGCATCTAAAACCAACATGGCACGAGTCCGCGGGACAAACCCTGGAACTCCCTCGTCGAGGTGGGACGTTGGATGTGTTTCTACTTAGGGGCGAGCAATATGGAAAAAAGAGGTTTCTGGAAAATCTATTTAAACAAAAAAAGGTCAATAGCAGCAGACAGGAATGTATTTTCTAGCTAATTTATTACTGGACGACTCAAAGTACATCATCACATGGGTATGAAAAATCATAAAACACATCCAGTACTGCCATGGCACAATATACTATATACATTACCTCCAATGGCTCTAATACAACCAGAGATAATTAAGGCACAGAAACCAGGTACTTGTACTCACTTTTTATTAACAATACTTTGACCTCCAGTTGAAAGCATTTTGTCTCCCGGCCAAAAACAAAAAACATCGTAATTAAATCTGCAGAAGCCCACTGCTCCTAAAATACTAAACATAAGTTAACTGCAGTGGTCAAATTAAATTTATACGTGACCATTGGAATAAAGTCCAAAAAAAGTCCCCCCCCCCCCCGAGGGACCAAGAAGACTTCCGATGTGTCGGCTCTAATGTTGTCTACTAATAACGACTCTCTAGTCCACAGAGTGAGTCAAGGTGACTTCCACAATGGCCGCCCCTTTTTGGTTTGGCAGTGTTTCTTTTCCGGACGGGCTGAAGGATCAACGTGGGAGACCTCCATCGTGGTCGCCGGTTCTTTTTGTTTTCTGCAGACATTTTATTCTCCCGTCAGCGACGCGGCGTCTTTTGAGAGAGATCACAGTTAGACGAAGCCGGGGGGGGTGAGGGGGGGCGCTGGATCACACGCGCTTTGGGCTCTAATCCCTTCTCCGTCCCCAACGCAACCCAAACGTGTCACAGGCGCCTCCCTTTGTTCACGCGGGAAATTAGCCTCTGACGATGGCCGCCGTGTAAAGCATCGTTGTCAGATTTCTGCTGTCTGTGCGAGAGTGAAAGTGCTTATTTCAACAACAAGCCCCACTCTGCTATTCCCCCGGCGCTCGGCAGAGTATCGATGTCTCTCAGGATGAGCATTGCCGCGCAGAGGGTCGGGTAATGTACTTTACTTTCCCTAAATGATAGGGGATGTATGGGATCTCGGGAGGAGAAGATGCAGAATTAAGTGGACCATCTGTTGTTTGGGTGCACTTGAATTATACATTTGGAGAGGTCGGCTCGTAGATGGACGTCGAGGGCTCTGAATCTTTTTTCATCCATGACGCAACTCAGATGAAGGCCTGTGTTTCTCTGTTTTCACGGTCAAAAGGAATGAAATCCAACTTTGTATTTGTAACAAATTGTGTGCCGGACTATTTCTCTGTGTGGAGCCGTGACTTTCCTGGAGTTGGTTGCCTTAATCTTTCCTTCTGTTTCCGGTCGCTGTGCTTAGCTGACCTGCTAAGACCTGCTCCACACAATTAGATATCTTCATGTCACTCTTTACATTCTATTTAGGAGGTTTTCTAATCGTGCTGGTGCTCTATAGCTATTATGTAGTTATATTCTTTCTTCCTATTTAATGCCTGTTAATGCTATATCATTGAGTCAATGTAGTCTTTCAGATCAACTGTTATGTTTGTGACAGCTGAACTGACTTTCATTCTCCCCTCTCTCCTCCATCGGTCTGTTCCCGTCTTCCCTTGACCCTGCCCCCCCCCCTCCCCCTGTCCTCCCCTGCCCCCCCCCCTTCCTCAAGTCGTTCTTCGTTCCTCAGACCGGTTGTTTTTCATCTCACCTCCCAATCTTCCAGAAGTTTCCCCCAGAGTCCAATGAACCCCACTTCATAAGCAGACCAGATTCCACTCTGAATGTTTTATCAGTCCCTGTAGGATTCAGTCGGCTATAAACTTCTATTAGAATTGAAAAGTCAATATATATATATATATATATATATATATATATATATATATATATTTGGATGGCTTATATTTAGACATCATCAAAGGTATTTTCTCGCTCATTGAACAGCACCCACGGCGCACTATTAAAAAAGGATTACATTTACGGAGCACGGTCGTAAAACAAAGACCACGGAGACTTTACGAGACGTGCGAGCGTGAAGGTAGTTTGGGAGAGTTCGGCGCTCTTCACCTGAAAAGCTCTCGGCGCCGCGCTCCGGTTCCGATGGGTCGGCCGTGGTCGATTTCTTTCCTTTGCTCGCGGTCCCGTCCGAATTCCGCTGGATGATGCTCGTCTTCACCAGCCGAGGACAGACGGGTCGATGGAGGGGAACGGTGTTGGTGCAGCGTCAGCGTTAACAACCCGCCCTGTTCGGTGATGAGATTACAGCCCGCGGCGTGCCGGCTGGTGGGATCGCAGGTTGCCGGGACAGGACATTGATTTTGCCTGGAGGCAGCCAGCCGCCCGCTGTCTGAGAGCGCCTGTTAAAGTTCTGACCTGCAATCGGGTTTGCTTTGTTTGTTGTTTCGAGTTGGAGTCCAGCTTGAGCACTCACACAGGCGGCGTGCTCAACGCAGAGGCGTGAAGTTTGCCAGACGCAGTGGTGAGCTTGGTTTTGGATGCAGACAGAGATAACATGGACACGTAGACAAACGGACTCCATCACTCACCTCCTCCAGCACAGACTACATCCGCCAACACTCCCACCTCCAGTAGGTGTGGTGTCTGACTGGTGTCTGACTGGTGTCTGACTGGTGTCTGACTGGTCTAATCCCAGGCCCAGGTTGGCTCAGGAGTCTCCAGGGTGCACGGGGTGGGGTGGGGTCGGGTGGGGATCTGCCGAAGCCGAAGCTCTCCATCTTATTGATCCGCATCATTCCGTCCCAGCGGCGACTTTGATGTGACAGTTTCATTGGAGCTCTGCTTATGGAGCCTTTAATTAGATTTCAGCACCGGAGCTCCTCTCCTGGGGACGGAGGTGGGGAAAGGGAAAGAGATTTGATGATGGGTTTGGAGAGGTGTGTGTGTGTGTGTGTGTGTGTGTGTGAGTGAGAGTGAGAGTCGGGAACTTTAGGTACTTAAAGCGTAAGAGCTCACTTCTGTGTTGGTGTGTATGTAGGTTAGGACTTATAAAATGCAGAGTTGTGTGTGTGTGTGTTTGCGTAGATAGACTCAGACAGGGAAAAACCTCGACGCCTGCTCCACCTCGGCCCGGATTAAAGCCTAAACTCGCAGCTCTTAATACCGCCGCACCTCAAATCCACCCGCTCTTACCTCTGACTTAGCAGAACCACTTTTAATCGCAAGTGCAATATCTGTGGTAATGAGAAAGTCTCTCTCTGAAGTCACTGCAGCCCGGGTTATTATCTATGCAAACTTCAGCTCTCCAATTATCTACAGAGGTCTTAAAGGCAGCTCGGGCAGCAAAGACACGCAGAAGAGGAGCATTTTATTTCCCCTTTTGAACACAAACGGCTCCCAAATGAAAAAGATGGCGCGGCGGTGGTTGTCGCTGGATTGTTTTTAATGTTATTAAAAATAAAACTTAAGCTATTCCAGAATGCGGCATGGAAACCTGTTATCAGTCTCAAAGCAGGCGACATGCTGGTGAAGGTTTGTTCACAGCAGGAAACGGTTGTGAAGCATTCCTACGTCTTCCTGAAGAGAGCGCTGAATGCTGCTTCTGTTCATCATCAAGAGAAATGGAGATGAAGTAATTAAGTAATTAGTCGATTAATCTGACAGTCAATCGACAGAAGAATTATCAACCAACCGCTGACGATTGATTCATCGTCTTTAAAAAAAATTATAATAAAACTAGTGAAAGATTGCTAAATATTCTCTGGTTTCATACTCTTATTGTCGTAAACTCGACATCTTCGGGACTTTTTGGCCTCGTAGGTCTGAAGACGTCCCCGTCGGCTCTGGAAAGATGAGACTCCCCAAATCCGGTGCAGGTGTGCGGGCGGGGTAAACGGGGAAGTACCAAGGGTGCAGCAGCGTCGCGCACCATCCTTCAAACCCACCGGAACCAATTAGAACAATTCACCCGTCGCTGCGCTCAAGGTGTCACGTCGCCACCCCGGAGACGCGTTATTTTGCCGACCGTAAAGAACCCTCTCACGCCGAGTCATCGCTTTTGCTTCCGCGGCACTTGAAGCTAATTGACCACATTTTTGAGATAATTTAGATAAATTTGCAGCGTGGTCCTAACCACATTCCACGTGACCGCTCCTGCTGGACCCACTCGCAGAACCTCATTCATTTATCACACTTGTACTGTGTGTGTGTGTGTGTGTGTGTGTGTGTGTGTGTGTGTGTGTGTGTGTGTGTGTGTGTGTGTGTGTGTGTGTGTGTGTGTGTGTGTGTGTGGGGGGTCTCAAAACTGGTGTTAATCCCGGCAGAGTTTATCCTCTCCCATTTCAGTCGTAATGTTGCCTAATCCAAATAAGGACCCGGCGTAATGAAACCATATGAGATGTAATTACTATCAAATGGAGTCAGGTTTTTCTGAGAGCGTCAGCACAAACTATAATTTCTCATTAAGCGGCCGTCACTCCCGAGGTGCTCCCTTGGCCCTCAATTACAGCGGGGCTTACGAGACCTCCGCCAGGCTGGAGAGCGGCCTCGTATGTGGGTCAATCTCGCATCTTTGGGGGGGCGGGAGGGCGGGGGGGGGTTCAAATCCTTCGGCCAGACATATGCACGTAAACCCCCAGATGCCCCCCCTCCTCTTCCCCCATGACACGTGCAGTTTGAAAGCATCCCCGGGTCCTGCAGGTTTCACAGGGCGGCTAACGCGGTGGTGTCGGTGGTCAGCTCTCCCTCCGGGGGGAGGGGGGGACGGGGAGGGGGGGGGCTCCTACACTAACATGGACTTAACGTATGGCGGGGCCCTGCCCACACGGCTCGGCCATTAGTTGTTCTGCAGATATTCTTTCATGAAGTCTTCAGATCAAGCGAGCATGTTGGTGCGGTTTAAAAAGGAAGACCCCGCCCTCCGGTGCTTACAGGCTGTTGACAGGCATCCAGCTGTAGTTTCAGCTCGTATGATCTTTGAAAACTGAGAATGTGATGCCCAGGCTGACTTTGCGCCCTCGGCTCCACCGATATGTTTCACCACAGCTGAGTGCAGCCAGCTCACGTTTATTCCCCCTGGACCCTGAAACAGTCTCGGGGAAAGTAGCAGGAGTACAAGGCACTGTTCAGAATGAGGAGCCGAAGAGCAGCTTAATAATAATAATAATAATAATATCCACCTGATCCGAAAAGTATTTGTTTTTTTTATGTATTCAGTTGGTTGTCTCGAAGCAGAAAAGCTTCATTGTAAACGTCCACTGCCACTCAAGCTTGAGAACTTGACTTATTCCCCAGATTATCCTCCAAGATATTTGGTTATAATAGCATAATGATATTGATATTGGAAAATCTCCATGTGGATGAATGCTGTTTAACGTGAGGGAGGACCGGGGTTCAATCCGCTCTATACGGTTTGGACCGGAGATGATAGTGACTGTAAGATGACGGTACATTTGGTTGAAGATTAATTCACAAATAACAACTCTTAAATGAAGACAAATACATGTAAAAGTAGAAATTAAATGCTGCAAATTAATGTATAAATGTGATAAGCCAATATCCGCTGACATGGAGCTCAACAGTGACCTTTTTTTTTTTTTTTTTTTTTTACGTCTGCGGTAATTCATTCACTTTATTGACGTTTCTGAAAATCCTAATCGAAAGAGTTTTAAGCCTGAAACCGAGCCAACCAACACGATTATGACACGAATCATAAACCATAAAAAAAAAAAGATGTGACTCGGAGCCCAAAAAACTGGGGGAAAAAAGGGCAAAAATAATGACGTACACGGTCTTGCATCTTTCTTAAGAGTGAAGAAACAGTGCGGTGAACCGTTTCCGCGGTGACGGCGAGCTCCACCAATCGGAGACGTCGCTCCTGTTGTAGTTCTTAAAACGAGGTTGATGTCATCAAGGTGACTTCTGCAGGAGGCTGTACCACTGTTTCACAGGTTCCCATGGTTACGGCATTATGGGTAATGATCTAAATCCTCAAATTTGAATAAGAAGAAAGTTTTTTTTTTCCCCACTTTCGCAACATCGCTGTCGAGCTCGATATTTATCTTATTTATTTATTAGGCAAATCATCAGCGTCGGAGCTTTATGGATTACAGTTTATTTCTGCTGGTTCGAAAACGACAGCACTTATAGAGATATAGAAGCAGATCAGTGTGGAGGGAGCTCCTGTTTTTGAAAATGCACAATGAAATACCATAGCAACATATTTACTGGTGAGACGCACGCAGAGGAGTCACGGGAGAATTATGGATTTGCCTTTTTTTTTTTTTAATAGCTCTAATGAGAAATACAGACAATATAATATCTGTCCATCTTACTTTAGTCTTTTACCTCTCATGAAACGTCAACCTCCTTCCTGCCCCCCCTCTCCCTCCCTCCCTCTTTCCCCTCCCTCCCTTCCCTCCCTCCCCTCCCTCCCCTCCTTCCCTCCCTCCCCTCCCTCCCCTCCCTTCCCTCCCTTCCCTCCCTCCCTCGCTCCCCTCACTTCCCGACTTCTTTATTTCTGCTGATTTATTGCGAATAAAGGAGCGTATTCCTTTTGGACTGACTGTCGTTTCATTGTGCAACAGAAACGGCCCCCGACACTCGAGCCAGCTTGAGCCTTGCCAGCTGTGTTGCTACACACACACACACACACACACACACACACACACACACACACACACACACACACACACACACACACACTTGAGCTCACGCTCCTCGACCAGCACCACTGGCCCGGGCCAAAAGGAGTGACGGAGACATTCCCGGCAAAGCGAGGGTGAAGCGGTCCAGTTCACGGTGTGCTGCTCCTCAGCCAGACTCCGAGGAGGAACAACTTAGTTTAGAGCTCGCTCCCCTCCGCCAAGCGTGTTCCAGCCTCTTGCATCCTTTCACCCCCCCCTCCCCCCTCATCTCCTTTTCTCCTTGTCCTTTTGGTTGTATCTCCTCCTTCCTTTTCTTTCTCCCCTCTCTGGCCTCTTCCATCCATATTAATCCCCACCATCCTCACGCTTCCTCTCCTCCAACCCTACCTTCTCTCCTTTCCTTCTCCCCTCCGTCTCTCGTTCCCTCTGCTGTGTCGCGGAGGTCAGACGAATGACTTGTTCGACCTGTGCACCGTTCAACACGGTCTCCTGATGGTTGACGTCAGTTCAGCCTGAGCTCTGCTGCGGGGGGTTTCTGGGAATCGCAGTTTTAGAAATCCAGTGCTGATTTCAGGAAGCCAAAAACTGCTTTTTATTTATTTAAAAAAAAAAAAATGTAATAAGAGCTTGGAATTCAATTTTAGACTAATTAATCAAAACAGTCCATTAACATTGACGTCAGACAGGCTGTGACTCGCAGCGAAAGGGGAAGAAATGACTGCAAGATATTTGAGACAAAGTAACGTCCGGTTGGGTTTTATGAAAGCTAGAGGCCATAAAAACAAAGCGTGCTGCGTATAGTACGTCAGCCCCGATCTAATCTACAATCCAGCCCCCGCGACAGGGAAAAAATTAAAGTTTATTTGTTCCTAATTAGAGAGATAATTTCTTCCTAATTAAATATTGGGGGGTTTTATACGTACTTTTTTTTAACCATGAAGCTTTTATTCAGTAATGACATTTTCAAATCTATAACATATACAACATCTAGTATAATTATTTTGGAGCCCAGTTGGCCGGGTTTGAACTGAACTGAATTATTTCAGCTGCATGAGTTCACGGCGAGAGCCACGGTTTCCTTCCAAAAGCTATTAAGCCCTTATGTTCATATACACAGGCTGTCCTACTTAATTAAACATATAACTCCACACACATAACCATGTCCACATCTGCATCGCACACACACACACACACACACACACACACACACACACACACAGGCGGTGTCGCCTGCTAAGTGTTGATTAGTCCCATGAAAAACAGGTAATTGAAGCTAAATATAGCCCTCAGTGTGATTAGCCCTGATAGCATGTGATGTATGGTGCTCATTAGTGGTGCTAGCTAACCACCCCACCCTTCACCTACTCCCCCCCCCCACCCCCACCCTGACCCCCACCCCGCTCACCTACACACACACACACACACACACACACACACACGCACACGTGTGTTTGGTTAGCCCTTCATTTAAAGGGATACTCTTCTGTTTCCCAACCTTATCTCAGGGCTGTAATGACAGGAGTGATGATACCATTACCAGGTGAGGAGTCTCACAGCGCTCCCTCCGTCACAGCGCCCATGTTGGACGAACACAAAAGTGTTAATTAGAAGACATTAAGTCCTGGTGGTGTTTTATATTCTTCCATCGCACACGCGATACGACACATGTAGCCTCTATATACGATCTAGTGTACAATAGGACTGAAAAGGCACACGCAGAAGTATCATGTTTATATATGCTTATATCTACATTCTTATCAGATAGGCTACCCTCAAGAAAACATATATATATATATATATATATATATATATATATATATATATATACTGTATATATATCTATATAGATATATATAAAAAGAAAATGTTTTATTCAGACTTGTAACCTCCCAAAAAAAAGCTTTATGAAGAATTCTTTTGAAAACCAAAAGTGAGTTCCACCTTCATACATGTACAGTATGTTAGCATTGCCTTTCTATAGTTTAACCCCAACAATAGAAACACTTCTCCTTTTAATCCCTTTTCTTTTTTTTTAGCTCATGTATTGAAAATAAAACAATAGTTTTTGTACACTTGTGACTTTGTTTTAGCTCTGAACATCCTTTGCATTATTTAATAATCTCCCAAATCATTAAATGTCATAACATTTGTAAACAATGGATATGTGTGATCATAGTAAACACACAATACGATATGTAGGGAAGTGTAAGTGAGAAATAAATCATATACGAGAGCAATAAATGATATGCAAGGCCTCATTGTTTCATGTATCCCCAGATTTACACAGGATTGCTGTTGACTTTGAAATCGTGTGTGTGTGTGTGTGTGTGTGTGTGTGTGTGTGTGTGTGTGTGTGTGTGTGTGTGCGTGTGTGTGTGTGTGCTCTCCAGTGGATTTGTTGCAGTCTTTCCTGCTGTACCCACATCCATCAGCCTTCAGCAGCTCGAGCAGACTGTGGGAACTCCTCAACTGACTTTTTCTAAATCTCCAATATCCATAATTGTCACGTTAGCCGCTGAGTGAACGAGCAGACGAGGCTAACTTGAGAACGAGGCGTTTTATTATTTTTATTATTTTAATGACAATGACGGGTGAGGGCGAAAAGTGGAAACTACAGGTTTAATTTCAACCTCAGCCCCAAAACAAAACTCCTCAGTGGAAGCAGGGCTGCACGATGAATCAAAAATCTTTATTGAAAACAAGATTTATCTGGATTTTCAAATGGCAGAAGGTGCAATATTTGTTAAAGGCGCCATTTTAAATCCAATATAGTCGTACTGCAGAGACTTAAGAAAACACCTGTTTGGAACAGATCCTCGACAAAAATCACACCATAATAATAAAAGGAGTGACTGCAATATCAGTCAAAATAATCGCAATTATTTATATATATCTATATATATCTATATATATAGATATATATATAGATAGATATATCTATCTATATATATTGATAGATATATCTATATATATAGATATATCTATCAATATATATTGATATATATATATATCTATATATATTGATATATATATCAATATATATAGATCTATATATAAATATATAGATATCTATATATTGATATCGATATCTATCGATGTCAATATATATATATATATATGGATATATACTGTAGATATATATCTGTATAGATATATATTTATATTAGAGATATATAGATATATATGAAATGTGGATGCATATCTTGACTTATATCATTCAATTAAATTTATTTTGTATCGCCCAAAACTCCAAATTTGCCTCAGAGGGCTTTACGATCTTTACGAACTAGGATTTATAAAATATAATGTACAGATATTTACCATTGAGGGGTAACTTTTGTATTTTGTAGGTTTATTAATCAAACCGAAGTGTAGGTTTAAAAAACAAACACAAAAAGGAGCACCTGGTTCCGACCGGCTGTCCTCCTCCTCCTCCTCCTCCTCCTCCTCCTCCTCCTCCTTCTGGGCCGCGGAGCCAAAGTTCAGGAGAGATCCGCCAGTTAAAAGTTCAGCACTCAGCGGTGAAACAAGAGCAGCATCTTTCAGGGAATAAGAGTCACAACTCAGCACTCTTCTCATTTTGGAAAATGAATCACCCTCTCGGCCTCGCCTCACCCCCCCTCACTCTCACTCCCCCGCCCCGTCAGTTTGCCGTTTATCAGTTTGGCCTCGGCTCAGATGGCCCCCGTGCCCCCCCCACTCCCCCCCCCACATGTTTCCTATTGTCTGGATTAAAGTGTAATGGATAGTTGGTCAATATGCCAAACCAAATTGCCGGATTGTCCTCGATACGTTTCCCATGTGATCCTAAATCTGTGTGTTGACTCGGACTTAAGTGGCGCGTTGCGTTTGCGTTGAGCGAGTGAGAAGGTGAGCACGCACACACACACACACACACACACACACACACACACACACACACACACACACACACACACACACACACCTGACCAATGTCCCGTCCCGTCGCCCCCCCCCTCCGATCTGCCTCTGATTGTCTGTGAGCTCAGTGAGGCCAAGGTCACGGCGTGTTCTGCCTCCCGCTCAGCCTCTAACGGTCTCTGTGGGAGTTTGGGGTTGCGCTGCTCGTCTAGCAGCCTCGGCTAATCTTAGCCACATCTGTCAGGCGTCCAAACCGCCCTCTACCCGTCCTCCCCCCCGTCCCCTCCTTGGCCTGCTGCTCAGATGAACTCTTTACTTATTTTTTTTCGCCACAGAGATTGAACGGATGAGTTGTTTCCAAACGGCCGTTTGTTAACCGAAACGAGTCCGATCCACTTTGAGAGTCTGAGAGAGACAATCTGGCATCTTTTTTTCTACGTGGCCTTCTCGGACACTGGTAAAAGTTTATTTCTTGTGTTAAGAGGCATTTAAAGTTGCAGTTAAACCCACGTTTGCTGTTAGATTCATATAAAATGAAGTTAACACGTGCCTTTTGTCTTTGCCCGCATATTTCCCCCCAGAAAAAGAAAGAAACAATCTGCTTTCGCTCCTTTTTATTTTGTCAAAATGGTCTTGAATGAAATCCTCAGCAACTTTAAAAGGTCCCAGACATCTCCAGTTTGTCTTTTTCTGAAACGTGCAGATGCGACTGAGCGGATCAGAGCGATGCGTGCCGACTCGTGAGGAAACGCGGCGACATGAAACAGACTACCTTTACCTCTACCTACCGCTTTCATCCTCATGCGGCGATGAGACGGGACGGGGCTAAACGTGTGGGACGGAGAGACGTAGTCGACCCGGGTGTCGGTTCTGACTCCTCTGGTCTTGTGCAATAGGTTTCATAAGAGCAGCACTACTGTGGCCGCCGGGCATTTGTTCCCCCTAAACAATGACGGGGGCTTCGAGGTTTTGCTCTCCGGTTCGACCCAACGGTTGTGGGTCACCTGTTTCAGGGACATGTGGAAACAGGTGAGGGTCTAACCCCAAAACTGCAATGAGATTCCCCTCAATTAGAACTGAGGGGCCCCAAACTACAAAACATGCAAACCCTAACCCCAGACAAGGTACCGGGTACCGGGTACTCTGCTCACTGACATTTAAGGGTGCACCAGCTGTTTAGCTCATCTTATCTTTTTTTTTTTTTTTATAAATATTTCTTTTATTTGTTTAACTTATTAAATTCAGGCGACCGTAAGGGTGTTGCTTGTATCCGGGGAAACAGCCAGTTGAACGTTAAACACATCGTGTTGTATTATTTATTCGTTACAGAAAAGGGAGGAACATCTGATGAACATGCTTTCAGAGTCATCGTCGGCACTGTAATAGCATTTCGAAGTACTCGCATCAGTACTCTGTATTAGTTAGTACCTTTTAAAAACAACATGGTATCTGTGCCTCCCAACCACAGACCAATAACAGTGTGCTCTCCTGAAGGTTAATGTTTTATTTTACCAGCGTACACACTTTTTTAAATTTGTACCAGAGGTACTTTTACTTTAAGTCTCTGCTCTAAAATGCTGACGGACCCCGAGCCGCCTGCGTGGCGGTCTGAGATGCCTCAGGATGTCGGGCAGCCATCGCCTCACCGCACATTCGTGAGTCTATAATTATTATTCGCCATATCAATTAAGTGGACTCTCGATAAAGTAGGTGAGATGGAGCGCCTGTTGTCCACCAAGGTGTGTGTGTGTGTGTGTGTGTGTGTGTGTGTGTGTGTGTGTGTGTGTGTGTGTGTGTGTGTGTGTGTGTGTGTGTGTGTGTGTGGAACGCGGTCATGTCAGCGCTCAGGTAACAAATCAAAGTGGACGAATGAACGAGGAGAGAACACTCCTCTCCCTCGGTGGCCCCTCGACCCCCCTCCCCTCCCTTAGAGAGTAACTCTACCTCTCCTCACAGCTCTGAAACCCTCCACCTTCTCTCTTGACTTTCACAGACTTGACACTCGGCCAAGCGTCCTCCTTTAATGAAGCCGTCAGCAGTCACGTTCCTCTCCGATGTCTCGACCTGACGCCAGATTTCCCGTAAACACGGAGGAAATAAATGTCACGGAAAGAGCCAAACTGTGGCTAAGTCTATATCCATGTTCACATGAAGTCCACTCTCCAAAACCATAAACTGCGGGACGTCCCGTCTGCAAAGTATTATCACGTCGTCGTCTAAAGTTACCAACCGTCCTTTTTTTTTTTTTTTTATACAAATGACGATTTATTAATGGTGGCTCTCGTTTTTTTTTTCTTCTTCTGCTTCTTCTGTTCCGTTATGTTGAAACTGAACTCCTCACATAAACCGACCCGGGCCGACCCGACCCGACCCGGGGGTGTCGTCGGCCCGACCCGGGGGTGTGGTCGGCCTCCGCCCGTCTGCTCTCTGTGGCTTTGGGGCTGCGTCCGGCTGCTTTCTGAGGTTTTTGATGGCTGTCGCTTTTTTTTGGGGTTGAAAACGGCCGGCTGCACTTTCTTTCAAAGTTCCCGGAGCATGCAACCGAGGAAAAAAATGTTCTGGGTTTGCAGTTATTTATTTTTTTTGAGCTGAGAGGAGAGTCGGGACAACATGTTTTGGATTACACAGCTGTGTAGGCGAAAGTGAAGTGGTTACTTCCCCGCTTTCGCTGACTGCTGGGATTTTTCTTTTTTTTTGCTCCTCTCATTCCCTGGCACCGACCTGGTGCAGTTGCCTGCCAGGGTCTGGAGGATTTGGGTTTCCAGAATCTGGGGTCATCTTTGTTTGCAAAGTATAATGCACACGTGGGGATTTTCTTTTCCTGGTGATGCTGGTGCATAGACGGGGTAACAAGGTCATAAAGACTCATAAAGACTCGTTGGGCCTCTGGGATGACGGCCTATGTTTTGTTGTTGCCTTTATATGGGAGTGGCTGGTACAACAACAGACTCCAGAGATCCATTATCTGAACACACACACACACACACACACACACACTGCAGCACGTCAAATAAAAGGCCAAATAAAGACATTTATTTGGCCTTGCATTTATAAGTAAGAGTTATTGTTGGCTGATGAATTTAAAACTTCAGTAGAGTCAAATTATAATGTGTAAATATGAATTGAAATACAAAAAGCAGTAATTCACCACTGGGGCTTTTCTACACGTCCAGTACCGATGAGCTAAATACCAAATATATCCAAGATCATATATATCTATATTCAAAGAGAAGAGTTTTCCATTACAATCATGTCAACTTTTTTCTTTTTCTTTTTAAAGATATATTTTTTTAACCTTTGGCCTTTATCCTGTAGAGGACAGGGAGGTGTGACGTAACAACAAAGCTGCCAAGGCTGGAATCGAACCTGCGAAGTTGCGGTTTGGACTGAGCCGTAACCACTTGGCTAGAAAGGTGGTCCAACCTCTGGAGGGGGAAATATAACATTTTACCTGTCGGACATTTGGAAGGTGTCAATTGAGCTTTTGTGAAAGTAAATGGGAGATTTTGGACCTTTTTTGTTTAGAAAAAAACTTTTGAAGAACTTCTGAGCAGGTTTTTGCTATTTTTTTCAGTTTTTACATTTTAAAGATGAAGAGTTTAATTGGGAAAAATAATTATCAGATGAATCAGGAACACACACAAGTCCTAGTTCCTTGTTTTATCGTGTGTGTGTGTGTGTGTGTGTGTGTGTGTGTGTGTGTGTGTGTGTGTGTGTGTGTGTGTGTGTGTGTGTGTGTGTGAGAGACGAGCAGATTTCCCTCCTCTATCCAAACGATTCGTTCGGTAAATCACGTGAAATGCGGTCTATTGATGTAATATGATTCCGTGTGAAACCGTGATGACGTGACATTACTTCACGTGACTCGGGGATAAATCAAACGCTCGATGGACGGCCAGAGCAGCTCGGGGAGATCAATGTTTTGGAGTTACTAAAGGCAACTGTAATCTTTGGACGGCCGCAGCGCATAAGCCCTGAGATTTCTGATGAAATAAGACTGGGCGATCGCTGATGTCCCCCCCCCCTCCATCCCCCTTATCCCCCCAAACACACACCCGAAGGGATTAATTCCCCTTTGAGAGACCTTTGGTCCGGCTGCCAGCGTATTGTTCTAGCCAGAGTTATGATGATGATTTATGAGCTGCAAGTGACTGCTGGAAAGTGGACTGACTCACACTTTCCGTTGTAATTTACTTTTCGATTATTGTTACTTTTTTTTGGGGGTGGGGGGGCTTGGCTCGTGTGTGTGTGAGAAAGTGAAGAAAGTTTTGCACACACACAAACGTCCATGTGCATTGTCTCACCTACACACACACTTTACACAGGTGTGTACACACACCTGTGTAAAGCTGCTGCCCGCTTCAATTGGATGCCTTCCATTTATTGCACAACAGTGGACCCTAAAGCCCTCAGTCAGTTAATCAATTGACCTTTCGCTGGGTTTTTAACGTAGAAGCGTAACGTCTTCTCTCTCCCTCCAAACCTCTCCAGGTAACCGGGTAACCGGGTATCACTGTTGCGCAACGTTCATCCCCGAGTATAGCTCCAGATCCACACAACACCGGCCTGAGCGCTGAGAGCCGTGGTCGGACGGTCCGCGCTCGAGGGCAGGAATCAGCGAGGGATCGATGAACTGATGAACGAACGGCACAGATTTTGACGATCACGGACAGTTTCTAAGCAAAAAATGAAACTCTCACGTTTGGACTCTCGCAGCTCGTCACACGCCGAGATCTGCTTGGAAAAATCACAGCATTAGATGTCCAAAAAATTCATTTATCAAAGAAATGATTTGTAAAAGCCCCGAATCCAACTGAGCTTCAAGTCGAGGAATTTATATTTTTTTATTCATTTGAAATAGTCTGAACCCGTCTGGCTTTTATTGACACAGTTTCACAGGCCAATCAACACCCGCTTCTCCGTGTACACATCCTGTTTTCCTCAGGGTACACCAACCCTGCTGATTGGACGCCACCTTTGTGTGTGTGTGTGTGTGTGTGTGTGTGTGTGTGTGTGTGTGTGTGTGTGTGTGTGTGTGTGTGTGTGTGGATTGGCTGCCGTTCTCCCGCGGGGTCAGGGGGCTTGTCAACAAACCTCAGCAATTAGCTCCGACTCGGGGCTGTTTCATAGCACACACAACAATCAGTCAATAAAACATCCAGCAGCAGCAGCATGGCGTCCTGAGGGGGCGTGGTGTCCTGAGGGGGTGTGGTGTCCTGAGGGGGCGTGGCATCCTGAGGGGGTGTGGTGTCCTGAGGGGGCGTGGCATCCTGAGGGGGGGGCGTGGCGTCCTGAGGGGCGTGGCGTCCTGAGGGAGGGGCATCCTGAGAGGCGTGGCGTCCTGAGTGGCGTGGTGTCCTGAGAGGCGTGGTGTTCTGAGGGGGCGTGGCGTCCTGGGGGGGCGTCGGTCACAGCGGGGCCTCCGGTCTTCACCATGCAACATTTTCACTTACGTTGATGAGACAAAGGAAACGTTCAGTTTGTTTTCCTGTTCAGTTATTATTTTTTCTTCATTTCTCTTATCTTCTTCACAGCAATTTAAAAAAAAAAAAATCATTATTATTGCAACGCAACTCATCTGCATATAGATATGCGTCCACGCAGATTACTTTTCACACATTCATAATTTGTATATACCGTGTGGGTAAAAATATTGGAACAAGAATGATTTCAGCGTCTGGTTTTGTTTTGATATCATTTGACAGAAGGAAGCTCCCCCGAGGGCGACTGGGCCTTTTCTCCAGTCGCCAGTGTTGTAGAAACATAACTTCCTGAGGAGAAGCGCCATCACCGGACACGTACAAAATACTATTATTATTATTATTATTATTATTAATAATAAGACCATGTCCAAAAATAGTGTTACTTTAGAGATTTTCTAATCGAAGTTGGAGACTTAAGTTGGACTTGGGGCCGTTTGCACGGAGAACCTCCGTCACGCCGCTCTCGTGAGGACGTAGATGATCGTCTCTGATCGTCTCTGATCGTTTTTGCCTCTCAAGGACATCGAGAACGGCTAAAGATGTCGAGGCCCCCGCCGCGTTTTATGGTGCGCACTGCAGCCCAACTGATTACCGCGTAATAAGAACCACATGGGCTGTGAAAGCCACATGGGGTCGGAGGAAAGGTGGGGGTGGTGGTGGTGGTGGTGGTGGTGGTGGTGGGGGGGGGGGGGGGGGGGGGGGGGGGGGTTCTTCTTCTGCAGCGTCCTTGGGGAGCGGACCGGGAAGGAGGAAAAGGCTCAGTTTGCTGACTCAGCTGTTTTGGCCGAACTGAGCCTTAATGAGGGACGAGTGCAGCAGCCCCCACCCTCCTCCCCCCTCCTCCCACCCCCCCTCCCCCCATCATGAGTCTCTCTGAAACTCTCACGCACACTTCTGCTCTTCATCCATCTGTTTTACGTCCCCTCGTTTCTTACTCTCTGCTCTTCGTCCACACATTTTCCCCACACACACAAATTCCATACCCCCCCCCCCCCCCCTTCCTGCCCTTTGACCTTTATTACCCCCCATTACCGCGTGTACACACATTAGCCCCGGGCTGACACAAGCTCTAATTTGAAGTAAATGTCTGCACATTTGTGTAAAGGGCCTAATGGGAAAAATGAGGTGTGTGTGTGTGTGTGTGTGTGTGTGTGTGTGTGTGTGTGTGTGTGTGTGTGTGTGTGTGTGTGTGCTCCCCACCAGGGAGCCTGTCCAGCTTGCTATAAAACTCCACAGCTCTCAGGCTAAATGTGGCTGAAATGAAGGTTTAATGTGCTGGAAAACTGCTAGTTGGATTTGAATGGGGTGTGTGTGTGTGTGTGTGTGTGTGTCTCTGCGTTGCTAACGGTAATTGTGTGTGCTAATGCTCCTCTTTCAGCGCGGCCATGTTGGTGTGTGTATTGGAGTGTGTCTCCTAAGTTGCGTGTCTCATTGGGAGATATTCTCTTAAAGAGTGTGGATTCTTCCCTCTGAAGTGAGAGTGACTGTGTTGTGCCCGGACTCTAAAGATACACAACGTGTTGATAAAAAGGGAAAAAGGGAACTTGTGATTGTGTTTATCTCTTCTCACCAGTCAGAAGGTGAGCTAGACAACGAATCCATTTCGCACAAGATCACCAACAAGTGTGTGATGTTAGCAGTGAAGCTGTCCGGTGGCAGTAAACGTACAGACGGCTACAGTTAGTCCGTGAATAAACACTGTAAGAATACTCCTTCATACTCTAGGAGCTCCCGTGTGTCTTCGCCCAGCTGCTGGAGAGTCTGTTTGTTAAGCTGTCTGCTCCGCCTAGGTTGCAAAATGTAAATCCACCTAGTCATTCAGTGCTCTTGTACTGGGCAGCATTGGGCAACAACCTGTGTGTTGGGGGAAAAAGATGCAGCTCTAGGTGGATTATAAGGAGAGTGCAGCCTATCGGTGGTGGGAGACGGCAACACATTTCTGAGGGCTGGGGGGCACTTTCTTAGACTTGACAAAAGATATTATTATTTTTAATAAAATGTTTTTTTTCTTACATTTCTTTTCTTTTAATTAATTAATGTATTTAAAAAAAAAAAAAAATATTAAATTGTTTTATTAATTTAAAGTTAATTGAATTAAAACCCATTTTTCTTAAAATTAATAAAACATTTTTTTTTTTCTTTAATATTTATATATTTATACTTCCTAATGTGGAACCGTATGCAAGTCAGAACCGGTTCTCGTTCCCCAAAGATAAAAATCTATGCCTGCGAAGCAAAATCAAACTGATAAATCTTTTTTTCTCATGTAAGCCTACATTTTGAGTTTGGCCATTTTTCCTCTGAAGTGAAAATCGTGTGTCTGTCTTTGATCAGCTGCTTCTTGCCGCCGGCTGCTCGGTCCGGTTCTCTTTAGAGCTCAGGCTTTTTTTCTTTGGTGCCGATCATGAAAATAAACCAGGTGAACTGCAGCGATATCTTGGAAGACGTTTGGGCCGCCCAACGCGTTTATTTATAACCTCTGCCATATGCTGTGGGTTGGGGTGGGGGGGGGGCGTGTCACAACCGTGCTTCTCCATCAGATCCCTCCACGAGGGACTGTTGGATCACATCCTTTTTCATCGTAAAAATGTAGGATTTTATTTCTCGTTTTTTAAATAATTCTTCTCCTCTGCTAACTGGAGCCAGCTGAGCGCACCCTGTGGGCCCCGGTGGGAGTCGCAGAGGAACGGCCTGGCTCTTATTTTTTTCCCTTTAATCTAATAAAGGTAGAAGCTGGAATTAATCCGGTCTGTGAGGGAGAGCAGCTCCGGAGGTAAAGATGTGGAGAGAAAACGTTTTGAAGGAAGAGAGGATGTGATTGGAGCTAACGAGCACCTCAGTGTCGTAATGTGAAATTGAGAGTCTAAATACCCCCCCACCCACTCCCCTCCCCCCCTCCCCCCAGTCATTTGGAGACTGTATGTGTGGTCCTCGTGCATTCGAGTGCAAAAGGACCACCGATGCCGACTCCGTTTCCTGGGGAGGTTCTCTTGCTCTGGAACCGGGTTCTCCATCGTCGATCAGGATCTCAGGCAGGGAAGCAAATTCTGTCCCCCGCGGAAGGCCCCCCCCCCCCCCCTCACATGAAACCTGCAGCGCTTCCCTCTCGTTTCTGCCGTTCATAAAGTCCCCGTCTTCTTCTGTTTAATTCTAATTTCCTCTCATGAATCCAGATCATCCCAGTCGATGTTATCGTTGTGCAACGTTTTTTTTGTTTGTTTTTTGTTGTTGTTGTCAAATACAAAGAAAAACCAAATATTCTGCATCAGTTAAGCCTGTTGTCCTTTCACAGGTTGCCAGGTTTTTAACATAATAAATAAATACATGTGGAAAAAAAACCCGCAAAACGTAACAAACATGCATCCCAAAATAGAATATCTTCAAAAAAATATTTGTTGCATTAGTGATATTTATAAATTGCTCTTAAAGCCTGAGCCAGAACCTGACAACCCTGCACATGAATCGGCATCTGCAAAAAAGTGGCAGCCATATTTTTTTGTGGAGGCATCCAGGTTGCCAGCCTGGCGACCACATTTAAAAAAAAAAAAAAAAAAAGAAAAGAAAAAAGCTACTGTTGAGCCCTGATGATACATATTTAATTTAATATGAAGCAACATGTTTCTAACAGCTTGTGATCTCCCCTCTGCTCCTCCCTCCCTCCTCCAGTTGATAGCGGTGTATGACGAACAGGAGCCCCATCATGGAGGCGACGGCACCAGCGCCAGCTCCACGGGGACCCAGAGCCCCGACCTGTTCGCCGCGGACCTCAGCGCCGGCAGCGGGGCGTCGGCCTTCCAGCCCTACCAGGTCGCCAGTGAGATCGAGGTCACGCCCTCCGCCCTGCGCACCAGTAAGTCCCAACACCGTAGGGGGAGGGGGGCGAGGGGGGGGTTGTAAACGTATGCATTCCTTCAACAGAGGGGCCCATCATCTGAAGATACATTTACTTAACAGGTGATTTATAATGGAGTCGGTACCTCTTACACTCCTCTTAAATTACAAACCTGTCACCCTCGTTAGCGTCAAACATCAGCAACTGCCGCAGTACACAGCAAACCCAACAAATTACCTTATCACGGCCCAGCGGTACCTCAGCCCTGTCCATAAATTCTGTTAATTGGACAGGAGGGCTGCTTTTTTTTCCCTTTTTCCCAGGCGCAGATAGCCGTTTGATCCCCGGCCAAAGTGGCTAATTGGTTCTGTTCGCTGCCTCCTAAATCAAATGTGACGCCGAGCCCGTCCACCTCTGCAGTTTCGCCGGCCAAGTCGCTTCTTCTCCTGTAATTACTGCGAGTTTGGACGGGGAACTGACGCTTGTAGGTGATTTGTCAACTTGGATCAAGCAAAAAAAACAAATAAAAAAAAAATAAAAAAGGTTTCCTTCCAAACAACAAGCACGGCTTTACGCAGAGACGAACACTCTCTGCGTAACACGAAGAAAAAGAAGCAACAACTAACACACACACACACACACACACACACACACAGACAGGTTGTTTTTTTTAATAAGCATCTTTTTATTAGCACTAAAAATACCACGCTTGTTAGAGTATAAGTAATCCACTAATGACCTGTGAACTGGCATTGATTGACACGGCAGCCACCAAAATCTCCCATTCTGTCTTTAACACACACACACACACACACACACACACACACACACACACACACACGCGCACACACACGTGCGCAGTGCGAGGGAGGTCACTCCACTCCTAATTGGATTTCTGGGTGAGATGCCGAATGTGAATATGCATAAGAAAATGGAAATCTTGTGCATAATCATGCCTGCCAGTTACGTCCAATTTAACCGTCTCCATAATAAGTTCTCACCCCGTTTAATTGACAACACTGAATCTCATCAGCTGGATTTTATTGGGTTTTTTTTTTTTTTTTTTTAAGAGAAATGTCTGACATGGAGGAGAAGGAATTTAATTATATATATTTCTTTTTTTTTCCTCACAAGCGTCTAATGAGAATAACTTTCAATCGCTCATTTATGTTGGAGGACATGAGAGATGCTGGACTCTGTGGTTTCTTTTGTTGCCAGTTTTCTTGTTCCAACCACAAACTCAAAGGGGAAGAGAGTACGCTTATTAGACCGAGTTGTTCACAAATGGATTCGTGTTTCTTCCTCTGCAGACGTGGAAGTGCTGATGAAAAGGACAATTTGAAAAGTCCATAATTTGGAGGTTTATCTTAAAAAAAAAAGAAATAGCCTCAGTTGCTTTGAATCTCATGCTGTTAAATGTTGTTATATTGCTTTTCACGGTTTTATATTCGAGGCTAAAACTGTTCCCGCGTTATTAGCTACGTCTTCAGTCCTCCAGAGATTTGCTTTACGGAGAGCAAAACCAATGAGACGGTTTGAATGAGTGAACCCACGAAACGGGGGAGTGGGTTTCAGAGGAATTCTAAATGTGTTTCTAAAAGTATTGTGTTCACACTGGAAACGACATAATGCTACAGTTAGCTTAATGTTTGAGTGCGCTCGTAATAGACGGGTCTCCCACGATGCAACACACAACTACTATAATCTACATAGAGACGGAAAAAAATAGACAAATTATAGAAGGAACTCGAGGAAACTACCAAAAAAATAAATGTTTGTACATTTGCTGAGGTGTTCTTAGGTAGCGGTTTGAATAGCGTTCAGGTAAATATATGTTGGTATGTTCTGATGTACAGAAATGGTGGCGGGGGGGTGGGAGGTTTGTGATACTTCCACATTTTTGGTTCAGCGAGATAATCTTCGCAGATGAACACCGTGGTTAGGATTTATTTAAAGCGTGACTGCGATCAGCAACAATAAAAAGAAACGAGTCGGCGTGATGGCGCTCTGCAGCCTCATTTAGCCACTTGTCAGCGGCGGCCTTTTTTAAGAGGCGGAAAAGATTCAGCATTCACGGGCGGGGGTGGCATATTTAATGTCGTAGAACAAAATGTTAAAATGGCTTCAGCTTGTGTTTTTTTTTTTTTTTTTTTTTTAATCTCTGGCATCGAACCAAAAAAAAAACAAAACAAAAAAACCCATTCAAACATGCTGACTCATTCCTGCACCACTCTATCAACACAGTAGTTCATCTGAAGGGGTGTCCTGTGTCCCGAAGCCTCCTGGGAGTTGTAGTTTGAGGTGGCGTTGAGACTACTTGTCAGAACAGCCTGCACTCTGACCCCCCCTCTCCCCCCGCACCCCCCACCCCCCCCCTCCATGAACTCCTTCGCCCAGAGTGCCGCTGCCTCCCACAGCTCAGAGCTGTTTAGGTCCCACGCTCCGGGTGACCCGGCAACACCAGTCAGCAAAGTACATGAGTGTGCGCACACACACACACACACACACACACACACACACACACACACACACACACACACACACACACAGACAGACAGACACACACATTTCCAGATGCTCAACAAATACTGTAGCTGTTGGCTGGGATATGTTTCCCCCTCATTAGTTCATCAGAAAACATATGCACACAAACAGGGACACACAAACACACACATGCTTAATCCTGCCGTGCACTTAGTCTCACAATACACACAAAGTTAAATAACTGTTGACTTAGACACACACACACACACACACACACACACACACACACACACACACACACACACACACACACTCCTCTTCTTGGACAGATCACAGTGTTTCCTTTACGAACACTCGCCACCAACCAAAACATCTGACCGCGCTGGAGCGAGCAGAACCTCCTGGAAAGGGAACATGGGAACGAGACACTTGGCATCGTCATCTGAGGAAGACGCTGCAGCTTTTTTTTTTTTTTTTTAAACAATTTCACTTTTCAAAAAAATCTCCCTTGTGTGGTCCGCTGGGGGCGTTTCCGCCAATCGCATGGGCCCGTGGGATTTTGGAGAGGTCCGCAAGTGGGAGTTAAAGTATAGATAACTTTGTGTCTTGTGTACGAGCGCAGGCTGTGGTGGGATTTTTTTTTTTTTATTTAATTTTTTTCCCCCGAGCCCGCGTTGCCCTCGTTGGAGTTGTTGTTTGGTCCTTGGCCCACTTCCCACGCACCGCAACTTTGAAACCGAGTGAAGAGTTTTAATGGAAGGCATCCACTTCCACCGTGTGTTTCTCAATGGGCTCGTCCTCGGATGATGTTGTTGTTCCCACTCGCCCTGCGCTTCAGTACAGTAGGAACCAGAGCTGCCTGATTACACTGTTTTAGTGACGGAAATCAGATTATTCCACAATGGGACGATAATGGAAGCTCAAAATGATTAATTGCCTTCATTTGCCCACAATGTTTGAGCGGCACAATTAGTTCCAGCCTATTAACTTCAATCATCCCCACTCGTGACATTAAATATTTGTCCCCAGTCTTATCACTTACAGCAAGGGGTTTGGTTCTCTACTCATAAATTACCAATAAGGCACTTTCTCACACGTTAAAAGCAGTGATATTATATTTCCTCCCAGGGTAAGGGGAAGAAGATTATCTATGTTTATGTCTTTTTAAAACTTCCGGTCTCTTTCCCGTCCCTTCAGATATGCCCCTTCACGTCCGGCGCAGCAGCGACCCCGCCCTGCTGACCATCAACGGGCCGTTCGGCGGCGGCGACCCGCGGGTCCAAGCGGAAGAGCCGCCGTCCAGGAAGAACCCGACCCGCTGGTCCACCACCGCCGGCTTCCTGAAATCTCGCCACGCCTCCGGCACCAACAGCCTCGAGAGGAAGGTAGGGGGGCTCCTTCAAGAGGATTCCAGCTTTTGATTGGACGTTAGGCGCACGCTCAACGTCGTACCTGTGGCGCTAACGTTAGATTGTACCGGTTTTACTGGTTTTATAAAACCCCCAAAGTGAACTATTCCCCCGTGTGTTCGCAGGGTAAAGCTATGGACACGTACCGCAGTCTGCCGCGGGATGCGGGAACGTGGGCCAATCAGAGTGAGTTCCAGAGAGAGACGGCCCGCTCGTCACTCAGCGCCAATCACCCCATGGTGGACCGCTGGCTGGAGAGACAGGAACAGGTAGGACCAATGCCTTTCACCACGAAATTGGCCAGAGCCTCCGGGGTTCAAAGGGCGGCTATGCAGCTGGTGATTATGTCCCGTAGTAGGACGAAGATGAGACGAGTCTGATACCGCCAACGAGCCAGCATTCAGAGATTTACAGCGAGTCTCGCCCCACCGCGGCCCGTCAGCCCCCTAAGCTCGGTGAAAGCCCGTTCTGAGTGGCCAAGATCCAGTCCAGAGCTCCGAACCCAGTTCTACCCCACCACCCTCCCTCCCCCTTCCCCCTTCAGCGCCCAGAGGTTAAAAAGTGAGGAATTTCCACCGTAAAGCCACAATGACACATTAGGTCGCTGAGAGGAGAACTCTTATGATGTTGCCACAGTAAAATAACACGAGCCTCATACGGTACATGTGGTCCTGTTTAAGTGGATATGTAGAAGGCGGCCTGGGGCCCCCGTTCCCACTGGGGTCATGCACGCCAAAACTTTGTTGGAATACGATCATAAAATATGATAACATATCATGACCCACTTGCTTTTGCAAAGGTTGCATTACCGCCCCCAAAAAAAGCCATGTTTTCCCTTCTATAATTCCAGTGATAGGTTAAATAAACATGTCCAGAAGAGCGTGCGTGCACACTCCGCAGACCAATCGCTATCTTATCTTTTTACGGGCTGTTGGTTTTCTTTGGCGAACATGTGTGCTGTTGTAAGACATCTGCATTACTTACTGGGATTATCCAAGTGTACTTTTGAGATGATGATCTAACGTTGAACACATGCGAGCTGGAACAGGTACGAGCCAGAGCCGGGTATGTGACGTAGAGACGTCTCTGGTAGCGGCAGCAACCTGTCAATCACCTTGTAGCCCCGCCCTAAAGCATCCCCTGCTTTATGGTCTGTTTGACTCTAAATGGACCATAATTTACTAAATGAACATCATGCTGTATTGAAGAAGACTTGAAACTAGAGATTGAGACATAAACTCATGTTTACAATGTTTACTGAGGGAATAAATCAAGAGAGAAGTAGAGTCATTTTCTATAGACTTCTATACAACCAGAGGAGTCGCCCCCTGGTGGTCAGGAGAGAGAATGCAGCTTTAACACATGAAGCTTTGACTTCTTTACAACCAGAGGAGTCGCCCCCTGGTGGTCAGGAGAGATAATGCAGATTTAAAGCACTTCCGCATCGGCTTCACTCGGCAGAACTTGAGGTCGCCGCCTGGTCTAGACCAGTGGTCTCCATGAAGTAGCTCACTAGCTACCAGTGGCTCGCAAACCGTTCCTGATTGGCTCGTTAGAGGCCCAAAGAACATGCACGTACATTTGTGGACCCGTTTCTGTGTATGTACAATGCACAACGTTGTGCTGCGAGTAGCTCTCAGAGAACAAAACAAGGTCGGACACTCCTGATCTAGAATAACTGATTTCATTTATTTCGTTCCATTTCCCTGCCGTTTTTCTTCTTCCACGAGCAAAATGCCACGGACTGAAAACACTGGCTCAATTCACAGCACAATTTTACACTGCCAGTTGCAGTTTTGCTATCGGACATATTTCTTTATATTTGTAATCAACATATGACAAAAGCGTTTGATTTGATCCACAGCGGTGTGAAAACGGTTTGCAGATCAGCTTTGTTTGCCTTCTCGGCCGGTGTTTTCATTGGAGTGCGAATACAGATTCCGTACTAGTAATGCTGTCTGGCTCAGGATGCAGATACATACTGACAAGCCAGCTGGCTTTAGCCTCCAGCCTCGGAGTAGAACTCACAGTATGTAATGATCTGCCGCTGGGGAGTCTCTCTCTTTAAAAAACAAGAACAAAAGACAGAGTTTGGTGACATTGTGTTAGGATTAGGATTCCTTCATTTGTTTTCATTGTTCAGGAGGGTTTTCACCACAAAAGGTCTCCTCCTCCTTAAAGAACAAACGTTCGCTCAGTTTGTTTCTCTGATAACTTAAGATCCAGACGTTCGATGACTCAAATCTTTCATCTGGTTAAAAAACAGTCCAAGGTCGTAAAACTGGATAAAAAGTCAGGTGACCAAATGAAACTGTCCGTTACCCCGATTTAAGTTATCTGGGCTTGAAATAAAGAGAATGAAATAGGTCTAGTCCTATTCTTCTCCGACCTCGACCCCGGTGACTGTGGCTCGGTGATAGAGCGGGCTCATCCTTCAATCAAAGGGTCGGCGGTTCGATCCCCGGCTCCACTACTAGTCCGTGTCGATGTGTCCTTGTGCAAGACCCTGGCAGGCTGTTCCTGTGGGGTGTGACTGGTTAGTTAGATACCTGATGGGCAGGCAGCACCTTGCGTGGTAGCCCCTGTGTGAATGGTGACATGTAGTGGTCCATTTACCATTTTAAAGTTGTAATCATGCACATTTACATGATACTTTGATCCACCATCGAAGGCGCTCAGTGACTCTGCTCAGTGCCACCTCACTCAAGCTTGTTTTTTATATTGTTGTTCTTATATATTGTTGTTCTTGTATAAGTTCTTTTGTGAACAGTTTCTTTCGGCCGAACAGGGGTAATGGTGCGAGTCCCCACCGTCTCTCCGAGGGGGATGCTGCTGCACCGCTTTCCTCTCGTCTGTCTTACAACAGGTTTGAGTATGAAGGAGGGGTCAAGTGGTAGAGGTCACTGCAGGAGGGTGTAGTTTGGTATTAATGACCTGCTGAAGACCATCTGCCCTCCTCGACACACACACACACACACACACACATGGACACACACATGGACACACACATGGACACACACACGGACACACACACGGACACACACACGGACACACACGGACACACACGGACACACACGGACACACACATGGACACACACGGATACACACACGGACACACACACACACACATACACACACACGGATACACACACGGACACACACACACACATACACACACACGGATACACACATGGACACACACACGGCCCCCCGCCGTCCGCTCGTTCTGCTGACATCGATCTGTTTGGCCATGTGGCGTGACCCCCGTCAGACTGAATCCATGACATCATTGTATTTTCTTCTTCTCGATGACACAAACACACGTACTGTAGTTTTGAGTCACGAGCTGCTGCCGTCGTCGTTGGTGACTCTTGTACAGAACCTCTCTGCCCGCTGTCACTGTTTTATGTCACGGAGACTTAAGCCCCACTTAGCCCCCTCAGTTCCAGGAAGGATGTTGCGACTGTGCTGTGAGGAGAGAAGCCGTGCGTCGGTTCCAGACGTGATAATCAAATGTCAGAACAGATGAGATACCCCAGAATTTAGAATAGGAAAAAAACTAAAGTCAGAAGAAGTCTGTTCGTGTCCACTGTGGGCCGTATGATGGTGTTTTATTGGAACACAGAACCGGCCCAGAGGAGACCCTCCTGTTCATGTTTTGTAGAGAAACAGAGTTTGACTCACTATTTGCGTCGAGACAGAACCGTTTCGGTGCCAACGGTCTCAGCTGGACTCGGGCCGGCGGGCTTTAGAACGCGAGGCACGTCGGCCTGCTTTCGACGGCCAATCGGCTCGAAGCAAAGTCAGCTGGCCAAGTCTGTCACCCAACTGTCAGCTGGTGGGAAAGGGGGAGGAGTTTTGGACCGAAGGAAAGAAAAAGGGACACATTGACAAGAGAGGCGATCCGGAGTTCACCGCATAGGTTTCATCGCTACCGGAAATGCAAATGTAGCGACCGTTGTTGCTATGGAAACCGACGCATTGCCAGTAGCAAGTCGCCTACCTTTGGTCCGAGCTGGGCTTTTCTTTGGGTTCACATTTGGGGACCAAAACAAAAGCTCTGACGTTGCTCAGGTTGAAAGAACAATAAGGAGGAAGTAGAGCCAGAGTCTGACCGACAGCGAGTTGAGCTCGACAAAATAATTCTGCTCCGACTCGATGAGCCCTGAGAGCCGTTAGCATGCTGAACCTTCTGTTAAGAGAGTGAAATAGAACGGAGTGGGAATGAAAGATAGCATGGGGCCGGAATAGAACATGCAGTCATTTAATTACAACAGAGCAGCGAGGAATGATGAATTAACAATTTCCTCAACTTAGGGTCCATCTTTATCTTCCCGAGAATGAATAACATGAGGAGGAGGAGGAGGAGGAGGAGGAGAAGGAGAAGGAAGAGGAGGAGGAGGAGGAGGAGGAGAAGGAGGAGGAGAAGGAGGAGGAGGAGGAAGAGGAGGAGGAGGAGGAACCGGCTTCTGCCGCCAAACCAACAGGACGTTGAAATGAACGGAGCGGTTCTCCGCTCCCCGAGTGGGTAATTGTGCTCGCCTGCAGCAAAAAAATATAATAAATCGAACTGCGATAGGTTTGAGCTGCGTCCACCAGCCCCTAAACTCACTGCCCTCCTTTTAGTAACAGGTAGAGGGGTCGCCATGGCAACAGCGAGCTGTCAGTCGAGTGTGTATTAATGAGAGCCCGAGGAGGAGGTGCTGAGGCTGCGTGTGTGTGTGTGTGTGCGTGTTTATTCATGAGTCATGAGGGCTTTTATTTACGCATGTGTGTGTGTTTATATGTTTGTGGTACCGTGTGTGTGTGTGTGTGTGTGTTTATATGTTTGTGGTGCCGTGTGTGTGTGTGTGTGTGTGTGTGTGTGTGTGTGTGTGTGTGTGTGTGTGTGTGTGTGTGTGTGTCAGTGTCAGCTGTGAGCATGTGTCAGGAGTCCAGGCAGCCGTCAACCTGGTTGCAAATCAACCAATTAAGACGAAAAGCTGCGAGTCGCTGAGACAGACACTCACACACACACACACACACACACACACACACACCCACACACACACAGAGAGAGAGCTTTGTACTCTGTCTGGGTCAGTCTTCAGCCTCTGAGAGGAGGCAACAGTCCCGGAGGACTCCGCATGTCGTGGAGAGCGTGTTCTTGTTTGTCCGTCTGCGTGGGGACCAGTTCGAGACCTTCGGAGTGAAGTGAGGACCGTACACACTTCAACTTCTTCAAGGGCCTCTGTAGGTGTTAGGAGAGGGATTAGGGATATGTCAGTGAGTGTCCTCACAGGGAAATAAGTACAGGTGTGTGTGTGTGTGCGTGTGCGTGTGTGTGTGCGCGTGTGTGTGCGTGTGTGTGTGTGTGTGTGTGTGTGCGTGCGTGCATTAGTTGCATTCAATGTGTTTCTAGACTAGTTTTGTGTGTGGATCTCTCTCGTTCTAATCCTCTCCAGCTGTGTATATACAATTTAATGATTTTTGAACATTTCCTAAGAAACTACCACATTAAATACACCTTTATGGACGATAAATACCACATTGTTCTTCATTTTTTTTAGACTACAAAAAAAAAGCCGTGGGTTTGTTTCCGTCCACGTTAGAACTGGACGATTCTGTTGCAGATACCTGGAGCTGGAGTCAGACAGCAAGAGCACAGTAAAAAAAAACAAAATATTAATTATACATTTCTGTGTGCCACAGGTTCGATTCCTCTCGCCGCTGATTGAGAATAAAGCTGTTGCTCGCGGCGCTTTACAGAGACACTTAAATAGGTCAAACAAAAATAATGAAAGATTCTAAACAAGACGGGAATAAAGTAATGACACAGCTGCTAATAACTAACAGAAATGTCCCAGAGATCAGGTGCTCTCCGTGCAAATTGAAGTGACTCTTTGATGTTGTTTTTATTTTTTGAGGCTTCAAGCAGCGTAACCTTTTATAAGTGGGAGACTTTAATGACTCATAACTAACTTTAATGGGAATAATGTTTTTTTTCCTCCCACCATTAACACTTTTCAAGTGCAGTTCTCATCTAACTGAGCAAATAATGATGATAACTTATGGAGGTTTATTTTCTTTCACCGCAGTAATCACTGGTAGCATCCAGTATGTGTGTGTGTGTATCTCAGTGTGTGAGTCTCAGTGTGTGTCTCAGTGTGTGAGTCTCAGTGTGTGTGTCTCGGTGTGTGTGTATCTCAGTGTGTGAGTCTCAGTGTGTGAGTCTCAGTGTGTGTGTCTCGGTGTGTGTGTGTATCAGTATGTGAGTCTCTGTGTGTGTCTCGGTGTGTGTGTGTGTGTGTGTATCAGTGTGAGTCTCGGTGTGTGTGTGTCTCGGTGTGTGTGTCTCGGTGTGTGTGTGTATCAGTGTGTGAGTCTCAGTGTGTGTGTCTCGGTGTGTGTGTGTATCAGTGTGTGAGTCTCAGTGTGTGTATCTCAGTGTGTGAGTCTCAGTGTGTGTATCTCAGTGTGTGTGTGTGTATCAGTGTGTGTGTCTCGGTGTGTGCGTCTCTGTTTGTGTCGGCGCTGTGTGTCCTCGGCCATTAGACTGCTGAGGGAGGGTTGGGTTATCTTTCATGGTGGGACGGAGGCTTCACACAACTCACTGGGGATGTTGTTACACGGAACGTGCTGAAGGCAGGTCAGCACACACACACACACACACACACACACACACACACACACACACACACACACACCACCATACCTGTGCAGGAATGTCAGCGCTGACGTGTGCACTGTGAGCGAACTCGCACACCGAAGCTCATAGTATAGTTATCTAGTTGTATAAAACATATACAGAGACAACAAACTTTTTTCTTTTCACAGATGCACACACTCATGAACACTCCACCGGATTCCTTTCAACTACACGCACACACACACACACACACACACACACACACACACACACACACACACGTATTATGCATACGCTGCATTTTAAAGCATACTTAAAGCAAACAAGCACGTTAAGAGC